>NFZR01000021.1:0-553635 GCA_002165215.1 Fusarium pininemorale
ATATTTATATTAAACTTACTTTTAAATAGTATAATAATAAAGCTTTTACTTATTTCTTATAGTACTTTAATTACTAATAACTAGAAATATAAATTAGATTTTATACTTAAACTAATTTCTTAAATAATTTACTAAAATAGTAGTTATAATATTAAAAGTTTAGTTATATATTAGAGTTAATAGATATTTTAAAGAATTTTTACTTATTATATTAATATAAAGAGTAAAAAGTACTTAGGACTTAACTTACTATTCTATTTTAATTACTACTATATTTAACCTCTAGGCTTTTATTTATCTCTTATTATATATTTTCTTCTTAACTTTTTTAATTTATTTTTAATATTACTTAATAGCTTTATATTTAACTAATATAATTCTTTACTATATTATAAGGTAGATCTTAAAATATATAAGCTTAACTATTAAATTAATTAAAGTTATACTATTTATAAAATTATTAATAAATAAATAGACTTAATAAGATATTAATATACTATATACCTTAGAAGTTATTTTACTTTTAAGATTATTAAGTACTATTTTAAAAGTAATATATTAATATTATTTTTAAATTTTTAAAATATTATAAAGAAAAAGAAAGGATTAGAATAAAAAGACCTGTTTTATAGATAGCTAGATTTTTACTAAGTTTAAGTAGTACTAGTTTATTTAGCTAACTTAATATAGTTTAGTATTTATATAATAAAATATACTAAAGTCTTTAGTATTAAACTAATAAATAACTTTAACTTTATATAGCTTTAGTATATTATAGCTAAGATTAATTTAATATAATTATAAATTTTTTTATTTAATATTATTAAGTAAGGTAATAATCTTTTATAGTAATCCTTTTTTAAATTTTCTTCTTATTCTTTAACTAATTTTAAAATATTCCTTATTACTATAATATCTTTATAAAGCTTACCTAGTCTTAAGCTAACTATACTTAATAAGCCTTTTTATATTATTTTTAACTCTTTTACAGTTAATGCTTTTATTTTATAGTAAAAAATAATATAATAGTAAGCACTTTATATTAATTTTGCCCTTAGTACTCCTTATTTACTTTAATTATTAAAATTTAAAGCTTTAAAAATCTTCTAAGGAAAAAAAAACTCCTTAAGCTAGTTCTAATTTAATTAAAGTCTATAGAAATTAAATAGAAAACCTAAAATTATATATTACTTTTACTATACTACCTTAATATATCCTAATATATTTAAAATTAGTATATTAAGTATATATAAGTATCTAAACTTTACTATTTATAAAAAAAAAGCTCTTAAAATAAGGTTATTTTAGGAAATTAATATAATATATTCTAATTTTAATATAAGTATATTTATAGTAATTAAATATAGTAATCTATACTTACTCTTATTAGGTTAATATTACTAAATAGCAGTTTAAATCTATTTACTACCTTACTTATTTTATTACTAGTAGCCATTTATCTATAAATATTATAGTAAACCTAGTATTCTAGTAACTTATAGGCTTTATCTTACTATACCTTTAACTCCCTAGTAGCCTAACTCTTACTAAATAAATTTAAAATAAGTCTTTATCTTTATAAGATACAGTACTTTAAACTCTTTCCCTAAAGGCTAAAGTCTTTTTTATATTAAATATATAGTTAATACTTTATAATAAGTTTACTATTTTTAATATCCTTATATATTTTCTAGATACTTAGTAATAACTTAAAAAGGTTATACTTAGATTTATTAATATATCTAAAGACTAAAGTAAAGCTATACTAAACTCTTATATAATATATAGCCTGTAAAATTATTATTTTCTAAATTGCCTTTAAGTAATTATAGCAGATAATAGTATATATCTTAATATTAAGGATCTAAATAATAAGATTAAGGCTAAATTATAGCCTATACCCCTACCCTGCCCTTATTTTATTTAATATATAGCCTATATTCTAAACCTTATTATATAAGAAATTATAAACTATATTAAGATTAAGTTTTAAAAGTTATTAATTTTAAAGGATAAAGATAAGGATAATAATAAAGATAAGGAAGGCAACTTTTCTTAATATAAAGGCCTTAATAATAAGGACCTAATAGATAATTAATTTAATACTTTAAAATAGTAAGTTATAGACTAATTATCTAATCTTATTAGTATTAATTACCTATTATTATCTATTCTTTAGGTATATATATTTCTTCTTTTAATATATTCCTTATAGTAATTACTTATAGTAATTATTAAGTTTATTATAACTAATAATCTTATAAGTTTATTACCTTACTATTAAATTTACCTAAAGTCCTAAGCTTATATAAAAATTTAAAAAAACCTAAGCTTACTAAGTATAAGATAAAACTATTTTATAACCTTTAAAACTAATATATAATATCTTAATTTAATAAAACTTAATAACTATAATACTTATAAAAGTAAGGATACTAAAGCTATCTATCTAAAAATAGTTTAAAGATTACCTTAATAGAAATTATAAAATTACTACTAAAAATTAGCAATAGATTAATTACCTTATTAATTATACCTATATTTTTATTTATCTTTTTAATTCTATTAGTTACTTAGCTATTAATAGCTTATTTACTACATAGACTTAGCTTAAGATTATTAGCTACTATCTTAGTATTTATCAGGACAGGCTCTTTTTACTTAAGGGTAGCTAAAATTATTAACCTTAGGTTAAGGTTTTTTCCTATAGTATTTATTAAGCTATAATAAAGCTATATAAGTATATAGATTTATTTATTATAAAAACCCCTTACCTTATTATTCTTTTTCTTTTACTCCTACTAAAATCAGATTAAAATACTTACTAAAGCAGTATTTAATCTATTTTTCTATCTTTAAGTATAAGTAATATTAAAAAATAAGCTAAGACTAACTTTATTTAATTCTATACCTCTTAGTATATATCTAACTATATAGACCTATTTATATTAGTATTAATAGAAAAATAAAATCTTCTTTTTAGTTTTCTTAGTCCTAAAAAGGTATTTATAGTAATCTAATATAGTAATTATATACTTATAGTAGTTTATAGGCTAGTTATTCTTAAAAATCAGCTTTAACTATATATAAATCTTTCTTTAAAAAAGGTATATTTAGTATAATATAATATTATATTATTAACTAATATAATAAATAAAAAGGTAATCTAAAGAAAGTCTTTTTTAATTCTAGTCTTATATTACTTAAAATCCTAAATACTTTATATTAAGCTATATAGCTAAAAACCTTCTTACAATATAGCCAAGTACTATTATAATTAAAAAAGTATAAAGTATATATTACTTTATATACTAATATAAATAATATACTTTAAAGGTTTCTTTAATTAAAAAAAGGTTCTTATTATATTTCTATTCTATAGCTTCAGACCAAACCTAAAAATCTCTTAACTTAGACTTATTTAAGCCCTCTTTTTTTATAAAAGACTTCCTAAAATAGCTTAAAAAGCTATAAAAGGCCCTTACCTATTTAACATTACTTAGAAAGATATTACAGTATCTAACCTTCCTTTACCTACTAATAATATATAAGGAAAAAGTTATTTATATAAATACTCTATTAGTAATCTATTAATAATTATCTTTTATTATTCCCTAATTATAAATATCTTTTACCTATTCTTAGGACTTATAACCTTTACTATTATTTATAAATTAATTACTATTACCTATACTATTAAGCCTGCCTTAGTCTTTTTATAACTTAGATTCTATTAACCCCTATCTTTATATATCTTTAAAAAGACCTAAACTAAGTAAGACTTATTATACTAACTTATAGCAGTTATTATAAGTTAAAAGCTAGATTAAAAAACTTAATTCTTAAATTACTAGTATTAAGCAGTTAGCTAAAGACTAGTAATACTTTTCCTATAGATAGTAAATATTTAATTTATTATATTTTAAAATATCTAAATATACTTTTTATATTAATTACTATAAATAATTACTATAAATATACTATACTAATACTACTTCTAAAAGTAATATAAAAAAAGTATAATATTACCTATAAGTACCTATAGGTACTTTTTAATACCTATATATATTATAAATAATATAAAACCTTTCTAAAATACCTATAGGTACCTATATATAATATTATTTACCTAACTATATACCTAGGTAAATAGGCATTAAGCTATTATTAGGTACCTATGGGAATTTTAAACCCTAATTATAATATTAACAACAGGCCGCATAGCGACTCATTATACTAAAGTCTAGAGGTTATATAAATTGTATAGACTTGCAATCGTGTTTGTAGTCACTAACTACGTAATTAGCAGTAGGCAAAACACTAAGAAATATCCAACCATTCGTATCGCTGTGACCTGACATCTCAAAACATGCAATCAAGTCGACCGAATCCCCGGATCGCAGATCCTTATCGTTATTCGATGATCTAGTCCAAGTCAAACTCCCCTGAATTTCCATCTCAGCGTCCAGCGCTGTTAGTTACATTCATCGAACGCACTTATCGTTGCGTCTTGTTGTACTTTTCTTTCGAGTACGAGATTTCCCCATCCTTGTGTAACCTTGCCGAAGTCAACCGCTTGCAGCCTCTAAAGATCCGGACTTCTATGCAAGGTCTGTGTTCACTGCCAGGACTTATGTGCTCGTGTCCTCTAGTCTATATTAGCAATTATTACGACGACAAGCGAACGCTTGAGTATAACCTAAAGTCGACCGCGTCATTTTCATAAAATTTCGAGTTATTTTGCATGATCTTCCCAAGAATGAATCTGTAGTCGATGGTTCTCTCTGTGCTTCTTCTAGTGGCTGGTGCATCGTGGATGGCTCGGCACCTTGAAATAATGCGGTCGTATTGGGAGGCCGTAGCCAACTTTGGAGCTGGTGCTGTGAGGATTATATAAGGGGTCCATAGCTGGCATCGCAAAATGGAGCCAGCACGGATAGAAAACGTCATTGATGAAAATGTGTGATGAATTTCAGTGATAGCAAGAACCATAGCCTCGATTGTTACAACATCAAGCTTACCGTCGCGCAGACCTTTCAAGGCTCTTGAATAGATAGACTATCCAATGCAGGCAGCAGCAAGGATGACTTGACAAAAGTTTAGCGTAATAGTCAAAAGCCATTGACAGGATATAGAACATTATCTCGCTAAGCGGGTTAAAAAGATCTGTAAGACGTGGGGGGAGCTGGGCTGATTTCTGAAGATACTATAGGCCCTTCTGAATACAAAAACAAGACAGGCCTCAAGTCGGAACTCTGATCTCCAATGGCGGGATTCTTTCTCCCATGCTACCTTACCTGCTTTCGCCTGAGATGCAAAGATTATTGGCTCTCGCGCGTTATTACCTGCAGGCTTTCAACCGCGAAGCAAATTGGACGATGCAAATCTACAACTGCATGTGTTTTAGTGAATGTTTTGACTGCTATGCGCTGTAGCGATGACCTTTGTGCTGCCCGGTTTGCGAGCTGCTGGAAACGCGCTGCCAGGTTGCTTTGGGCATGGCATGACCTTATGCTGACCATGGTTATCACTACAACTGTGAGCCCGGCGCTGACATTAATGCGCACCGAGGTCACTGCGATCACCGCAGTGCTTCAATCTTATAATACATATGCCCATCAACTGTGAGCCATCAACGTCACTTTGCATCTTTTCGGGCAATACCTGGATAACTGACGCAGGGGTCATGGCCTACGTATTATTCTATCTACTATATAATTTTCCTTTGTTTTGTTTTCTTTTCTTTTCTTCTCACCTTGTATGAATAGTCTCTAGTCAACTGACAATGCCCCTCTTGAAACAGGCAAGGGGGTGTAATAAAACTTAAGACCTCTATCTTAGATGACAAAAACCTTTAGACCAGCTTAGATAAATTTAGTATGGCTCTAGTGAATTTTACACTAAGTAATTTTGGCACCTCCATTTAATGTCAGAAGTCTTCTTGCACCCCGAGGACAGGTAAGTAAGCACATTATTGGTGGTGGCAATCGCGAATTTTTGAGACTATCGAGACGCTACTGCAATCAATTCAGTAGCGACGATGTAAAATATGCTTAAGTGCAGCTTAAGTCTGTCTTGGTGGCCCGTGTGGTCAAACTATTGAGTCCAGACCCCATCGTCATTTTAAAATACAGAATAAAAAGGATGAAAGCCCCCAATTTACACTCGTGTCTTGAATCGTCTTGGTTCCATTCGCTCATTTCTATTTACCCCTCACACTCGTTTATTTTGTTCATCGAGATCAGCGCAAGATGGTTTCAAACAAGTTAATTGTTGCTGCTTTTGCAGCCTTAGCTTCGGTGGCTAATGCAAGCCCTTGTAAGCCGTCGTTTACAAAGGCAATCACTACCTCTGCCGCTGAAACTGCTGCATCTTCCACTTATGTAGAGACCAGCACTGCAATTAGTGAGAGTGAGACAGCGACAACGGCCACTGATGCTACCACGGAGGCTCTCAGCACTGAAGCCTCTACGACTATTACCGACAGTGCTACCACAACCACGGCAGTCGACGAGCCTCTTCTCACCAACGCTGGCTTCGAAGATGGCACAACTGCCCCGTGGCAGTTGCTAACGGAGCACGAAGATGCCCTGGCTATTGGCAGTGGCTTCCAGAGTCCAGCTTCTGGTAAAGTGATGTTTGGAAGCGACGATGGCAGCCAGTATGCCACGTTTATTATCCAAAAGATCAATAAGCAAGCACTCAAGGCGGGCTCATATGGCCTCCAAGGCCGTACCCTCGTTGATAGCTATAGCCAAAGCGGCGACGGCTGTAGTGTCATTATCGGCGCTTGCCTCACGGGATCTGGGCAAAGCTCGGTTCTCGTGCCAGCTTCTATGTCGCGGGCAAGCGCTGAGAATTCCGAGGGTCACTGGTCCCAGATAGAAACTACGTGTAACTTGACCGACGAGATGCTAGCTGCGGATGAAGACATCAGCGTTGTGTTTGGATTCTTCTGTGCTAATTCGGCTGTCTACCTCGACTCTGTTGAGCTCAAGCCGGCTGCTGTAATCCCCAACACCGACACTACCACGGTTGCCGCCAGCAGTGAGACCAGTATGGTAATTACTACCACTCAAGCGACTACAATGGCCACCTCCACCGAAGACTCGACACTCGCTACAGAAACTGCTACCACGACGACAGCAGCCGATGGAGACAGAACCTAGAACCCTGGCTATCGACTCGCTCCGAGACCGTTGCCCGCGACACCGACAATCCCTTCGAGTGTCCCGCTTGTGTACGACTCAAATTTGGAATCGATAACTACAAGACGTACTATGACTACTTTTACCAAAAGATCGACACAAAAGACCTCAAAGCTGCCTCATACCATCTCTCTGGCTCCATCCACGTCGACTTCTATAGCATTAATGGCGATGGATGTAATTCTCTCGCGCTTGGTTGTACCCTTGGAGGCCCAAACAACTTCGATCATGTTCCGGGCTCAACTGTAATGGGCAGTTTTAGCGGCGCTGTGAACAACTCGGTCCCTCTGGATGCAACTTGCACGCTTACGGAGGACATGCTGTCTCAGTATGATTATCTTAGGATCACTTTTGGATTCAGCTGTGCCGAGGTCGGTGCCAACCTCGAGGAAGTCATTTAGCATGCTCACATATTATCTTTGTTAAGTTCCTTTACTGTGTACATAATTTAACTACATAATTAGTCTTCTCAACGGATCGGGGAGCTTGTTCAATGAACCCCGGTCTGCCCGTGCTTCTATGACTGCAGATAGAGGTATTTATGACAGCAATTAGCACCGCTCTATCCTGGTACTCATTTCTCATAAGCTACCAAAATACTGGAGAAAGCTGTCTTTTTATAGTAATTTTCGCATGGGTATGAACTCAATAAGCGAATAACGTTCTCGCATCCCTGGATCTAGGGGCCAAGTGAAGCGACCTGCCTGACTCGAACATTTGAGTGGATATATCCGGAGAATGTGCTATTCAACCGCTGAGTAGTCGGCAATGAGCCAGGTGGAACGTGTTGATCATTGCGAGTCACTCAGCGATGGATTCGAATCACTGTCGAGCTATGACGTGGAGCTCTGGGGTATATAAACCATGCTCTCTGCTGCGTATCCTCTCGATATCCCGAAGACCATAGATCCCTTTTCTCTTACCTCCTTCGCACAGCGCCATGAAGATACAACTTGTTCCAGTTATCGCATGTGCATCGTCCTGCCTGGCGCAAGTCGCGGCTAATCCTTCTGATGGAAAACACTACTCGCCTATTCCACTCATCACCTTGTCCGAGAACTCGACGTCCGTTAATGTAGCGCCTTATCAGTCCAACTCGTCGCTATACTATCTCGGTTACAAAGATGAAGACTGGTCTCGGCCGTTTGTCAAATACTGGAAACCGGCTGTGAAGCAAATCTCGGATGAAGTGCAAAAGGGAATCACCGAAAGCCCCCATGCCAGCAGTCTGGGTATGTTGCCCATAGGTCATGGATACGTCGATACATCCCTGCTGACTTGTCCTCTAGTTTTCAAGCCTCAAGAGGCGCCGCATTATTTAACTCAGCCCGGATACTTGCAGTTGGAGAACGGCTGGGCTGTGAGCGACGATAACAAACTGATGATAGCGGTTCGTACTGATATGGGCAATGGTACGGTAAAGTATAACTATAGAAACATAGGCGCTAACTATTGCCAGTCACGGGAGATATGTATGATTGGTGGTTTGGATGGCACCTTGTTGACCCTCAAAGGTAAGGTTTCTTGCTTGCAATATGCTTTACTCAAGGCAAACGTTTATGCAGATATAAACTTTGGCATCCAGTCGCTCATCAATATGCTTACCGAATGCCGAACGCGATCGACTGGAGTAACAAGACCTTACCCGAACGTTACATCGGATCATACTCCTGGATAGACGAGTTCATCGGTAACTTTGCCACTAAACTGACCGTCAACTTCGTGGATCCAGCAACTCTCGGGTTCAATACCAGTGCCTACGCGTCGCAGGGCATAGAGACCATCGTTACTGCTCATATTACAGGCAGAGGTATGTGAGCCTGCCAGATTCCATTTCTTCAGCTGACCATTTATAGGGCATACTACCAACGTCACTGGTAACTCCTACCTAATACATCAGATTCGCCGCAAGGACGATGGACAGCGAGAGCTACGGTCTCGATTCTTCCTTGACGTCTTTGCAGATACTCAAGGTCATGATCTGAGCGTTCATTGCGCTATTGAGATGTCACGTAAGTCCTAAATCCCCATTAATTGTTGCAATCACTCATCAAGGACAGACTTGGCCACATTTCTGCCTCAGCTATTTGCTGAGTTCAAGGATACAGTCTGAGCTGAGGAGGATTGGGTGGCATTAATAAACTATATACCAACGTGTATGATACTACCTCCCATTTGCTATTTCTAAGCTCTGCAACGCGACAAAGACGCCGTGAATAACACGGTATCATGCTTAAAGTCACGCAGAGAGAAGGTTCTCCATCTCTGCACATAAGCAACAGCAATGAAGAACAGTCAGCCAGGGCCATATAATATGTCCAGCTTTCTCGAACCGGCACATAGATACGGTACTCTCTACAAATAAAATGGTCTATGACTAGTAGCAGTTTGAAGTTAGTACTTGAGAACTGGATATGGAATTGAAACCTGTTCGACAGTGTTCACGAACTCATACCATACAAAAGCAATTACTCTTCAGCTTGGTATTGATGTTACTGAACACGACATAAACTAGCACACCTCCTCAAGAAACTCATGTAAGAACAAATGGGAGACTGTCTTGGGGATTTGTTCTTTAGAGATTGTCTTCAGTGTAAGCCTTTGACTTGATGCTATCCTACTAAAGATAGTTCCTAGACATGTTTCAACCTCGTATGTTAGGGTCTGGTCCAGTTCGCGCCGGTTATCTTAAGACTCATCGTCTAGCCACAGTACTATAGCTTGCTCTCGCGGAAACGTAACCATCAAGTTCCATTTGGTGAGCCCCCAAAGACCCCCCAACTCTCGACCGCGATTTCTCCTACATATACACTTCCCTGGCCCCCAACTCCAAGAGGTCGTGTTCTGACAACTTCCCATCGTCGTAGGATTGCTCCAGGTTCGCGATATGATCAGCCTCCACTTTAGCCATGTGCTCGTTGGTCTTGGATGGAAGCGTCATGGCGGTGGGAGCCTCCTCTTGTGACGGTTAGCAAAGTATCGAAGGCGGAGAGTTGTTGACTTACTAAGATGAGGGTCCTCGGCGAGGAATTTCTCGGGAGTGGCGTTGGCGAGCTTGTCGTTATGCTCATCCCATACCTTGTGCCGATCTTTCTTTCCATCAGCAGTCTTGTCGTTCTTGTTGGATTTGGTTACCATGTCGGTCTTGTTCTCGTTAACATCTGCAGACGAGTTCTCGGCAGCTTTGGGAGCAGTCGTTTTGAGCACCGAGTGTTCCTTGCGAACATCAGCACTCTTGGGAGAGTTAAGAGCCATCTTGAGATGATGGTCTGTTGTTGTTCGAGGAGTAAGGTATGTTTTGGGGTTAATTGTGTCCGGGACCGCGTGCTAAGCAGAAAGGAAGCGAGAGAGCGAGGTGCATTGAAGGGAAGGAAGTCATTTTAGATTCTGAGACAGCCGAACGGGCATGAAATGGGAAAAGTCGAGCTGCCAGTGTGTATTCGCGGTGCGGTTGCCATGGAGGCCACTGTGAATTGCTGTACAACGACTGCTGCGGCAGCGGCAAATAGGGTTCCTATAATCTGACAGTGGAAGGCTACTGCCGTTGGACCCGAGATGAACAAGTCAAGATAGCCAACTTCTCTATGCTGATTTAACCTCTCGAGCGCCGAGTTCAAGAAGAGAAAGAAGAAGAGAGAGAAAAAGAGCTGGTCTCAAAACTTTAGATATTGGGAAGTATGTATTAGCCGCCTTTCCACTACGAAATGCTTTCGAGGAGCATGTTCATGAATAAGACGGGAATAGCATACAGTCAGAGCTGATACGCCGACTATGCCACCCAAAGCTGTCTTGTTGCTGTCGCAGGTAGACCCAGGTGCCCGAAGTATCTCAGCTCTGTTTCGAAGGTAATAGGAAATGCCAGATGCTGACAAAAGCCATATGGGGTTCCGGGCTTGGAGAGATGTATCAAGTTATGGATGTGGCCCGATTCATGATTGGGAGCTTCAAGACACGTCGATGAACACACATATAATCAAATACTTCGTTGAGCCTATAGCGCCAAGGTCATCGTGCAACTGCAGCCAGGCAGTCAGTCAAGGTTGGCAAATTGATCCTCGAGGTAAGGGTACGGTACTCCGTGGCTGACTGGTATCAGACCAAAAAACTAACTCTATATGGACTAGTCCGGCTTGTGATTGAACCACTCATCTCGGTTATGCAGTCTGACAAGTCTGACTGTCAGAAAGTCGACAATATCAGCAGCTCTCCGTCATCTTTTCTCGACCAAAGTCGTCAGCTTTTTTATTTTACATTAGCGCTCTCTCAACCTTGCCCAGCCAGACTCCAGCATTTTATCCACCATGAAGCCCAACTGGGAACCATTTGTGAAATCTACCGAAGATGATTGGACCGCTGTCCCAGACCCTGCCCAGCGAAAGCGGATCCAGAACAGGCTGTCCCAAAGAGCCAGGCGTATGTAGTACGATGACACTCGCTTTTGCGCGGCATCGCTTGACTGATTTTGTTCCAGGGTCACGGCTTGCCGGTAAACAGAAGCAAGCGGCACAGTATGAGGTTAATGGTGAGGCGGGCGCCCTTGTCAGACGAGATGCAGGTTCTAGTCCTGGGCAATCATCCACGGAGGGCTCAAGTATGGCTGTCACGGAAATTTTTGATGCAAGCCTCTTTCATACCCAATACACGTCCGAACAGCCCACAATGGACAGTCATTACCTCATCTTGACCGATCTGACCGCCGCTACCGCCCTGGCCGTCATAGCCCAGCGCCTCGACCTCGACTGCAAGCAGATACCAGGCTTCAACATTAAAGCCTTGGCCGACAGTCTCCCGTCGGCTATAGCTCCCACTCAATTACAAAAAAGCGTCCCTCACCTGTCGTACCTGGACATGCTACCCTGGGCATCGTTGCGGGACAAACTCCTCAAGTCTCTCTCTATTATCAACGAAGAGGAGTTTGCGCGTGATATGCAGTTCGGAAGCTTAAAGGTTTGGGGGACAGTACCGTGGGACCCGATGGGATGGGAGGTTGGTGAAAGCTTTGCGAAGCGGTGGTGGTTCCTGATGGATAGTGGGATACTTCAGACGACTAACTTTTGGAGGTCTCAGCGGGGAGAAAGGCCATTAACTCTGACATCCCTCCAGAGCTGAACAATTAATTCCTTATCTATCAGAAATGATCCCATGTTCTTTTCGATTATCTGGTACTTGCGACAGAGCGCTGTTGGAGGGAAATGCATTCTGACCACAATTTCTCTCGGTTACGTCGGTCTGACAGTCCGAATGACAGGTGTCAGATTATATGAAGGAAATGACAATGTTGGCTTGATAAGCTGAAACATATTTGTACATGAAAGAACAATAATATTTATTCCCTATGATAGAATATTATAAAACACACATTCCCAGCATCTTTTTACTTGTACCCGAGCCTCTGTCACTATCTCTTCTTCTCCCATCCCCCATCCCCCATCATGCAAGCTGCCTGGACGCAAATTTTCCCACCTAAGCCTACTTTCACAGAAGACAATGTTTCTTCGCTAGAAGGTAGAGTCTTTATGGTGACAGGTGGCACTAATGGCGTCGGCTTGGAATTGGTCAATATGCTCTACTCCAAAGGAGGCACAATCTATCTCCCAGCCCGGTCGGCCACCAAAGCACAAAAGACTATCGAGACCATCAAGGCCGCATACCCAGAGAGCACTGGCTGCGGTAAGGTTATGGGTAGTTAAAAGAGGCTTTAGCCCCCAGCGTATAAAGGTAAAGAATACTAATAAATATATATAGGTAAGATACTTATTACCTTTACTATTACCTAGGATCTTAGTTTTAGCTAAAAAGTTAATATTTTAATAATTAACTTTAAAAGTATATAAATAAGTATTACTGCTTTTCTATAAGGATAATTAGGCTTAAAGTATATAGAATATATATAAAGTAAGATACCTAATAAAAGTAAGTTTATTAACTTAAGATAATACCTTTAAAATAACTTTTACTATAACCTTTATTAAGACTATATAATAGCTAATTAACTAGTAGCTTATACTGCTTTCTTACTTCTTAATATATCCTATACTATATAATATTACTAACCTGCCTTAAGAGCTATAGTTTTAAATTAGCTCTAAAGATAGCTATAAAAGACTCTATAAGAATATTTAAAAAGGTAATATTAAAGATATTATTCTTATAAGCCTTATTTACTTTATATATAATACTTATATATATTTCTATAAAAGTTAAGGATATAAAAAGTTAGTTTTTTAGTAAGTAAGAAATTAGTTACTAAATAATAAGAAGGTAGTAATTAATAAAGTAATAAATAATAAGGCTTAGGTATATAATATAGTAAGCTTATAGGTAGTAATAGATACCTAGTATCTATAATAAGTTAAATAGTAAATAATAACTATAAGGGAAAAGTTAAATAGGCTAGTAGCGTTAGGTAGAAAAGTTTATTGGAGATTTGGTTATATTTAGGACTAGGTTTTTAGTTAAATAAAGCTTTATTAAGCTATAAAGGTTTTAAATATAAAGGAGAGCACTGGCAATCTCAAGACTCTTTATATTGATCTAGATGATCTTGCCTCCGTGGCAGCCTGTGCTTCTGCTTTTCTTGCGCAGGAGACCCGTCTCGACGTGTTATGGAATAACGCCGGTATTAGCGCCGCACCCTTTGATGAAGTTACGGCCCAAGGATACGAACCTCAAATGGGGATCAACTGCTTGGCACCCTTTCTTCTCACCAAGCTCTTGCTCCCCGTCTTAAAACAAACAGCCAGAAGTAACCCTGGTCCCTCGACACGAGTCATCTTCACAGGCTCAGGTGTAATGGACATGATGGCGCCTCCTGGAGGTATTTCGCTGGTTGAGCTTACTCCCGGCAAACAATCCAAAGACCCAACACACAATTACGCCATTTCCAAAACAGGAAACTGGTTCCTCGCTTTCGAATTCGACCGGCGTGTGCGTGCTGACGGTATTATTTGCATTTGCCAGAACCCAGGAAACCTGTCGACCAACATCTGGGACCGCGTGCCGTGGCATCTCAGGGTGCCGAACAAAGTCTTCTTGCACCCGCCTAAGCGAGGGGCTTACTCTGAACTATGGGCCGGGGTTAGCACAGAGATTAAGTTTGAGGATGGTGGCAGGTTTGGTATTCCATGGGGAAGATGGCATCCAAGCCCTAGAAAGGATCTTGTCCAGAGTTTGAAGACGAAAGAGGATGGCGGCAGTGGAATTGCGGCGGACTTCTGGGATTGGTGTGATCAACAGACCAAGAATTATGCTTGAGGCGATACGTCTTCCATTTAACACGATGGGTGGTATCTTAGGTAAGATGCGGAATCCCTAATGGATCATAGTATAGATTGTAGTGAGGAAGTTTCCATAATATATAGCAGGCGGGCCTTCATCTTGTCCGACGTGTATTAGATGACTTCATATTACATTTCTAACCCAAGCGCCAGTTTTGTATTTCCGCTGTGCAATCTACCTCATAGCAGCTGTAATTCGTTGATGTGGCTCCTACTCAATTTCTGCCAGCCTCAGATAGCTTGGGAGGACCGTCGGTTTATGAGAGGTCTTCTAGTCGAACAGCAGGGAGTCGTTTCATTAACTATACTCTTTAAAGGAAGCCCTCAGCCGTAGAATGACTCTGAAATGGTATGTGCAGAAGTGTACCCGCTGTTTATCCAGACTTTGACACAAAGCTTTGTAACTTTCCCTCCTCATATACCTCGGCCTCTACAAGCCTACCCGTCTCTTCTACACTCCCATTACGGAGTTCGAACCGAATCACGGTCGGAATAGCTGAAATGCCCCAAGTCAGTTTATGAGGGTTATCTGGCTTCTTCCATCTGTAGATTCGTCAGCCAGCACTCTCGACGTTGATTGGAAGGGTTACTCACCCAGGTCGGGGACCGACGCTCTCGTAAACAGACTTGGGCCCGTCCGGTTTATCAAAGGTTTCTTTCAAGAATGGCAAGGCAGCTCGAACATCAGAGCACCACGGTGCACCGGTTTCCTCATCGTTGGAGCTGGTGAGAATAACATAGATAGGCTCACCACTCCCGACAAGAGGAGCTAGGTCCTTGGGACCTGAAAGTTGAACGTCGTTAAGGACTGGCATAGTTGTAGGTGTCTCGATGCTATAAATTCTCTTATGTGCTGTACGTGTGGGGTATTTATCTCTCTCAGTGGGTGGGGATAAGGCGATGGTGTCATCAGACCCATTGATTGTTACACCGCAACCTGACTCGTATCTTGTCTCTAGCGCTATCTCTCACTATTCAGCAATAACCACGATGCGGAACCCATTGCCCCTCCAAAACCCAGTTGGTTCAAGACTTCCGCGATAAGTGCATGTCGCCTTGGCTTGACCACTCGAAAAGCACCCGCCTCGCAGAACTCTCCGGGTCGAATCGTTCGCGTCCAGATCTTCACGACCATCTGAGCTTGTCCAAGGGTATTTAAACGTTGGCGTTGCCATGTCTTCTCCCCATAATGTGGTACACCATTCCCATACTTGGCCCACCATGTCGTAGCAGCCAAAGGGTGAGCTGGATTGGGGAAATAAACCGACGGCACATTTATTGTTCAGTGCAAGTTCTTCGCAGTTTGATAAACTTGTTAAGAAGTCGGTACCCCATGGATAGATGTTCTGTCCGGCTTGTGACTCGCACCGACCTCCTCTTGATGCTCTCTCCCACTGTGGCTCCGAAGGTAATTGTACAGTCTCGCTGGGTTTTATTTTACCTGTCTCCCTCCACTTCTGTGTAAGCCATCGGCAGTATGCTCTGGCGTCATGCCACGTGAGATCCGTTGCTGGTGCGTTCTGTGTATATGGGTCGTAGCCGTCTTGACTCAGCCAAGTACGGCCCGTCTGCTTCACAAAGTCTCCATAGTCTCGATTCACAACCGGAAACGCTCCCATTTTGAAGGGTCCGAGATAGAGCTCATGAACCGGACTGGAATTCGGATGATTTGAGGATCCAAAAAGGCTCGTACCTCCTGGGATTTCGACCAAGTCAGTCAATTCGCGAGGATCGCCAAATAGTGAGAGATAGCGACCGGCTAGAGCCCGATAGTGAAATGGGAGGGTTCCAAGCTTGACCACCTTCAGCAGACGAGCGACGACCTGGGTGACCAAGGGTACATTGCGAGGCTCTATGGATTCGCAGGCAACAAGTGCAGCGTATTGGGCTTTCTCCCCATCGAGGTCATCGACATACTGATTTAGAAACTCACGGACGAACCTCTCTTGCTTTTCACCCATTGTGAACCGATACAGAAGACTTCGAACAATGGGCACTGCTGACTTTGCATTCTGGTCAAAGACCTGCAGTATCTCCTGAAAAGATGCTGTTTGTAGCTGCGCAGCCACCAAGAGCTCTTGGACTACAGTGCAGGAGACGAATGGCCATTTCTTAATCGCCTTTGTCAGGTCATTGGATTGACTATGTCGCTGGTGTACCCATGCGTCACATGCGTCTCGTAGAATAGCCTGGCGCGTCTCGGGAGACGGATAGCAAAGCCCTAGCCAAGCATCCAAGGCTGCTTCGCTTATATCACCAACATGACCGCCTGCAAGGCACAGAGCAAATATAGCTGGTATCGAAGCAGCGTTTCCGGAACCAAAGTCTGCATTCAGAGACAATTTCTGAGCGAGCTGGCGTCTTTGACTGGCGAGCAGTGGTAATAGCTGGATCTTCGAAAAGCCGGCTGGCAAGTTCCAGTCTTGGATATCAGGGTCTCGACCTAGGACGAGCAGCCTAACGTGCGGCTTTGGAGCAATAGCAGCGGTTATAGAGGCGAGATCCCTCAAACCTTCAGAGCCTGAGTTTTCAATGCCATCCAGTATCAAAAGTAGCTCAGCATTTTCGCATCCCTTTCTCCTCCTCATCCAAGATTCTAGAATCTCCGGTAGCTTTCCATCAACATCTGCAAGGTCTTGCTTGCTGGTGATCCTGATGAGCAATGGTAGCGTTCGAAACCCACTCAATGTCTCTTTCCGTTCCTCGCCCCCTTCGTTGTGAGGGACGACGTCACTGTCCTTCTGGGAGATACCCGTGGCATAATTAAATACCAGATACTCTGCGAAAGTCGTCTTTCCCGAACCGCTCCTGCCAGTGAGGAGCAACAACCGGTTGTCTCGTACGGCTTCGTTCGCAGAGACGTAGACTGCCTCCTCTCTCGCGTTACCGCCTTTGTGCTTTCGCAAGCCCTTGGCCGCCTTGTCTTCCACTGTGAGGTTCACCAGTAGTGGTATATAGCCATCGGATAAAGAAGTTTTGCCCTCCCCGAGGGTTGTGAGTAGGGTCTTTTGACCTAACGCGACTCCGACCTGTTTGAGCGAAGACCAATCCATATTCTGAAAGTCTTTCTTTTTGACCGTAGTGCGTGGGAGCGGTTTGGAATGGTGACAAAGGTTGAGACCTCAAAATGTATCATGGACAGGATCAAGACACGGCTTAAAAAAAGAGCGATTTGAAATTCGTTTCGGTTTTTAATATCCACATCGGCCGAGCACGTCATTTTGTGCCACTAAAATACCATCGATGACATGGACGCCTGATAAAAACGGTTTGTAGTTCCATCATGATAGGTAGCACTGGCTAGATAAGGGGATAACAGTGAATATTGAACAGTCTATCATCCACGAAGTCTTCCTGAGCGGTCAATCTCAGATCGCAAAGAGTTCCGCGGTCTTATTCATTCATTTCTATCCTATACTTGTCTACACACAAGGCCCAACCCTTCCATTCTAGATCAGCATGTTTGCCACCCTATCCTATTCTTGGTGTTTCATTTTACTTCAGAAAGCTGTAGGTATCTCAACGTCCACTTGATCTTGAACTTGTTTCGACTACGCTAGCAACATTCAGCCTTCAAGCCACGAGGTTCCGAGCTTCGTAATTACTTCTTTCGGCTATAGAGATACTTCATTGCCGTGATGCTCAGAATGGCGATTCCACCAAACAGGATCAAGATCTGATAGCCATACTTGTACTTTGGCGCATCGTATGTCGGAAACAGGACCACTGCAGAAAGTCAGTTCTATCGGTACCCTTTCTTATGTCTTTCAGATACTTACACGGTACCCAGAGGACCCAGGCGTATGACACAAGATTAGCTGTAGCCACCAAAAGCTGTCTCGTGTTGGGATCGGCAGCATTCAAGCCGTACGTCCAACTCTATTTCATGCATTAGCCGTGAGCCTAAGAATAACTGGACAACTTACAATCAGCACAGGAGTACATGCTGAGCCGGCGTAGGAGATGTAGTAAGCAAACATGAGAGCTGACTTGGGGATGTCCCAGACTGAAAGAAGAATGTTGGCCACGATCATGAGTAGCGTGAGGGATAAAATCAGCCAGTAGTACTGCTTAGTTCGGTCCGCGATCATGCCCCAAGCCACCGTCACAACAATTGCAAGGGCATTTCCGCCAGTTGGCAAGTAGTTGATCTTTTGCACGCTGTATCCTTCGGCTTTGAGCCAAAGGTTAAAGTAGCTCGTAGCGGTATGACAGGCAGCGACCATGCTGTGAAGTATGAGCCACGCGTTCTAGACAGGAGTGAAGCTGTGGCTTACGTGTACGGGACAACAAACATCCAGATTCTCCATCCCGAGTAAATTCGCTTGATCTCAGCCCAGTTCAGCTTGATCTGCTCTGTAACGCCAAACTTGGCAATTCGCTCCTGACCATACTTGATATGCTATCAAACTGGTAAGCTTACTTGCCAGATATCCTCAGGAAACTAACTCACTTCTTTGGTCCAGTAAAAGGCTCTCGTGTTGTGTGGGTGATCAGGTAGTCCGAAAAGACCCCAAATGGCCACAGGGACTGAGATCACTCCGTCCATAATGAACAGCCACCTCCAACCAGCGAGGCCATGGCGCCCGTTCATACTGCTATACAAGCCAGCTTGAAGATATCCGCTGAACATACTGGCGATAGACTCGACTTCGAGAAGAATGGCCAGACGCTTTGTCAGCTCATTGGGGCCATACCAACTGCCAAGCATGGCGATGTACCCAGGAAAAGCGCATGATTCAAACAAGCCAGTGAAGAAACGCAAAGCGTACATCTGTTGGAACATCAGCCAGTAAATCTTGCAAAGATGGGAACTTGTATCTTACCACTTTGATGCTGTGGGTGAAACCCATGCCAATGACCAAAGCCGACCAGCATATCTCACAAGTAGGGATTAAGATGGAAGGGCGGATATGGCTTAGCTGTAGCATCTGAGCTGGAATAGTGCCGACCATGATGCCTAGACTAAACCATGTGCCAAGCCAGTTGCGCTCGTTGCCGTAAAGCTGGAGATCTTCTTGCATGCCACTAACAAAGGCGTTACCTGCGAGAGCGTCAGCGAGGCCCCAAGTGCCATGGTTGGCTTTGCTCAAGAACTCACTGTAATTGGTCTGATCCAAGTATTTGATGAAGTAGCCAAGCAAAACCGTTGGACTAGGCACCGTTAGTTGGGCGTCTCGCTAATGCAATGCAATGCGGGACGAGACAGAAGCTACAGCACTAGGTACTTACAAGAAGATCAGATCCAAACGTCTGACATATGCACGATACTTGGGATCTCCATCAATCGAGTCCCAGAAGAAACCAGCGATGCGACGCCATTTAGAACCCGACTTGGCATTGGGATCAAGGCTATGATCGTTGATCTCTGTGTCCGACACAGGGTTGGCTTTGGCGTCAAGGCTAGGTTTTGTCGCGACTTCAATGTCACTGTGACTGTGGGTGTCAATTTGATGTGCCATCTTTGCCGTAAGCTTGACCTTTGCTTATCGTCATTCCTCTAGAGATCTTGTCGCAGTTATATAAACATGACTGATGATGAACACGAAATTGCCCGATAGAGCGCAACACCTTAGTCAAGAAAAGCGCACTATGTATTTCCAGTATGGATCTAAATCCCCTAGATCGCAACCCAGAAGTAGAATACCACCGACCATGGGAACACTCTCCTCTCTAATCGGGCTATGGATTTAGGCGAACTGTTGATAGCTCTCTGAGACGAGCGCGATAAGGTGATGGCGCAATAATAGTTTGGGGATGCGACAACAAGCTAGTACCGAAATGCCAAAGCGACATCAGAGTACATCATAACAGTATGGGAGGCTCACAGAAAAAAAGGTATTTCCGTGAACTTGCTCCTCGATTTCTCCCGACCAATGCCATTACAATCCGCTATGGTGTCATCTACGACGTGGGGCGGCGTCCACATTTAGAAACCATTGACTTGAGAAATCGATAAGCAGTTATGATAAGAAGCCATGATGTTTCGACTCAGATGTTGAATTTCACTGTGAGTCACAATTTTATAGCCGACATGTCTGATGTTCTGCGCATCGTTCTTGAAAATGTCGATTTCCGGTTGCCCACGCAAGTAACAGACGATAACAGTGTCCTCGCTCTCAAGAGCTTAGTCTTGGAACCTTTGATTCGATGGCAGCCAGACGGCGAGGTCCTACCAGGACTCTTTGATCGATGGGACGTTTCAGACGATCATCGAACCTGGTTCTTTCACATCCGAGATGGAGCCGTATTTCACGATGGGAAGCCTTGTGACGCCCTCCTCATTGTGGAATACATCAAGGGCTTTCTCCACTCACACGATTACTTTGGCATGGCTTGGAGCTATAGTCGCTATTTCGCCAACACGACTTTCACTGTTGAGGATGCCGGGGCAGTCAAGATTCAGCATCAAGAGCCATTCCCAGATCTTCTCAACGTCCTCAATGACTTTTGGCCGTCGAGAATAAACGCAGATGGAAAGCCAATCCTTGGGACGGGTCCATATCGCGTTGTAGAGTTTGCCCGTCAGGACAACGTTGGCTCTGCAACTCTAGAGCTGGTAGATCCTGCTCAACATCAAGACTGGCCACGGAAGATCGTCGCTACGGCAGCTCGCAGTGGTGAAGAAAGACTCCGGCTTTTGCAAACCGCACAAGTGGATGCGGCGCTGAATTTGGAACGCGTTGATGATTTAAAGCTTCTTGACTTCCGATCCTCGTTACAGTGGGGGAGAGTTTTGAGCACCTTGTCCGTCATCTACTACCTCAATTGCCCAGAGGGGGTCTTCTCTTCACCGCAGGTGCGTCTTGCTGCCAATCTCGCCGTTGACAACCAAGCTCTGGTCGACGAAGTCTACTTGGGTCTTGCTACACCAGCTGCAACTGTCGTCAGCCCTCACCATCTTGGCTTCAGGGAATCAAACTTAAGTCCCATCCCTTACGACCCCGAGCGGGCTAAAAAGCTCATTGAGCACCTCGACTTGAGTAAGCCTCTTCGGTTGCGCACGCCAGAATGGATGCCGGAGCACGCTATCAAGATTACCGAGTTCGTCAAGAAATCTCTAGAGGCGATTGGTTTCAAAGTAGACGTTGAGGTTGAGACGAATCGTCCAGAGTACGCACGGTCGATAGGGCTACGGAAGAACATTGGAGACCTTGCTTGCTTCGATTCGACGCCCAACACCACCTTTCGGGTTCTAGACGATAAGGTATCAAGTGAATCGCATGGTACGTGGTGGCTAGGGTACCATGACGATGAATTTCAGAGGTTGTTTGCAAGGGCGAGAGCAGCAAAGAGGGATAGTAGGAGGAAGGCATATGCGGAGACTTTGAGGAGGGTACATGAAAATCCACCTTGGCTTTATGTCGCTCATCCGGACGTTATTTGGGCTACCAGGCCTGGAGTTAAGCTCAGCATTGGTCCATCAGGAGTACTTGAACTGGGCAAGTGACTTCCTATATAAAGGTTGTCTTCTGCACAGAGCAGCCCTTGGTCTTAGGATGTACAGAAGTGACAAGGGGGCCCTTACGTGCTAGCATGTTCGTAAAAAGGCTTCACACTTTACAAAATAATAAAGATATTTGACTACCGTCTCTGAATGCCGCTCTACTAATTCACAGCAAGTTCATGTACTCCGCAAAAAGAACGCCCTCCTATGACAGAAACGGTTACCCTGCCCAGAAATGCATTTGTAATCTCCGATGATGAATCTGCCAAAGTGGAGTGCGATCGCGGAGACCTGCAATTCTGATGCACCTTTTGGGTTAATCACATTTTGGGGGTGCAATACCCGGCGTCGGATCGCGTTTCCGACATCAGTCTTTTTTTTCTTCTCCAGTTCTCAACTTCGATCCTTTCTTGGCAACATCAGGCTGCCTTCTTTAAGATTTACTGCCTTGAGAGTTACAGTGTAGCTGTCGTGGAAGTGAAGGCAAGCAGCCATGTCTTCGCCGGAAAAGACTACCGAAGCGACGGCGGCGAGTGAGCCACAGACCGCCACAACAAATGCGCCCTCTATGTTGGACGACGAATCAGCGGTTGTAGACATTGAGAAGAGTTTCGCAGCTTGGGTATGTGTCTTTGGAAGCTTTTTGTTCCTGATGCCTACGTATGGTAAGTACAGCGCCACTTCAGCCCTATTACCCGTCATTGACGTCGCCCAGGCATGATGCAGTCTGTCGGAACGTTCCAATCTTACCTCGAGCTAAATCAGCTCTCCGATTACTCAGCTGGTGATGTCGGCTGGATCCCTGGCATGTACATGTTTGTATCAATGCTGGTCGCCATTCAAGTTGGTTCTTTTCTTGACCAGCGCGGTCCTTTCGCTATGAGTATTGTTGGAGGAGGTGGGATTGTCATTATGTTTGTTCTGCTAGCTGAGTGCAAACAGTACTGGCATTTCATGCTGTGCTTTGGAATCTTTGGTGGACTATCGACTGCTATTGCTGGCACTATCCCTGTAGCAGTGGTAGCAAAGCTCTTTTCGAGGAAGCGCGGCTTTGCTATTGGGATAGCTCTCACCGGCTCATCGACAGGAACAGTGATCTTCCCCATCATGCTTCGATCATTGCTCCCTAAGCTCGGTTGGAGTTGGTCGATGAGAATACTGGCCTTCGTCATCCTCGGTATTTTCACACTCGGAACGATTTGCTTCATTCCTTACCGTCGACTCGTCAAGCTCGTCAATATGCCGATAGCCAAGAAAGGCGGCCTCTCTCTTCTCAACTTCTCTGCTTTCCGGTCTGTGGCTTTCACGCTGGTCTGTGTTATGTTCTTTGCCACGCAATTTGTTCTTTATGGAATTGGTGGCCTGTTGCCGACTTTTGCAATTCAGGCTGGGTTGACAGCCGAAACTGGCTATACGCTCGTCTCTATCATCGGCGGCGCTTCGGCTTTCGGTCGTGTTATTCCCGGTTTGGTTGGCGACAAGCTAGGCCATTACAATGTCTTGATATTTATGATGGCATTGACGTTGGTCTTTATGGGGACGCTATTTGTTCCCTTTGGCGACAACAGTGTCGTGCTGTATGTCTTCACAGGCATCTGGGGTTTTTGTTCTGGGGGGTTCTTATCTATAACTCCAGGTGAGATTCATCACCAATGATGAGGGAAAACATTACTAACAGTTTAGTATGTGTCGGCAAGACATGCGAGCCAAAAGATTACGGCCGATATTACGGTATGATCCTTGGGCTGTCTTTAGAATTGCCTCACTAATCAGTTTAAAGGAACCATGAACTTCGTCATCAGCTTCTCTTTGCTTATTGCCATTCCAAGTAGCGGCACAATGATAGACAAGATGGGAACTCAAGCTCTCAGCGGCTTCCTGATGGGAGTTCTAGCTCTAGGGCTGGGCTGCTTGTTTGCATCACGCGCCGTCCTGGCAGGAAACTGGTTTGGAATCAAGACCAAGATTTAAAAAGCCCATGTCTTTCTTTCGAAGCGGAAAGACGATTTTAGACATAAAAATTGCGTATGAATAGACTATGACTTTGAGTTCCAACACCACGGCCATCAACTCAAGCATTCTCCAAGTAAATGACGGATCATGGGCTCGAGATTTCCTATGCGGTGATGTTGGTCTCACCGGACTATTCGATTTAGTTGGTGGTCTAGGTACCGCAGTTCTAAGGCGAATTCATCGTGAGCCTAAACCTCTTTATCCATGTCCCCTTCATTCAGCCTGGCAAGGACCAGCTCAGGCCGATGTTTCCTAACATCAAACCTAGTGAAACAATTCCGTGGCTCTAAAGTCTTATTCGCATCACAGAATGCATCGACTGGGAACAGCCAAAAGCCAAAAGCCGGTCTGACAGTCATGCTGATGTCTTCATCCCGAGATTCTGGGGTTTCCGAAGCTGCAACTCTTTCTATCTGTGATTCTTGAGAAGACCACGTACTTCCAGTCTTTGGTACCCATCCATTTTCCTCCCATTGCAACCAATCCTCGGCATCCCTAAGGTCACAGATCGTTCGACGAGGATTGAAGGCAAGTAAAAGACGGTATCGTTCTTCACATGGTCTTACTCCTATTGTTTCCAGGATTTGCAGCCATGAGCCATACAAAAGCTTGGGATTACGGACGTGAAGATGGCTTAGATCATTTTCGACAGTGCGAGGATCAAGCCCAAGACGATCGAAGTTGTGTGCCGTAGCGTGAATTGGTAATGACCTTTCGAAGAACGTCTTGTGGATTGTTGGCCATTCATCTTCGCCGCCAATCATTTGTCGAAGAGATTCCTGGATAGAAATCAACCAAACTTCATCAAGCCCACTGATGACTTCCTTGAAGATCTTCATCTTAGAGGATTTGATTTCGGATGGCTTGATCGCGTTAAGGCCGTGTATGCGCCCCCCTAACTGATTGCGACAGAGTGCAAGGTTTCTGATCCCGATCTTACGTGGATCATGCTTCGTCTTCAAGTCGCAGACAAAATCAACTATCGCCATCGTGTCTTGCTCTATATGAAGAAAGTCATATTCAGGGTTGATATATATCGTCCCAGAAGTCCAAGGGTCGGAGCGATGGTTGGATACTTCGTCCGTCAAACAACAGGGCAGATGAACCCTATAAAAAGAAAGCGTTACCTCTCTAGACTCTGCATTGACTCTGAGAAGTTTGCTAAGGATTCGGTGGCCGGCGACAACGGGATAGTAGGAAGGAACATTCTCCCCGGGTTCTCGGGGAGGAAACTGAATGTCAATCCTATTACGGTTTGCACAACAGTTGGCGCGCGATCGGAGAAAGATCTTAATGATTCTGTGATGTCGGAGAGACCATGTCCATATCGAGACCCGTATCTCTGCTGGGAGTGAGGGGAACTGAGTGAATGAGGATGGGCCTGCAACATTAGGCCCAGGGTGGTTGAAAATCTCTGAAGGACTCTGAGACATTTTATGATATGTATAAGATATTGCTTTTTGAAAGGAACGACGTGTTAGAGCATGTTGCGAGAAGAGTATGTTGAAAGTCATAAGATTGTTGACAGTCCTTCATGCTGACGGCCGGACAAGGGTTCCACGGGAAAACCTTGGGCCGTGGCGCAGCCAAGCACGGATGACAGCAGCAGCGGCTAAGCGTTTCCTACCAATCATGATTATGCTCGTATAATTGGTCTAGATTAGCTAGTCCTAGGCATGTACGGAGTCGGCAGGGGTATGTGGCCAGCGCTGAAGGGAAGATGGTTTCTTGAAGACATGATGGTCAAATTGATCAACAGCTTAAAATTCAGAAATTCGATGTATAATCTATCATAACATGGTATAAAACATTTCGCTACGTCAAAGATAATCACGCCCCAAAGCACCCCAACCTCTAGCCCTCCCTCTCACAAGCCCCATATCATCCATGTTGAGGATTCCGATACCATTGTCTATCAACACCCTCCATGCGATATCCCTCAGATTCGGTGGTTTTGAGGGAGTATCCCAGTATCGTGCCAACAGGCCACGAGCTTTGGCTTGCTCGATCTGCGTCAACGCCATGTCAAGTTCTCTTGATGGCGGTGTATCCAGTACGCGCTGGAAGTTTGATCTGTAGAGAATAGCGTTCTGGAATCGTGTTGATGCAAAGTATGAGTTGGAGCGGTTGAATTTATATGTAGGAGGGTTTGTTGAGAAGTCATCGTCCATTGAGACAAGACCCTCGAGCTTGGCGTCCCAGAAGATGTCGCGATGGGTAGAGTTCATGGCCAGAACGGACTCGAAGGGGGTGTTTCCGGTTCCGACTACAGTGAGAGGTCGGATGATTCTCTCTGTTCCGTTCCAGTATGTCAAGTAGCCAAGGTCTCTCAAAGGCTGCAGCTCAGCATTTAACGCATCGAATGTTTCGGGGCCAGCTGTTTTGAGATCAACGAGGAGCGTGACGGTTTGTTTGGGTGCCATTTCGAAAAAGCCTTGCCAGTCATCATCCTTCACTCCCACGTTCCGCGCTTCCAACATACGCTGGAGGGGCTTCAGATACAACCCTTGTAACGTTCGGTGAGGGTTCACGCTCAATCTCGAATGCGCAACAAAAAGATTGCCATGTCGTAGATGGACATCTGCTTCGATGCTGATACACCCAGAGCCGAGGGCTTCAAACAGCGGGATATGCCGTGTGTAGTCATTGTGCGAGTGGACCGGTACGGGACGAGCGCTTCGGAGGAATGATTGATGATTGTCGTCCCAAATTTCAGGACTGTCGTGACTGAGGTGACCGAATCGTAAATCGTAGGGATCGTTTGGTATACGGACCATTCCCGTGCCGAGGCGGGTGATGTAGATTAATTGGCTGATGGACCTGCAGACCATGAGTAAAGACCCTGAAAATGCTTGGCGAATAAATGACTTACAGTATGAGCAACAAACCCGTAGCATACTTGAGCCAATTGGTCCTCATGTGTCGCACAAAAATAACCCTGGGAGGATGTCTCCTCACAATAACCTCCTCCGACGAACTCGCATCATTGTAAGTAAGCCTCGACTCCATGATATATCCCTCGAACGCAGTGTCTACAGTCTCTCAAATCCGAGGAACGAAAAAGAGGGGTCTAACGGGGTAATAATTATAACCACCAACAGCGCTACCGAGCGAGTCTCAAGGGATTTCTGAAGTGGCTAGGCATATTTCCTCGGGTGCTACCCGACCAGGTTAGGTTCAGTGGAGAGGTTTTACGCTTCCACCAATAGAAGCGCTCGAGATTGGTCGAGACACGTTCTGGACCTGACCTTAGAACGCCGCGGGTTTTTTCATGTCACGATAGTGCCCTTTTGGCGCTACCGTTATACGACTGCGCCTTTTGGAGAAGCGTAAGCACGGCACGGTTTATGTGACGGGATAGGGGCCATGGAGGTGGCTTTTTTTTGGTCGTTGGTGATTGAGTTTGGGACGCGTCAACGGTGCTGGAAGGATCTGAGGCAACAGAATAACATCAGGAACTTTTCAAAAAGGTACCTGAGCCTCAGCTGAGACAGCGTGGTTTAAACGAGTATTCTCGGAGGTTTCTGTTTCAAGCTGGTCACACGAGGTACGTTAGAATCATGTCTTTGTTGGTGCAGCTCCCGGGAATTCGGCACAACGCCCTCGACGCTGGAACTTTGACCTCCGACTCGGACCCGGAGTTGCATTGCACTCACGGAGCGCCAGTTTTCCGTCGGCAATTGGGCTTGTACGTCATCTCTCTAAGTACATATATTTGACGTTTAACTCTAAGTAACAGTAATACAACGTTTCTCCCGTCGACATGGAAGAAGAAACGATTCTTCTCCTTCGTCTGGAAGATCCTGCAGGGCTGTACAGGCTCGTAAATCGCTAAGTTCACCCAAGTGGGGCGACCCATGTAGCACATCATGGCTGTCACGTCCTTCGATTTATTTATACGAAAGCTTATTAGAGATTGGTCCGCCCGCGGAATGCGTCGTGTCAATCTGTGAAAGGGATGCTTGGGAAAAGACTTCGTAGCTACGTCATCTTTGATATGCAACGCTGTGATGTAATTTTACGCGTCTCTCACTCTCGCTCGTTCATTTCCTATTTCATCCTGGCTCACTTGAGTGGCCAAAGTTAGCCATGCCAGCTTTCTTCTCTGAGTGAGTGCTTTAGAACTGGTCACCTAGATATCGTAGCAAGATAAGCAAAGTGAAGTCAGGTTTTTTCACTTAAGCAAGCCAAGATGGTAAACTGACTGCAGGGCCGTCGGCGTGCGTTCAGTATCCAATGTGAACATCACAGGAAAAGCTAGGAGCATTGTAAACAGACAAGAAGGTGAAAGTCCCAGATTTCAGTTGAGATTTACCGGTACACTATTTTATATAATTATACATTTCTCATCAAGTATTGTTCTGGCTTCACTGTATGAGATCAGCTCTGATGTTGTTTCGGAGCAGAGCATGAAACTTAGACCTACCCTGTAGAGGTGTTGTTATGACGAAGTCAGGGGCAAGGCCGATGGGTTCTAGACTCCACGGAAATTAGTTTCTCCATCTCTTGCGTGATAGTCTAGAACAGCGAAAAATATCTCAGGCGTTGAACGGACTCATGCAGAATGCTGAGCTAGAGAGTCATGGCCTGATCACCTGCCATTTGCTGTCACGAGTAAGTCGGAGCAAACCCCATGCATCTATTGTCTGGAGTACCCCGGACCCCCCCATCCCATGCAGAACCTCGGCTTGTTATCTTATCTGATCGGATCAGGAAGAACAAAAATGCGGAATCTCCGTCGGAGTTTATGCCGTCTTGGGGACATTGTTATCCATCTTTTGGAGACAAGACAGCGGCACAGTTGAAGTGCAGGAGTGTGAGAAATTGCAAGAAAATAGTTACAGACAGTCTTATACGATCAATATCATAAAAATGTATTATAACAACATATCATGACTTCTCTCATCACGTATCAGCCACCGACATACCGAGGTACCCTCTGATGGCGTCGTCGTCATGATCCACTTTTTAAAAGAGCCGAGGTATCCAAGTCTTAGCCTCATCGATTTTCCGACATCGCTTGGACCGAGCGACGCCCCATAAAGTTCAAACTCCCCTTAATCTGACCATTCCATCATCAACCTTTCTCCTCCCTCATCAAAATCCGGGGTAAACCACATCCAAAACAACAATGCCTCCGCAAAATCCAGACTGGGTCAAGGCCCTCAAGCCCTCCGGCCCCCAAGGTTCAGAGCTTCTGGCCCAAGAACGCGCCAGCTCTGACATCAACGTTGACCAGCTCTCTACTTTCCTCTTCACAAAGGAAGTCCTCGAGAGGAATGACAAGATTCTCAAGATTCTGCAGGCTGATCCTGTTTTTGACAAGGAGCAGAACTACTTCAGGGGTCGAACAGACAGACTTGAGGCTGCGCTTGCTAGAGGCAAGGCTTTGAGGAGATTATCTGTTAAGCACAACTGGAACGAAGAGGAGCATCACGCTGCCAATGATCTGATCAGTGAGCCTACGCCTTATGGTCTTCATGCCACTATGTTCTTGAAGACGCTTGAGGAGCAGGGTACACCGGCGCAGCATAAGCTTTTCCTGGAGAGGGCGAGAAACTATGAGATCATCGGATGCTATGCTCAGACGGAACTGGGTCACGGTTCTAATGTTCGTGGTCTGGAGACCACTGCTACTTGGAACCACGAGGACAAGACTTTCACTATTCACTCGCCCCATCTCACAGCTTCAAAGTGGTGGATCGGTTCTCTGGGCAAGGCTGCCAACCACGCTGTCGTCGTCGCGCAGCTTATCCTCAACGGCAAGCCCTACGGCCCTCATCCCTTCGTCGTCCCCATTCGCGACATGAAGACCCATGAGCCTCTTCCCGATATCCACGTTGGAGATATCGGTCCCAAGTTCGGTTACAACACCATGGATAACGGCTTCCTGCTCTTCAACAACGTCAAGATTCCCCACGTCAACATGCTGAACCGCTTCTCCGGCGTTGACCCCGAGACCGGAAAGTACATCCGTCCTTCGAACCCAGCTCTCATCTACGGAACCTTGACTTTCATCCGATCATCCATCGTTTTCCAGTCTGGATCCGTTCTTGCTCGCGGTGTCACTATCGCTACACGATACTGCGCTGTTCGCCGGCAGTTCCAGGACCGTGATGCCGATGCTAGTGAGACTGGTGAGAACCAGGTTCTTAACTACACAATGGTTCAGCACCGTCTTCTACCCCTTCTCGCTTCTTCATATGCGCTTTTCTTCACTGGTCGCGCTATGATTAACCTCTACAACGCCAACCAGAAGCGCATGGCTCAACGCCGCGATGCTGGCGACGCTAAGCGCAAGCCTGGTCCCGAGGAGCTCAGCCCTGGCAGTGATCACCTTGCTGATCTCCACGCCATCTCTTGCTCCCTCAAGGCCTTTGCCTCCACCACCGCTGCTGAGGGTCTGGAAGTCTGCCGTCGCGCTTGTGGTGGTCACGGTTACTCTGCTTTCTCCGGCATTGGCAGCTGGTACGCTGATTATCTTCCTACTGTCACATGGGAGGGCGACAACTACATGCTTACCCAACAAGTCGCTCGATACCTCCTCAAGTCTGCCCGCGCGGTTCTTGCTGGCAAGGCTCCCGATAACGGCATCTCCCGTATCTTCAAGGAGTTTATTCGCCGACAGGACATCGGTGCTGCTTTCGACGTTCTTGACAGCGACCAAGATCTCGTTGATGCTTTCGCATGGCGCGTGTCATTCCTGACCTTCGAGGCTCTCAAGCACCGTGATGAGGAGAAGCAATCCTGGAATAGTCTCCTTATTGACTTCTGGCGTCTGTCCACCGCATACGCCCAGTACCAAGTCGTCAAGAACTTCCACGAAGCTCTCCAAGACGAAGCCACCAAGAAGTCCCTCGACCCCAACACCCTCGCCATCATGCACAAGCTCTTCGAGCTCTTCGCTCTGCATAATCTCCAGAGCTCCGCCTCTGAGTTCTTCACCAGCGCTGCCACAACAGTTCGCCAAATCCAGCTCGCCCGCACAAAGCGAACTCTCTCCCTACTTGATGAGATCCGACCTCACGCCGTGAGACTCGTTGATGCCTGGTCGTTCCCTGACTGGCAACTTGACAGTGCCCTTGGTCGCTATGACGGCAAGGTTTATGAGGACTTGTTCCATCGTGCTTCGGAGGTCAACCCTGTTAACGACATTGTGTTTGATCCTTATCCTGAGTCAGATGTACTGTTCCGTAAGAACGGCAGTGGTCCTAAGGCGAAGTTGTAAGAGAGAGCGCTTGATACCTGTACTCTAAAATAGTGTTACCTAGTCTTTTGTATTGTTATTTATATAGATAGAGGAATATTAGCCTTCTTATGCTTATTTAGATTCTTGTTAGTCAATGGGACTTTCGTCTGGTTCGTGTAAGAGGACTCGGCGATGATCTCCGTGAATATCTCCATAGAATAAGTCTGAAGAGCTGCCAGCTTGCTATCCGTGGAGCTGAGCCTTTGCACGACCATGATATATCGGCCTATCAAATGTGCAAGGTATTTTCTACACTAGGACTCAAGACTTGTATCAAACTGTTCTCATTTGTTCAAAGGGGCTGGTCTTGTACCTCATATTGAGCCATGGAACATGTGGACTGCTCTGTTGGGCAACAATATTAACGTTAACCTTATCTCCAACTATACGACATTTCGTGACGCTGGTATAACGTGCTTATCTATGACTTCCGAAACTACGGCCCAAGCGGTGGACACTATGAATCTTACGATGTCATTGGCGCTCTTCGCTATATCCGCAAACACAAAGATACCAAGGACACGATCATCAGCTCACTCGCAAGACACATGGGTGGTAGCATTGATTTCTTCGCTATGGGCAAACATCCCTACGGACTCAGAGATACACGGGCTGTTGTCTTTCTCAGTCAACATGAGCAGCCGAGTAACGCCATTCTGTATCATTGCTCCATTACTCCGGTATCTCATCCTTGTATAGCTAACCATATAAATCTATTGTACAAAGCTCATAGGTTGAGGAACAGCTTCCAGATTCAATAGAAATTTCTCTATTAACGAGAGTGATGACTTTGCTGCGTCTTGCTTAAAACTCGACACATTATTTATGGCTTTCTTATCTATTAACTCAACATGGTAGCTATGCCTTATCAAGCTTAGATTCGGCTAGGACGGGATGACATGGCAATTCTGACTGGTTCGTTGCCACCACATTTACAGAGCAGCAGAAATGCTACTAATTATAGCACGAATGCGCTCTAGGCAACTCTCCTCCCAACATCTTTTAAGCAACGTCATCCTTCAGACCTCAGACCAAATCATCGACTCCTCGCTCCTCAACTTCGTCAACCTGGATCAACTGCAGCACAATGACCACCGACAGACAGCCTCAGATTATCTTGTATGATCTTGCATGTATCAAGAACATATGCTTCTCGCCCGTCGTTTGGAAGATCCGCTTGATGCTCAACTACAAGTGCATTCCTTACAAGACCATATTCCTTGAATTCCCCGATATTGAGCCAAAGCTCAAAGAGCTGTAAGTTATCGGATGATTGAATCAATACACTTAACGATTGGCTTGTATGGCGAGCTGACAAGCGAAAACCAGCGGTCTGGAGCCTCATGACTCTAGCTCTGGCTCGGCTCGTTACACTGTCCCAACAATCCACCATGTCCCCACCGGCAAACACATCATGGACTCACCCGCCATCGCCGAATTTCTCGAATCGACCTATCCAAACCCTCCACTCCTTCTGAGCTCTGAGCTCGGTCGCGAGATTGAAACCAGAGCCCGCAGTGCCGTCGGCCCAGCATTCCGCATCTCCGTCACGCCACGCGAGAACCTCATCCTGTCGCCACGAGCTCAAGAGTATTTTCGAGCCAAGATTGAAACTCGAATGGGATGCAAGCTGGAAGACTTGATGGACCCAGAGAAAGAGGAGAAGACCTGGAAAGCTGTTGCGGACAAGATGAGCGAGCTGAGTGATTTGATGCTGACGAACAAGGACAAAGGACCATTCTTGCTGGGTGAGAAGCCAAGCTACACTGATTTCTTCATTGCTGCTTCGCTCCAATCGGCGAGAACTATTGATGAGGAGATCTTCCAGCGTTGTGCTGCATATCCTGGTTTCAAGGCTATCTACGAGGCTTGTATTCCTTGGATGGAGAAGAAGAATTAGATCGAGAAGTAGTTTAACCTTATAGTATTTACCTAGTAGTATTTAGGTGATGTAGTTACAGACTTAGCTCCTTCCATTCCTCTACTTAAATAGGTGCTTATTCACGGGCGTAACGGCATCCCTGCCCTCCAGAACTGCCATAACATTCTCCATAGCCAACCTCTCAAACCCAATCGACGTATCGAGTGCACCACCAGCAGTATGACACGTCAAAGTCGCATTCCTCATCTTCTGCAACCTCGGATTCGGCCTCGGTTCATCCTCAAAAACGTCCAAGCCCACTGCAAACAAGTGTCCAGAATCCATAGCGTCAGCCACAGCTTCTTCATCTACCAAACTCCCGCGTGCAACATTCACCAGCCGTGATCCCTTCTTCATCTTGGCTATCTCTGCACGCCCGAGGATCTTCTTCCCGCCTGCACCGGGAGCAGCTATGACGATGCAGTCAGCGATGGCGAGCATGTCCTCGAGCTTTGGGTAGTTTGTTGCTTCGATGGCTGCTTCTTGCTCTGGGGACTTAGGAAACGGATCGTAGTATGCAATGCGCATTCCAAGGGCCTTGTAAGTCTTGAGGGCAATCTGATAACCAATGTTGCCGAGACCAATAATCCCCAGAATGTGGCCACGAGGGTTGAATGCCGTAAGTTGCGTATGAGCATGTGCATCTAGAAACTCCTCTTCGCTGCCTCTCGCAGCCATATTACTCCACTGCATATTCCTGAACACAGATATGATATGGTAAAGTGCCATGTCAGAAACAGCTTCAGTCGAAGCAGCTGCTCCGTTGCAATAAAGGATACAGTTTTCGGCCATGATATCAACATCAGCCCAGTCATACCCAGCACCGGCTGATGCGTAGACCTTCATGGACTTGGGCAAGAGTGGAATTAGCTCTTTGTCCCAGCGTCCCATTTCCCCGCCTGTGATCCAAAAGGGTCGCATGACAGCTTGGAAATCGCCCCATTTCTTTTGGCGAAGAGCAGCGAGAAAGGGACCGCGTTGGCGTTCTTCCGCTGAGGGGCGGATGACAGTAAACTTTGACTCGAGCTGTTTGTAGAGATCGTGGTTGTATTTTATTGGGTCTCCAATGTGGAGTACTATAGGTTTGTCGGCTGAAGGCATGATAGGAGCTGAAGAGACAATATCTGAAGGTTGGGATATGATGCTAAAGAGATTCCCTTAACGCTTTTGTCAAGAAGGTATATAAACGACACCAGGAAAAGAGCGTAATATTGATGTGTGGATCGACATCGATCTTCGCTCCGAGCTCTCCATGTTCCCCGCGTCTTCCTTCCCACTATCTCCTCCCATGCAGGTCGGATCTCGCCATTACTACCTGACTATCACCAATACAACGCGTTCATCTCGTCGGCTCGGCTACACACAACAAACGTCCCTTCTAGCGCATACAACTCATCGGATAATGGCTCGGAATGTTGTTGGATTGGTTCGAGTTGAAGATCTACATGATTCATGGGGTTACGTTGCAAGGTTCTTTTCCCCGCTCGTACTGGTTTCCCCAGACTATCTCCTCCATACCCCAGGTTCTGGCAGTAGAAATCTCGGCAGGAAATGCGATGGCTAGGCTGGGCAGATTGATCGTGTTGATAAATACGCTTGAAAAGGTCTCTCAATTTCGCTGTTGATTAGTGTAATCTTGGATCAACTTGCCAACGAAATTGTCTGTCACCATGGCTGATATCAAAGAGACAGGCGAGGAACTCCATCTGGAGACTCTTGGTGGAGAGACAGCCAATATCGAGAATCGCGACATCAAGGAAAAAGCCCTCGTTCGAAGAATCGACAAGCGAATGATGCCACTAATGATGCTTCTCTGTAAGTACTGACTCCCTGGATCCTCTGAGCAAGAGCTGACATATTCTCCAAAGATATCCTCAATTACCTCGACAGAAATAACATCGCTACCGCCCGCCTCGGTAAATTCGAAGCAGACATCGGTCTTGTGGCCGAGCAATACAACACGGTCATTAGCATCTTTTTCGTGGGTTACATCCTGACTCAGGTACCCACCAACATGATCCTAAACAAGATGCGACCGTCCATCTTTTTGGTATGTTTCCGAGTCAAGGGCTTGGTCGGCACGATGCTAACTTGGATTGGTAGCCTTGCATCATGGTCTGCTGGGCTACTGTTAGTGCTTGTACGGGTGCTGTGCAGAGTTATCATGGAATGATTGCATTGAGATTCATCCTTGGATTTGTTGAGGCACCGTTCTTTCGTAAGTTGATCAATCGATTTGGTGGTGTGTATTTAACTGACTTGAATAGCTGGTGCGCTGTTCCTGTTTAGTTCATGGTATACTAAGAAAGAACTCGCGGTTCGCATCTCGGTTCTGTATGCAGCTGGTCAGATGGCTGGTGCATTTGGCGGTCTTCTAGGAAGTGCCATAATGGCTGGTATGGACGGTAAAGCTGGTCTAGCCAACTGGCGATGGCTCTGTAAGCCCCCCTCTCTCTAATCTTGTATGTCCCGACTAACAAGCGTCTAGTCATTATCGAAGGCTGTGCCACTTATCCCGCAGCCGTCGTCACATACTTCGTCGTTCCAGATTACCCAGCAACGACAGTCTGGCTCAGCGATGAAGAACGCCGCATTGCAGTCCTACGTATGGCCGAAGATGCCAGTAAGGAAGATGACCGCGCCGATGTATCAGCTTGGGAGGGTGCTAGAATGGCCTTCACCGATCCTGCTCTTTATATGATATGGATCATGCAGCTTGGTCTCAACACGGCGGCAGCCTTTACGAATTTCTTCCCTACTATTGTCAAGACTCTGGGCTACAGCTCGACTATCACTCTGCTGCTCTCTGCGCCACCGTATGTGTTTGCTGCGGCCCTGGGAATCACCAACTCTTGGCATAGCGATCGTGTGAATGAGCGATGGATACATGTTGTTTGGCCACAGATATTCTGCAGCATTGGGTTCATCATCTCAGCTGTGACTCTCAACACGGCTGCTAGGTACATCTCGACATTCATGATGATGTCAGTCTACGGATCCTTTGGTTGCATCTTGTCTTGGGTATCTTCGTCTTTACCGCGTCCATCGACAAAGCGCGCTATCTCATACGCTGTTGTTAACGCTGGATCCAATCTCGCATCTATCTACGCATCTTACTTCTACCCTTCATCTCAAGGTCCGCGATATTGGCAAGCAAACGTCGCAAACGTAGCATTCAGTGGCCTTTGCATTGCTATGGCGACTATTCTCAGATTCTTTCTTGCTCGGAGAAACAAGAAGCTGGAGAAGGCTAGAGAGCATGACCTTCAGCATGAGGGTACTCTGAGTGGCAGTGAAACAAGGCTGCTTGCTGAGAAGTGGCAGTGCGGAACTGAGTATGTCTTTACACTGTAGATGGGCTGACGTCGATTGAGTATAAAACAAGGTATAGAAAACCACAAAAGACATTCTGTTATGTGATAAGACCTAAGATAATTATCAACCCCCTGATCATTATGGACATTCTTGGTGCTACAGATAAGAACTAAAGAGTATCAACTCTCTTTTATTACCTTACTCAGTGCACTGGAATGTTCCACCCTGACTTGGGCCATTCTGCTGCAACCTTGCACAATTGAAACACGAACTGTCTTTGGCCCCAGCATCCCTACATAGATCATAGAACAAGTTTCCGTCGATCTTACCGAAAATACTTTGTAGCTACCACAATATTAGAAGACTGTCAGTATTCAAGATTAGTTACGCACAAAAAGTCCTTGAAATCTTGGCCCAGGGCCTCTATCACGTCTAAGCCAGGGCTCTTTAGACGTCGCGTCATAACTCGCTGGACCTGCCGCAAACAGTTAAACACTAGAGCACATAACGAAGAAGCTTCTCGAACTGACCGTAAACAAAGCTGTAAGAGTCACCGCACGACTTAGCAACGAGCGACGTTTTAGTATCATCGAGAGCCCCGTCAGTTTTTGTCTGGCAGGCGCAGTAGTCATAACTAGCCGCAACGGCAAGTGATCTGGTTTTTATATATAATTAGGAAATCTTTCGGCTTAGTTTAGAGAATTACTTACAAAAAACAGGTGATAGCCAGGGCTAGTTCCTTTGTAGGTAGCATCATGGTGGTTGGCTGAACGAAGTTGGCTTTGTACTTATTTGTGAATCGCAAGAGAGGATGGAGTTATTCTAAAGAAAGATCTGGGGCTCACATGAATATAAATACTTGTTTACTTATAAATCAACTAACGTCAATGTTCTGGAATAACAGGCTGAGTGTCAAGGACTGAAAAGATTTGTAATCGGTAGTTTTTGCATTAAAGTAATATCCCTGTAAGGTTTATAATATGTATTTCCTCGTATATGCGGCCTAAACTCAAACACATGCTATACGAGGATGAAGGAGAACTTAAATACATGCTATACGCGGACCGAGGAGAAGACATTTCCCCTATGAGGCCGATAGTTACAAAGACAGATAGACAAATCATGTATAGTTTCGCGCTAAGAAAGTAAAACACAACTTCCAAGTGTGACCTGGGCCAACGTAGTATCAATTGGCCAATAATGCCAGGACAATTAGGTGCATCGGCATGCGCACTGACAGACTCGGAAACACAGAACTCCGAGCCAGCATCGGTGTAAATCACTGCCTCTTCTCGAAGCGTAGAAGCCATAAAGTTTAAATTATTAAAAGAAAAACCGCAAATTATACCAGCGAAGCGTGAAACTTTGATGGCCAATGAGCAACTACCAGATGGTAGACAAGATATCCGAACCATCCGCGCCATTTGAAGTACATGTAAAATTAGAAATTGGCGAGGACGGGGCTAAAGACTGTATTCTCTGGCTCGATCTGAAGTTATGAGTCTGCAGAATTATATAAATATCGCCTCATCCTCCTGATGAAAACTTCCTCAGTTTTCTTGAGTACGCAAAGTTCTGAGTCAGTAATCAATATCAAATCCACCCTTATCCTCAGCCAATATGAGACCTGATCTTTATATTTTGTGGTTTGCCGCTGCATCTGTCCCTGTCTCAGGACGAACCATTCCTGCTGAAGAGTTCGTATCAAATTTCCTCGCATTCTGTTCTTTTGCTGACCTCAATTAGGCTTGAGTCTGATCTCTCAGCTAGGGTTGCGCATCCTCAATCAGACCATTTTGGCCTTGAGAAGCGACAATTTAGGCAGCAAAGAGTAAGGGTCAACTTGATCGTTACCCTGGCTCAAGCAGCCGACCTTATCTTGAATGTTTTTGTACAAACCAACTCGAACGGACGTGTCTCTATTATTCCAGAGCAAGTGGATCTAGGTTGGATTCTTAGTAATCCTCAGGGAACTGGCGGCGCCAACGAGTATGCCTCTATGCTGAGTATCGTTCGACCTTGGGGAAGGGCTAGCGTCCAAATCTTCTGGAATGCGGTGACGGGGGCCTGGATGGGTGTTGTGAGTGACGGTGTCGTGAACGAGAGGGGTCAGGAGATGCAACATCTTTTAAACTGGTGCGGCTGAGTAGACTTAAGAAGGTCTTTTCAATATTATATATTATCGTGTTAAAAATTATTATATATTAATCTTATAAACTTAATTAGCTTATATTCTCTTAACTTTTAAAGCTTTTAGTTATTAACCTAGATATAACTTACCTTAGTAAAAGTATTAATACTTTAACTTTTCTAGCCTAAATAACTTAGTTAATAAAACCTTTAATAGTTTAACCTTTTTACTATAGTATATATATAATCCTTTTTAAAGTTATTTAATAACTTTAATCCTTAGCTTTTAATTTACTAATATATTCTTTAGCCTTTATTACTTTTTATAGTACTATAGTTTTACTTAGCTAGTTATAATTACCTTTTAATAACTTTATATTTTTCTTATTACTATTATTAAGCTTATTATTTTTCTTTATATTAAGCTTTTATAGTTTTTATATTTCTTTATAAATAAAATATAAAAAGTAATAAGTATTTAGATTAAAAATAACTATATAAAATACTTTATAATTAAATAAGGTAATTTTAATATAGTATTTACTATTAATATTATTATTCTCTTTAAACTTTTTAATAGCTTAATAAAACTATAAATTATTTCTTTTAAAACTAATATATAATTTAATAATACTTTTAAAAGTACTAATATTAATAGAAAAATTATAAATATAGTCTTAAGCCTTTTAGCTTATTAAATTACTACTAATAATAATTTACTTTATTATAGTAATTAATATATTATTTATAGAGTTATATTATAATATATATATAAAGATATAAACTTAAGGTTATATTTTTTTATATACCTTTTAGTCTTTTCCTTTTAATGCCTTAGGGCTTATAATAAGATTTATTAGTTATTATAAAAGCTTATAGGTAAAAGCTTATATTAGGAAAAAAAAATATTATATTATTATTTATTATTTATATTTATAGCCTAAAGCTTAACCTTATAGGCCGCAGTTATCCCATAGTAGCAATATTACACATACCGTTATACACATCCCGTATATAGTAAGGTAACTTAACTACCTGCTGGGTTCGTCTTGAGTGGAATTTTCGTGATAGCTTTTCGTCGTATGTGCAATATTTCGAAACTTACACGCACTAGCGAATGTAGAAGTGACCGGCCCGGGCTAACACAAAGCCGGGAGGGGGGGACGATTATAGGGCGTAGATACTAATGTAGAATAACAGATTTTCGATTGAGTCGCCTGTTGTGTGCTACTTCTTTTATCCTCCCGTCACTTAGACCGTTTCATGATCGAGGGGATGAGATCTGTAGCAGAACGGGTGATAGCAGAACGAGACTGAGGTATAAAGCTTTGGTCGTGATAGCAAGTGCTATCTAACGAATGCCAAAACAAGCAGTTTACACAGCTGAAACTGGAAAAAGCTCAGGAGGCGATATGACTCTGGCAGCTGTGACGACTACTTATAATGAGATTATCTTTAGAAGAAGTTATCTAGACTCTATATAAATATAAAATAAGAAAAGGTAAGATTTTATATAATACAATGTTACAAGAAAAAGTCTATTAAAAGTAAGAATTATAAAAAAATAAGAAGTAAATTCTAAAAGTAATTTATTAATCTTAAAAATTAGATTATTTAATCTTAGGTTTTAAAATAGTAATTAGTTACAGTATACTATATTGGAAACCTGTCTGCATGACAAAGATCCACGTAGAGAGTGGCTTGATCGACTCGTGACGGTGCCAAGAGAGTTGCGACGCTCTTTGTGCTGGCCATGGGCTGATGGAAGCGTGACAAGGAATTCTCTAGACGCAACCGAACGAAACTGGAGGTCACTTCATGTCTAAACATTTGGTCGAATGGTAGTCTGTCGTTTTGCGACTCGTTGATTCAGAGGCGGATATCGCATCAGCTCAGGCACCCGCCTCACAATTGCCCCAAGTGGTTCACCCTCCGTCATGCCTAGACCTCGCTGCTATCACGAACCAATCACGATGTCTGTTCTATCACTCGACTTCTCAAATAAGTCGAACCCCCACAAGATGAGATAAAGCTAAGAAGTAGTATTTATCGGGTATCTATCTCTTGGTCTGGGGATGGGTAGTGCCGTGCTTAGCTGTTTCTCCCCGCAATGTTGTTGCGGGGTGCATGTCAAGAGTTCAAAGGCTTCCGCAGAATGGTCCAGTTTCCAGTGCTGAAATGTTGGCCAATAGACCGTATTTTTTATCGCACATGCTCGTCATATGTCGTGAAACAAGTATTACTAACTACCTATGACATGATGGTTGGGCCTTGCCTCGAACGAGAGATGATCTGAACTCTTCTCAGCAGCGACTGTTACGGTGCACGTTAATGCCTCGGCTGTTCCCGGTATTACTTTTACTGCTGACATGTCAAGCGCGGACAAGCGACAGCAGCGCTGTACGATAAGAGCAAAACCAGGCACAGGTTGTACTGCATGCCGAGTGTCGTAGGTTGCATTCTTTTTGAAAAACCATCTCCTCATCAGATCACCAAACATCCCTGTATCTCGGCGTCCAAATCTCGATAACTATTTGCTTTTTCCCTTCAATACCAAGAAACATCATCTCATATTTATGTCTGATACGTCTCATACGTATTAATAAACAACATCTCTGATACGATAACATCAAAACATGAGCATCAGACGTTTTAACCTTGTCGGTTAAGCTTAAAATGTTTAAATGGCACACGGCTAAGGCGGAATTGCCAGACTTGGCGCACCTTACGCTATGAGGCGATCGGCTGTGGGGAGGAGGAGAGGCCGCCAGCGCCTCGTTGTGCTGGAGGGCCAATACTTGGCCTGGACAGACACCGCTATGATCTCATGTTGCTTGGCTTGGCATCGGCTCATGATCAGAATTCACTTTGCGTGTGACGTTGCGTGGCTCAAACCTCAGAAAGCCCACTTGGACTCTTTTTACTGCCGGGCGGCGGGTGGAAAATTTATACCGACTATGAAAGCTGGCTGATCCTCAAGACTTTTCACTGTCTTTGACTTTTGGTGTTTCTTCATTCCAACCAAACTTGAGCTCAACAACTACTCTTATTATTATCGGTATTGATCAAAGCATCCGTTATGGGCGTCCGTATCGCTACCCAACAAGACATCCCCGCTTTGAAGGAGATCATCCTCAGCGGGTTGTCAAATGATTCTGTCTGGCAGTACTGCTACCCCTCAGCAGGCCGTTCAGAGGCTGCCTCAAATCACGTCGAGACGGTTCTGAAGAGGATCATTGACGACAACAGCAAGAATTGGCATTGCTACGTGGTCGATGCTCCCAAGACTCACGACCCTGTCTCCCTTGCCATCATCCAGTCGCTTCACCAGCACGAAGACGATGGAAAGGGCGTCACTGAACAGATCCAGCAAGGTACGTACCCCGCATTTTTTCTCGTTTAGTGAGGCCAAATTCGCTAACCTTAATTTTCCTCAGTGCTCGGTCTGTCGGAAGACCCCAGCAATGGCGAGAGCAAGACGGCAAAGAGAATTGCCGCACTGCAATCAGGCATCACGCAGACTCAGCAGACGTACCTCGCCCGCTACGACCAAGTTATGTTCCTCCATGCCGTCATCACGCATCCCCACCACAAGCGCCAAGGGTACGCCAAGACGCTCTCCAAGCAAACCCTGCAGGTAGCGCGTCAGAAGGGCGCCGTCGTTGCAGCCCTCGCCAGCCCCTTCAGCGGCTACGTCTTCTACTCGGGCACCAGCTTCTCCAACTGCGGCCGCACAAAGGTCGAGACCGACAACGACATTGAGAACCTCGAGCTGCAGATCATGGTCTGTGTTCCCCCCAAACCCCTCGAGCAGAGGAGGAGCTCCATCATGGACTTTTGGGGAGGCGCCAAGAAGGCCTCGCCCGCTGGGAGCAGACGCGAGTCGCTAGACCAGGGCCAGGGTCAGGGCCAGGGCGAGAGGCGGAGCTCGTTTTTGGACATGTTTAGCTTTGGTGGCCCCAAGACTCCCTCTGCTGTTGACGATGATACCCGCAGAAAGTCTCACGCCTAGATGAGGGACAGGAGGATTTTTGTTTGCAATTTTCATGATGGATCGTCATAGAACAGGTCTTTTCTTATGTATTTACCCACGAGCCACGATCCCAATACGATTACAGTCCCAAGCCCACTATCAGTGTCGGCGAAAATACAGTGGTGGACCGTGCATGACTTCACTGATTTTCAGGGCTCAATCATGCATTTTGCGTATGCATGACAGCGCACAATCAGCAACTTTCCGCGAATCGCCGTCCAGGCTTACGCATCTCCATCCACCATGTCTAGACAATCAGCGGTTTCAGAATTTTCATCAACTGCTGTCGCTCTATAGAGGTAGGCATTATTCCGCGGTGTCTTGGTACTTACCTAATTTCGCTATGCACATTTGACTCGTAACAAGACTTCTTTTTGTTGAGCCTGCTCATTATCGCGTGCGACTTGAGAATCATATGCTTGACTAAAAAGAGCAGATAAAAATAATAATAATGATGAACAAAAAATAAGCGATGATGCTAATGAAGAAAAGAAAGTTAGCTCTTATGCGTCGGCAAAATATTAGTGTTTGATCAGATAAACTACAGCCATATCGGTGACCATTTGCGATCAGCTTCAGGCGACATCACAATAAGTATCGAAGAATCAGGTCAAGGGAAGGAGATGGTAGCAAGGAAAAACTCTTGCATGGGGAAGACAGCTTTGCAGGCAACGCCCGCATCTGTTATTCAAGAGTAGATAGAAGCGTAGAAGGGGATATTAGAAGAAAGGAAAATGTTCAACTTCCCTTGGACTCGATGTCAGTCATCCCACGAATATAGTGTATGATACACCAGTCCCACAGCCTTCCAGGAAGCAAATCGATCAGACTTTTGTAGAGGAACTGATACCAATGACCGACAACAACACTCCGGCGACTACCGACTCTCGCAATGATTGCTCTAGCAAGAGTGCTATCCGTTTGACCCATATATCGCGAGACTCGTACGCACAAGGCTTCAACGTCGTAACCCTCGAGTTTCATTTCCAGAGCCGAGGATTGGGTCATTCTAGAAAGGAATGACCGACTTGCCGAGGTTGCGATCTTGAGTGGGATGCCTTTGTCGCTTAGGGAGGTGACGTTTATGATGAGAGACGGGTTGTTACCAATTAGTGTTGGAAGAAGTGTGCGAAAGAGTTGTATTGGATAAAGGGCGTCCACGTTGATGTGTTTCCAGATAGACTTTTCATTTTCATCCAGGATCCGTCCAAGGTCAGTATGCTTGGCTTCTGTATCTGCACAATTGACCAAGACTGTCAAGTTAAGCTTGGACAGGTCCTTCTTTATAGCCCCAAGGTCAAGTTTACGTTCCAGCTTCCAGTCTCCGTAGCTCTTTCTGTACCAGAACTCTTTCGTTCCAAGGACTGTCGGGTCTGCGACGATCATTTTAAAATTGCGGCCGGGAAACTCCTCGTGCACTTGCACCATGGCGGTTAACAGATCCTGTTCGACCCGGCCATGCAGCACAACGTTGAACCCTCTTCTTGCTAGCTCACGCACAATCTCGTACCCGATTCCACCAGAAGATCCCGTTACTAGAGCCCATGCGGCCGAACCGTGGGGGGACACGTGGTTGTAGCGGTGAATTCTACTGCGATGAAGGCAGTAGGCGTGGAAAAAGTAGGATGTACGCAGAGCCCATTCGACAAATTTTATAGCGCCGAAGATGGCGAGGATAGTTATAATCTCGTTTCGGAACGCGCGTACGTGATGATAGTGGTCGATGCTTGCAAGCTGCACCAGGTTGCAGGCCAGGAACTCGAAAGAATGAATTGGGAGACTTCGGTTAAAGCCGGTATTCATTTTGTCGACCATTGTGAGGATTTTGTTGATGTTTGGTCCAGTATGGTGGGTGACACCGTGGTCATATATGTACCTCAAATGCAGAGGGGTTTGCCCTTCAATAACATATTAAGCTTTGTGCGAATTGTGCCATATAAAGGGGAGCGGGTTATATGCTCTAGGGCGTGTAGAGTTTCCCAATGTAAAGAGTGACGAATCTTATCAGTGACTCAAGGTTACTGCGAGTAACTGGACAAGGGGGTGTAATAAAACTTAGGACCTCTATCTTCGGTAATAAAAATCTTTAGATCAGCTTAGATAAATTTAGTATAGCTTTAGTATAGCTTTAGTATAGCTTTAGTAGATCTTAGACTAAGTAATTTTGGCACCTTAATTTAACGTCAGAAGTCTTCTTGCACCCCGAGGCTGGACAACCTATTGAGAAGTGGACAACAGCGTCGACTGACTTGTAGGCTCTGAGAGGTCTTGAGCCCCGGCGCGAAGTCACGTCAGGTAGACAGCTGCAGCTTTATTGACTTGATTTGTCTCGGAAGTATGTGATCTACCTATCAGAGCGCTGATGTACAAGGTGCTTAAGATTTAACTTGGCTTCTCGCTTCAGGCAGCCGTGAGGTGTAAAAGAAAGGGCTCGATGGGGATGACTGCCGCCTATAAGATTAAGCTTTGATACGGAAACTAAGCCCTTCTGGAGCCAAATTCTCTTCAGGGGCATAATCAATGGATTCTAGTGGGCAGCGCAGTGGCAGAGCCTATTTAAGTGCACGACCTCCAATACAGAGCTAAGATCAGATTAAAGGTATCATGAGTGGGAAGCTTTAAGCAAAGCTCCATGGAGTATATTTAATGAACCGAGAACTTTGACTTAATTCGTCATCAGTGTGATTCATTGTACTCCGAAAACTCTCTTGTTACCTCACTATCAGGCTTATTCAACCATATTAGTACCATCTTCGGCCATGAGCAAGAATGAAGGGTCCAACGGCAGAAGATCCAAGAAACCCGAAGACATATAGTCACCACCGCTAGATACAAAGCTGGTAGCGCTATCCATGATGCTTTCCAAGGGCAACAACTCGGATATTCCTTCGATTTGATCGGAGGGACGCTGGTCAATACCTGTATGCGAGGATGGATCTTCCGTCTCACGACCAAGCGGCCCATGTATATAACCTTCGACGGCATTGATGAGCTTCTGTATATGCAGTATTGAGTTTGTGACAGGGTCATCGTCCACCATTAACTCAAGGCACTCTATAGCGAGTCCAACGATATCTTGATGGTGTGGATATTTGGACGGATGGCCCATCGATGCGTATAGAAGTATGGCGCAACTTGTTTCTAGAAAGAATGCATTGTATCGTCTCATCTAGCACGAAGTCTGTTAGCATCGGTAGTTGACTCAAACGACCTTGAGTCCAAAGGCATATGGCAAGTATTGGCTTTTGCATTCTTTCAACACTAAACTTACTCCTTTGGCATCTGAAGCTTTGAATATCTCATGCGTGAGAACAATCGAATCTTCAGCAGCGTCTGTAGCATATCTACACGCTTGTCGAAGCCAAATCCCATTGGCTCGCTCCATCTGACCCGAAGCTCTGAGTGCTGATTCAGCAATAAGAAATGGCCGATAGATGGTATGAATGAAGTGATAGTAAACTAATGGATTAGCCCTGGAGTCCAGATCCGCGAAACATCATAGAAATACAAACCGTTACAGACTAAAAGCTGTGGCATCTTATCCGCCCCTGATCCTTGGCATCGAAGGGGAGACGGTCCGAACCAAAGGTCTTCACAATCTCCCCAAATCCTCAGATGAATCTTTCGAGTACTTTCGTACATCTGAGAAAGTTTGCGGTATCTTTGCCCGTGCGGACATGACGTTGCCTCTTCCAAGATCGATGCCAAACTGCAAAGATCGACCAGCATAGGCTGATCATCTGGATACTGGCAAGAGATGTTGGATCTTTTCAGTATACCCTTTCTTCCAACGATAAAACAGATCCATCTAAGGTTGGAGTCAGGTATCATCCATTCGAAAGGGTTCGATGATACTCACGTTTGTTGGAAATACATTGCCCAAAATGTAGTGAACCGTGTCTGCAAGTCCTCTCCTTCTTCACCATCCTCAACCTTATCATGAAGACCCATAGATATGGCTCTGGTGCATGCCGAACAGACTTGCAAGTACGCAGCATTTGGGCGTCCCATGTTGAGTTGATAATCTGACATCAGGAGACAGAACTGAACCATTGGTAATGTTGTGACATCGTCAAACAGGGCGACCTCACGCTTAGCATGTATCAAGAGTGTGTCTGCCGTTTCGGTTTCAGAAGTGCTTAGTGCCCCTATGGCAAGAATCATAAGTAGCAGAGCTTTGTCTTGTGACGTCGATGTGGCGTTAACCCTAGCGTTGTAGAGGATATCCAATGATACCCGAGTTTTATCGGCGTTTACGAACGGCAAAGCATGGGAAGAATATTTCTCAAAGGCTTGCAGGAACTCAATGGCTGCAGACTTCAGAAGAATGTCTTCCATTCTTTGCCGTGAAGGAAGTGAGAGCGGGTCCACTCGATATGGCAGACCAAAGAAGATACTTCGTTTAGTAAAGGCATCAAGACTTTGAGCTTTATCTCTGGGGTTAGGAACTCGCTCATGAATCAACTCATCATGTAAAGTCTGTAGGAAGGCGAAAGTTGACGTCGGACCATAGACAAGCTGTTCATGAGTTCCAGACCCGGCCCCAGCATTGGAAGCTGTGATAGCAACCGGATACACGCTATCACTATGCGAACCCTCGGGATTCGATATCTCTGCCGGCACAGCTTTACTCGCTTTACTCGCCCTGTTCCTTGGTTTGAGCCGATAGGTACACATGGCGGGTTTAGTCCGACATCCGCTGCAAACCGATGAACCATCGCATTTGATCTTTCGCCGGCGACATGGTTCGCACGCTTTCGAAATCATGGCTTGGTGAAGATACCTCGGAATTGGATGATGACGGAATCGGAGTGAGACCATGAGTGAGGAGGATCTCTTGGTAGCTGCATGCTTACGGCACGAGGCCTTGGCTCTGCGGCGTAAACCCGTAAGTCCGTAACTCCAACTCCGATCAGGGAATGGATCATCCGCCAATTGTGGGCATTCCAGGATTTCGGTAGCAATGACGAGCTATAAAAAGGACCTAGCCTGCCAAACATTGGGAGGGCTACTCTATTCCTTCAGACACTCCCTAGCATCGTTATCAATCAATTCATCATGCTCATTCTAATCGCAGGCATCACCGGCATGGTCGGTCAGACCCTTGCTCGCTATGCACTGGAAGAGGGCTATCAAGTCCGCGGTTTGAGTAGGAACCCTGATAAACTGAATACCGATATTGCATCTAAGCTCGAGAGTTTCGTCGCTTGTCCCGACTTCCTTGACAAGTCATACCTCGCGAAAGCCGTGAAGGGGGTCGATGTGGTTATTGCCGCACTCCCTCCAGTGCCAAGCATCATCGGAGCAGGGCAACTGGCTCTTTTGCTAGAAGCTGAGAAAGCAGGTGTCAAGGTAAACCCCGCATCAACCAACATAAAATCAACACTAACGCGCTGTTCAAGGTTTTCCATGCCGCTTCTTGGAACTTTGATTGGACTAAGCTCGAGCTCGGCGATCACGAGACGTATGATGCCTATATCGCTTTCAAGCGTCTTGCCGAGCTCTCATCCAGCTTAAAACCCATCTATGGCTTCACAGGTACCATCTTGGATTATTCGCTCATTCATATCAAGGATGTAGGTCGACCCAGTCTGGTCAACGCTGAAACTCGAAGTGTTGTTTACTTCGGTACTGGAGAGGAGAAAATGTCGTTCACTACTCTTGACGACTTGGCAAAGTATACACTGCTCGCTATAAACGATCAGGACATCATCAAGCGTGGAGTCTACTATGTCGAGTCGTCTCAATGCACTATGCCTGAGCTCGCTGATATTTACGGCAAAGTACGGGGCTATGAGATGAAGAAACAGTGCTTTGGCGGTAAAGCTGAACTCCAAGCGATGTTGCAACAGGCTAGGGAGAAAGTCGGTGCTTTGCAGGCGGACAAGTATATCGACCTGGCTTATGGTATGGTATTCTTGAATGGGAAGGCTACTATTGATCCTGTTGATAACGAGAGATGGGCTAGTAAGGTGACTCCTACCAGCATGGAGCAATGGCTCCGAGAGCATCCTGAAGCCTAGGTTGAGATAGGAGTTCGTCGTAACGTAATGGTATTACTGTCCCTATAGGAAGTTTAACCGTACCGCTAGATCTACCAAAGAAATGAACTTGCTGTTCGACAAGATAAACTAAAGAAACTCTCGCGCTTGAACCAAATATTGCTTCCATACTCAAGGAATATCCCAGCACCAACAGAACAACTAGCATCCGAAATGAATGTAGGGCATCCAGTCCGTATTTCCGAGATCTGGTTGATCTTCTTCCTCGCTTACCGCCGTGATGTCTCTGATATCCTTGCCTTTGACTCGCTCCTTATCTCTCAACCTTCTCAGTGCTCGATGCAGTCCTCTGCAAACAGATAGATCGTTCATTCCTTCATCACGCAGACTTTCATAGAATGCTTCAGCTACATCAACGCAGTGTCTGTCTGATACTTCCCATAGTGTTCCAACGACATGTCTGAAGCCAGTCAAGTGGAACGCACCAACAAGATGAATTCCTTCGTCTGAGAGTCTCGAATCCATGTTTGTTCCGGTTCGGCAAGCGGAGAGGTATGCGAGAAATGGCTGACTTCTTTCCAGATTCTTCCCACGGATGTCTTGGACCGTAAGAGGGTCGGTCTCCCAGTCTTCAAGACATAAACAGCTCTTCGACGGTTCCGTCGGGTTTAATCGGCCATGCCCTGCGAAATGAAACGCATTACAGGTTTCCAGGGACGTGAGGACTCTCTCCTTTAATGGCTTGGGCATAGCCGCTTTGAGGCCTAGCTTTGGACACATCTGCTTCACCATGTTGACTTCGTCCTCAGCGAACGGTAATCTCCCACTGCCTGGTGTGTTACGCATTGCAATGAGGAGCGCAGATTTCCTCTGTGATTTACTCGCCGAAGCAAGACCCCGCTTTCTCCCATGAAGCAGTGACTTTATGGTCAAGGCATATGACGACATGGCTGTATCCAAGACTGTCTCTGTAGAGCCTTGGTTGTAGCGCCCGGCAGCATGAATAGGTATACAACTGAGAGCGTCGGTTGGAATCCACCAGATATGGGGCCAATTGTCACCAAGTACAGGAGATGTAAGACCAAGAGCCCCCAAACACGGGTGACATAGAGCATCCCACAGCCACTCTAGCCGAGATCCAAGCTCAGATCTGGCTGATGGGAAGCTTGCCCATGCGCGGAGCTTGCTTTGCGACAAATCAGGTAGTTCAACCGCTGTGATTGCCGTACTCTCGATGATGAATGCATCGCATCTGTAGAAGCTTACATTGATGACGATGATCGGATCCGAGGCAGCAGCTTCCATCAGTTCTGCTTCGGTTGGCGGTAGCAGAAAAGTCTCAAATCCGAACTTTCCTCGGACCTCGCCAAGAAGCTTGTCGAATTCTTCATCGGCTTTCCGAAGTCTTTCTTGCTTCCGTTGCCAAGTTTCCAAGTCGTCCCCTTTCGTCGATAGATCGATACCACTTTGGATCTGGCCCATCTCATCTCGAAGACGATCAAACTCATTCGCCAAATCTGGGTACTCCGATGCGAGCTCCGAGATATCTGTGCGAATGTCCATAACAAATCCTGATATTAAACCTCTTCCCAGCTCCAAGAGACGAAGCGCCTCATAAGGCCCTTTGTTAGCGCTGAGCGCGGCAGCCGCGGCCATAGATGTCATACCAGACAGACTCGAAAGCAAGCTCTGCTTATCTGCATGAGATAGAAACCGTGGACTCACTTTCGGGAGAAGCAACACCGCTTCACGCAGCAGTGTACTAGCCTTCTCCCACTCTTCTCGCTGTATGTACACATAAGCCGCAGAACTAGCTGCTCGTATTCTCTGAGATGGTGCTGCGACTTTGGAGTTCCATGCCTCAAGAAACCAATAGATCTGACTATCCCGATCTTCGGCAGATTTTGTTACCTCGAATCGCTTATCAAGCCAGTTTCCCAGATTATTTATCATAACTGAACGATCGGGATGATCTTGTGGCATTGCTTCGACTGCCTTGGTGATATGTCCTATGCAGGAATCTAGATCATCTAGGGAATCCGTCTTATTGAAGCGGCTGCCATACGCATTGCCGAGGTTGTTGAGGTAGGAGTAGACATCGGGATGATCTCGGGCTGTCAGATCGACCGCCTTCTTGCAAGCTTCGATAGCACGAGCAATATCGCTTGCTCTTCCAATTCTCTCGTAGCGTGTGCGAAGCGACGATCCAATGTTGTTGTAGTAGGCAGCGAGCCTATCTTGAGACAACTGAGGCCTTTGGATTGCTTCATCAATCAGCTCGATAGCACGGTCAAGGTGGTGTACTTCGCTTGTTCGCTCAAAGCGTAAGCTTAGCTTATTTGCCAAGCTACTCAGATATGTAGGATAATGGGGGTGAGTCTCAGTTGCGATTTTGATGGCTTTCTCTGCAGCATCAATAGCATGTTCCAAGTCTTGCATCAATCCCGTCCTTTGGAAGCGCGCCCTCAGTTGATTCCCAAGACTGTTCAGCCGGTTGGGTAGTTGTGGATGGCCGAGAAGAGTGCTGGCTACTGACTCGTGCGTTCTCTCAATGGCATGGTCCAGGTCTGCAATTGACCCCGTCCTCTCGAATCGCATGCCGTGACAGATCCCCAGATTATTCAAAGTGGACGCAAATTCCGATTCATCGCGAGGCGTTGCTTTGAGGCATTGGGTGAAGATATCCAACGCTTCATTTAGATCCTTTACTGAATCAGTTGTCTCAAATTTCCTGCTAAGACTGGTTCCCAGGGTATTCAAGAATGCAGATCTATCGGGATGACTTGGGGATGTGGCATCTACTGCACGACGTGCTGCCTCAATAGAATGGTCCAGATCCATGACGTCTCCCAATGTTTCGAACCGCTCACAAAGCCATACGCCTAGGCTGTTCAAGAACCCGGGGTGCTTTTGTGATGTGGACTCCACAGCTCTTGATGATGCCTCGATTGCACAGTTTATGTCATCGACTGTGTTTGTTCTCTGGAACCGTTTGCCATGACTGTTGGCCAGGTTGTTCAGATATCCAGCGTAGTGCTGGTGGCCCTCAGGTGCCAATTTCACTGCTTCCTTTGCCGCCTCAACGGCAGAGTCCAAGTCTTGAACCAGACCTGTCCTCTCATATCGAGCACTGAGCCAGAGTCCAAGGTTGTTTAGACGGTCAGCAAGATCTGCACTATCGTGCGGAGTAAGGCTGATGGCGGTTTCCATCGCTGCAATAGCTCGGCTCAGATCCTCTATCGCTCCAATTCTCTGGTATCGCTTGTGAAGCATAACACCAAGGTTGTTCTGCAACCTTGATGACTTTTCAAGATATATCATCGGTATCAAGTGTTCCACAATAGCGATGGCCAGATTCAAATCTTCCATGAGGTGGCTCTGTTCGAATTTCATCATTGATCTGGCTGCTTGGTTCTTGAGGAGTCTCATTCGAAGATCAACATCACTAAGCATAGCGTCACGGCTGGACCTAGATACCATGATGTTAGCAATCTCTTACATCAGTATCTATGTGCTAAGCGAAAAGTAGAGTATAACTCACGTCTCAGCGATTTGTCCAGACTGTTGCTGGGAGTGGTGCAAAATCACCAAAAGCGTCGCGTAAATGTCGAACCAGTCGTCGAGAGCCTGGTTATGCGGAGGTGAAGCGACGATCCTTCCTTTAGTCCAGAGGATAGCTTCTTCCAAAACATTGTCAGAGCTTGATATCTCGAACAAAAGGTAGCTTGCATAGATGCGGATTCTCAAGCTATCCTCGCTATCAGTGTCAGCTGAGTTTCCCTTTCCTATGAAAGCACGCAGCTCCGCCTCATTCATGGCATGAAGTGAGGCAACGGATTCGGGGCGCAGGTTGAGGCATTCCATTGCGACTCAAATTAGATCAGGGTAATAAAAACGCCAAATTCGAGATCTGTTTCTGCAGTCTTTGAAAGATTTGCGTTGGTTGCGGTAATATTGTAACAGAGGAAAACCGAGAGCCTCTCGGAGACCAAAAATGCCTTGCCGCCTACTCCTGGCTTGTCACTGCGAATCAGAATCGATCTCGATACACCACCAAGATCCAGGCAAAGGGTAAGTAAAACAAGTCCAGGGGAGGCAAGAAAACTCCAGACCCTGATCCTTAGGGATGGAATTACTTAGGTAAGTCAGCCTAGGAAATATGTTACTGAATTTATTTTAACATCCTATACTCAGGTTTAGTGTTTTCTTGCTTCCCAAGGCAAGTGTAGAGCCTTTTACAAGCGACAAGAATTGGTGTTTGTCTTGGCGATGCCAAACCAAACCCAAAGCTGTAAATATAGTTTCCAGCTATCACTGTCCTTAATTACCGTAAGTATTCTCATGGTTTTGAGCAATTCACAAGAAGCTGGCTGTGCCTTACCCATGCAGCGCTCGTAGAGGCACTGCACTTTAGTGGAGCCTCCCCGCGGCTGTGCAGTAAATGCACTGTCAGCATTATCTTTGACGACTCCTCGCTACGCACCAACTTGACAGTTTAACATATGAACCACGGTGATCCAATTACAGTCAATGCACTATGAGAGATCAGGAATACCTGAACAGCTCTTTCCCAACAGAAATATGGCTTCACATCATTCAGCAATGCACCGTGTCGCTTTCTCTCGCCGAAATGCTGAAATTATGCCGCGTCAGCAAAGCCTTCAACCTGATGACAATGGAGGCCATCCTCGAGTCCAACATGTTGGATGATGTTGGATACTGGGATCCTGTACGGAAACAAACCATTTTCTATCACACGGTAGACAATGACCGTCGTTCTTTGTATCCACCTCTTCTAGAGAATATATCCGACGAGGATGATACCAACTCTGAGCCCGAGACGCCGGATCTGGACAGGCCGTTGTCTCCATCGTCTCCAGAAGGAAATCAAGAGCAATCCGAAGACGAAAGTCTCTCGGAGAAAGATCTGTTCCCTTCCAGTTCATCAGTGGTCCCTAGCGACGATTTCTGGGTCATGTATTTGACGGTCCGGACATTGGGCAGAATCAGGACAAAACCGCCAACTCAAGACCATATTCTGCTGTTGAAAGTCTCAGAACATATTTACCAATACATGCAGCAAACATCTTCACAGATGGAGTTGGAAGACATCGTACGCACAGTTTGTGAAGTAGCAATCAAGCACGGATACATCTACTCACATCCCGATTTCTACCTCAAGAATGAATCACCGACACTCGATGCGACAGAACTTGAGTTGGATGGAACTTGTGCAGTTTTTCGCGACGCTCTAGTATCAATGGCTGTATATCTGAGCGACAACACTCTTCTCGAGAAGACACTCTCCAACGAGGGTCCGATCCTTTGTCCCTTCCACTATAAGGGACTTTTAGCAGATCACCAATTTGCACCATTACCATCGTTCCAGACACCCATTCCTCAGGCTGGCCGTATAGTAGACAACCAACTTGGCTTTTTGCCGCCGAACTGTGGAAAGTCTCTTATAAGACTTGCGAACCCAGTCAAGCTTGCTGTCCAGTTGGACAAGATGGGATGCGTCACCCTCCTATTGAAGAGTGTATCCACCAGAGAACGCGAACTTGACATATACAGGGACGATATAATCACTGAAGCTGCTCTTCTCGATCGGATCGAGTTTCTGCGCGTCGCAATTGAGACGGGTCGACCTCTGACGAGATACCGAATTCTAGCACCATCAATTGCGGATATGATATGGATGAGCGGACGGACTGGCCTTTCTTCAAGATCGCCTGCTGGTATCAAGTTGAGTAAAATGTTAGAGACCACAACCAATATTGAAGTTTTCAATTTGGTCTACGATGCTTTGTTGGAAGGTTATAGTGAGGATGAAGGCGTTTGGTGGACCAAGGGCCTCTCCTCCGGGGCAGACACCCTTACATCTTGGGGCTTGAGAAGGCTTCAACGCGCTGTATTGGACGATTGTCTGCCCATCGTTCGAAGACTCATAGAAATGGGCTATTCAGTAAGCCCGACGAGGAGCATTGAGGATTTGAAGGATGAAGAGCCAGATGTTGTTGCCGACATAATTAATGGCGAAAGGACAGTAGATGTAGCTTTGCCTATCGCAGTCAAAAGGGGGAATTTGGAGATGGTGAAACTTTTATCTATCGCTGGAGCGCATAAGAAGCGCAAGAATGTTCGGAAAGCGATGAGAATTGCTATGGAACAGGGTAACCATGAGATACTGGAGATTTTGACAAGTCAAGGATCTCCGGCGGGATTATTGAACCGAAAGGCAAAGCAACGCTGGAAGAAAGATTTGGAAAGTTCGGGGAAACAGAATATGCTGAAATGGCTAGAAATGATGTGAGAAGAACGTTGGTTTAGACTCATCCTTCAATCCTTCATATCAGTCCAAATTAATTGTTATCAATTGATGCTGCTCTTACCCCTCTTATCCACCGCCAAATTCAGCCTGTGACAGGCCTTCAAGGTTACACGTGACGTGTTGGTCCATGTCTCGTATCACTCACTGCTCACTCATTCTTTATTCTCAACCTGCCAAGAAACCCTCGATTGAAGAAAAAGAGTGCATACACATTCAAAGTCACAATGGCAAGTGCAGCAGAAGTCAAAGATCCCGAGGCCTTTCTCAAAGACCCTCGCTTCTCCCAAACCTTCCAGCTCCCAGCGGATCCATCGGATGATCATGGCAGTCTCCAGGTTAAATACTCCGACTACGGCTATCACAACGCCGCTGATGAGACTGTGCTACTCTTCTTTGCGCCGTTGTGTGCGTCGAGGATTTTTCACTGTGCGAAGGATGAACTAGCCAAGAAGTACCGCGTTCGCATCGTCGTTATGGACCGGCCGGGTTTTGGTGGAACGGATCCTGTCAAGCTGGACAAGAGACCTGCCATGTGCCGAAGTAAGTCATCACTGACCGGGGCGAAGCCAACAGATAGCTAATATTCAAAGAAATGACTCTGGCTTTGCTCAAACATCTTGGAATCAAGCATGTATCTCTTGCTTGCCACAGCGGAGGAACCGTCTACGCTTTTGACATGCTCATGCATCACCCAGAGATTCTCCACCCAGAAAGACCCTACCTCGCTGTCGGAGCTCCGTGGATCCTCCCATCTCACTCACACCTTCTGTCCATGTCTGTAACCCAATCACTGCCCGCCAGCATGCTAGCCCAAGCAGACAAGCTCATTGGCTTCGTCAACGGCACTCTGGGGCCTGTTGTCGCGACATCCGCTGGTATGAGCCAAATGTTTGGCCTGTCCAAGAAGAAGAACGTCGAAGGTGGCGCTGAGGAGATCAAGGCCGATGCGCTCTTCGAGGAGTCTTTGGAACCCTTCTTGTTCAAACTTGTGCACGCTGAGAGTATTCGTGGTTTTGGTGACGAGTCGGTTTTCTTGATGCAGAAGACAGACGGAGTACCAGGATGGGGCGACTGGCTTGATTACGACGATCTGGTGCCGAAGCTGGTACATGCGCTAAAGGGAGCGGGTAGGAAATTGACCGTGGATGTCTACTACGCTGAGGAGGATTCTATGATTGGAGCACCGGGAACTGATGGACCGAAATGGCTGGATAGTTGTTTCAAAGGAGAAGAGGTTGAGCAAGTCATTAGCTACAACACGAAGACCATCGAGGCAGCGGACCACGACACAATTTGGAGTATACGTCGAGGTGTACCCGTCGATGTCCTCAAGAAGTTGGCTGGATGATCTTCAAATTATCTTTCTCTATGAGTTTTTGGTACAGATAGACTATCTTTCAGTCCATCTACTAGATTATGTGTGATGATATAATTACTAATCCACCTGCCTTACAACTTCGCCGCAATGTTAACATGCACGGCCTTGATATTCGAATACGCCGCAAGACCAGCCTCTCCCAACTCCCTTCCAATACCACTCTGCTTAACGCCGCCAAATGGAATCCTCCAATCACTATCATTACTTGAGTTGATCCAAACCATACCAGCTTCAATCCTCTTCGCTACCTGATGCGCCCTCATCAAGTTTGTAGTAAACAGAGCACTTCCGAGACCATACTGGGTATCGTTGGCTAGGCTGATAGCTTCTTCTTCAGAGCTAAACTTGCTAACTACCACAAACGGTCCGAAAACCTCTTCCTGGAAAACTCGCATCTTGGGTGAAACGCCAGTGAATACTGTAGGTTCGATGAAGTAACCCTTTCCATCGCCGACCTTCTTGAATGGCTGGCCACCAAGTTCAAGTTTGGCACCTTCTTTCTTGCCGACTTCGACGAAAGAGAGAATACGGTCGTATTGAGCCTTTGTGACCTGGGGGCCTTGGAAGGTCTTGTCGTCAAAGGGATCGCCGACCTTGGAAATGTTCTTGACTTGGGCTCTGAAAGCAGCGAGGAACTTATCGTAGATACCATCTTGAACGAGAATGCGGCTTGTTGCAGTGCAGATTTGACCTTGGTTCGACATGATACCAGCATGGGCCCAATAAACAGCCAAATCGATATCAGCATCATCGAAGACGATAAGGGGACTCTTGCCACCAGTCTCTAAAGTGATGTTCTTCAGGTTACTGCTTGCCATCTTCATGATTGTCTTTGCTGTTGGTGTAGAGCCAGTGAAGGCGATCTTATCGACGTCCATGTGAGAAGCGAGGGCTGCACCGGCGACGGTTCCAAGACCGTTGACGATGTTGACGACACCAGGGGGGAAGCCTGCCTTGACAACGAGGTTGGCGAAGTAGAGGATTGAAAGGGGCGTTTGCTCGGCAGGCTTGAGGACTACGGCGTTACCGCAGGCGAGAGCAGGGCCGAGCTTCCAGGCTGCCATGGCAAGAGGATAGTTCCATCTATTAAGTTTGTTAGTAAGAAGGCCTCTGGACTACTGTTTCCGAGATACACTTACGGAATAATCTGTCCGCAGACACCAATAGGTTCACGGATGGTATATCCAAACTTGTCACCAGTAGTCTCAATGACCTGTCCAAACACCTTATCCGCAAAGCCAGCATAGTATCTTAACGTCTCAGCCACCTCAGTCATGTCCTCGTTGAACGAAACAGAGTAAGGCTTTCCGTTATCCCATGTTTCAATCGTAGCGAGAATATCTCTGTTTTCTTCAACGAGCTCGGCAAGTCGGTTCATGAGCTTGCCGCGCTCTGTAGCAGGGAGATCTCGCCAGGCGGGATTGCGAAGGGCGCGACGAGCGGCGCGGACGGCTTTGTCGACATCTTCGGCTGATGCGGCGTACACGGAGGTGATTTCCTGCTCATTTCTGCTATTGTTAGTGGTAATTTTCTTTGCAGTGGGCTATCGGTCTTACGTTGGGTTTATTGAAGTGATTTTGTTGCCGTTTGAGGATCGAACAAATTCATTGTTGATGAACAGACCAGTAGGCTGCTTGTAGGTTCGCCCATTGGGGGCAGTAAGTTGAACGTCTAGACTCATTGGGGATATATGATGATTCGATTATACAGAAATCTCTGTGGAAATCAGCTGAGGAAAAGCTATCCTTGTATACCTATAGTCATTCACCAACGTCACTCGATATCAGTGCCGTATAGCAGCGGAACCTATCAACGTTGGGTTCCGATTCCCCAGACCAAAAAGCTGAAAAGTATTGCCCATTCTCGGTATAGTGTCCTCCGGGCCGGTGTGGATATCAAGGCGGAATACCCTAGACCGATAAGGAGATGTTTCTCGCTTCCGTATCGGGCAGTCGTTTTACAAGCGATTTAAGCAGAATCCGGGCAAGGAAATGCATCCAGCTACTGGAACTGCAAGCGGTTGATCATCTACCGTGCCATGGGACCCTTGGTGCATGATCCAGGGGTGATATGCCTGACAAGTCGTATGATTTGCTCTCAAAAATGCAAATATGCTTCCTAAATCAACGTTTACTGACATTTGAGAACGACTATACCGATTATGGTAATAAGATAGACCAAAGATACAGTGCAATTAAATAGAACGGGTTTTCCCATGCGCAAGTGCCCATCTTTCATTGATTCTGAACTTCAGCTACAACTACACGTATCTATTCCATATTCACAAGTCTCGAAATGCCGGTCCTCCCAACCAATCAGGAAGCACTAGGCCCTCCGTTCTGAGGAGCTCGATGAGCTTCCGTATCCGTCTTGGTTCGGACATCGACATCAACATAGTTGGCCCGCTCCGCGCGCTGCGCATAGATGATGTTTCCCTGCGCCTCCTCAGTCTCCAGATAAGTGATACGTCCCTTGATGACCCAGAACACCAGCGTGATGACAAGCATGATGCCAAAAACAGCAATGGCGTAGTTCATGTCTGCAACCGCGGGGTTCGGTGCGCCTGGGAAGAAGAAGAAAACGGTGGTGACGGCGCAGTAAACGACGCTAACCCAGTTTGTGACTGAACCAAATCGTCCAAGAGAGAACTCGCCTGGTGGGAGCTTGTCTCGGCCGACGAGGAGGAGGACCAGAATGGGCATGCCGTAAGACACTGTGAGCGCGATTGTGCTGACGCTTAGAATAGCTTCCAAGACTGTTGAGGCGAAAGTGTAGAGAACTCCGATGAGAGCCATGACACCGCCCTGAAGCCAAAGTGCGCGAACGGGGACCTTCCAGAAATCGTCGACCTTGGCAAAGTAGCCACTCCAAGGAATACCTCCGTCTCGAGCAAAACCCCAAGTCAAACGCGAAGCGGTCGTAACGATTCCAATACCCTGTCCGATGCCGTTCACGATGAACAGTGTCAGAAGGACAGTTCCGCCCTCAAGACCTACAGTCTGCTTGAGAAGATCCATGAAAGCAAGACCGGTCGTAGGATCTGTGACGATGCTCATATCCACGATGCAGAAGAGACAGACGACCATGAAGATGAAACCGGTGATGGCACCGATGACGACCGAGAGCCAGATAACGCGGGGAATGTTCTTTCGTGGTGAGGGAATTTCTTCGACCAAGTGGATAGCAGCATCGAAGGCCGTAAGACCGTAGGCGGCTTGGATAAGGCCCAAGAACCAGGTAACACCATCGGGCCAGCCAGTCTGGTTGATCCACTGTCCAAAGACGAAGCTGGCAGGCTGATAATGGAGGTTGTCCTTGGTTCCAACGGAGATGAGCATGGCCAAGCTGATGATGAAGAAAAGACTGGCGAAGGAAATACCAACGAAGTTGTTGAACCAGGGAAGAACGACGTCCTTTCGACACGCCACGACGTTGAACAGAGTCATAAATAGAGTAACGCCGACGTAGACGAGGAATAGAACCCATCCCTTATCCGCACCAGCCCAGTCCGGCTGGAAAAGAACCTTCATCTTGAGCATAAACTCGCCCATAAAAGCAATCTGCGACGCCGACAAAGTGATCCAGCCAGTCATGTTAATCCACGCACAAAGATACGAGCAGAACCGCCCAGACTTTGTCGGCCACAATCGCGAGATCCAGTACGCCTGACCGAGCGCCGTGGGCATACTACTACACATCTCACCCAGCGACACAGCAACGCAGACATTGCAGACAAACACAAGAACCAGACCCCAGAGGATGGCGATGGGGCCTCCGCTGGTCAAGCCGCTGTCGATGCCCTGCGCGAAGGTGGACCACGTACCGAGGACAGAGAAGGCCAGGGCAAACATGCTCCACATGCTGAATTTTCGCGAGAGACTCTGGTCATGGCCAAAGTTTGCGAGATCTTCTGCATCGCGGATGGCTTGGTTGGTGGTATCTGAGCGCTTGAGCGCAGAGTTTGTCTCGACGTCGTTGGTCATGGCCGCGTCTGACGATGACCTCGTCGAGAGAATAAACGAAAATAAATGACGTAAAAGGGGAGAGGGGAAAAAGGCGACGGGCAGCCTTAGCGAGAATGTGATGTGACTCAGAGAGATGGATCAATTGCGATGTGTTGTATGAAATGGGAAGTAAAAAAGCAAATGCGCGTGGCAAGCTTATATCCAATTTGCTACGGGGAACGGACCAGCGTCTTTTTGGCAAGGAGACCCTTTTTTTACATTACGAAGGCCACACACAGCACAGAATTATAATTGGTAGGTGCTTGGTATCAAGGTTAACTTATCGTGTGACAGGCCGGGTTCGCTCTACGGGCAATGATAGTACTGTATGGGGTACAGAGATTGTGGTGGTGGTGGCTGATTGTAGGGATGCTTCAGCGCTGAACGAAAAACCTGGCAGAGGCCGAAAAAGCGCGCATTGGGGTTAGTAGCACACCTCAGAGATAAGGGGGCACTCTAGCACTGTTATCTCGAGCCCCGGTCATACTGCCCTACTAACGCCCTTTCAGCGACGGCGGCGTCTGCCATACCTGACAGATTACCTACTGTAAGCCCAGTGACGCATGCAAACAGGACAACGCCGTCGTTATTCTGACAGGACAACCCGGCAAGTTAAGGTAGTTAGCGATCATTCCAATGGCTTGGGCAGGCGGTTTGCGGGGAAACGCGATGGTACCCCATGGGGAACAGCGATGCATCGCATCAGGAGAGAGGACGACGAGATTTCCATTACGTGATGAATTGCAGCATCTTGTACAATGACTTCCCCGTGGGGAATCGCGTTGCTTTTTCGACCGGGCCGGTAACATCTTGGGAGAAACGTAATCAAGGGGGATGAAGGGGATGGGAATGGATCACCTGTTCGGTTATCTCGGGGGAGACGACATTCTTATCGGCCGCTGGGCAAAACTGCAAAACGTTACCTGGAAGCGGTTTAGCGCAGGGCATGGGTGCAAAGCTGAGAAACAGATGCTGAAAGCGGTTAGAAGTGTAGATGAGGGGGAGGATTGGGATCGCTGGGGCTGGGGTCAGATGATTGAGCCTCGTGTTTCCCAACCGTTTACTTATGCTAGATAGCAGACAGATACAGTAATTTGTGGACCTGTTGAAAACGTTCACTGTTATGCCCGTTTCGAGGAGATCAGAGAGTTCTTGAGGCGGCGCGTTGAACTGCCGGGGATGGCTTGGCATGACAGATAGTGAATATTCCCCAGGATCAATCGAGAGAATGCAATTCTGTAGCAGTTTTCGGTAGAAATACCCTTGTCGCAATCTAGATCTCGCTTGTGTTTCCACTGCAGACGCAACTGTAGTCAGCATCTTTGCTTCTGTAGGGAATGTCTTGCACTGGTCTCAGCGGACTCCCGCTCAGTGGAGATGCAGCGGAGCGGTGTCTGCCAGGACAATCGGAGCGGGCGCCACACGGTGGATGCCATGCCATGCCATGCCGTGTCTGTCTCTTGTACCTAATCCGCCTTGCTTTTCTTTTCTTTTACTCTTCTCTATAAGAAGCTCTGTATCCTCTTGACAATATCTTCTTGTTTTCCTTTTCTCTCTATAGTAAGATACCAACTAAGCTACAGTTCTTGTTCAACTTTGCTCCCTCCAGGTCAACCAACACCTTGGAACACTTATACAGTTACTTGATCATCCACCGTATGGCACAGTCGCTCAGCCCAGACAACGTTCACCATGATTGCAGACACCTCATCCATCGCCGGCTACACCATCTTTCGGGAAGAAGCCAACGACGCCGCTCCCGACCTGTCAAATTCTCAACATTTACATCCTCTCGGTATGTTTTCCCCGCCATTCAATTGAACTGAACCCCCCCAATTGGCCTGGCCCTAACAATTGTAGATCCGCTATCGATTGATGAGATTCGCGCTGCCGCAAAAATCATCCGTGATCATGCCCAGCCCAAGACTCTAAAGTTCAATTGTCTCACTCTCCGTGAGCCTCTCAAGGCAGAATATGCTGCTTTCCGCGCCCGAACTGGTCCCCGACCTTCTCGTCGCGCTTTCGCCATCGTCATCGAGAGGGGCAATGGTCAAGTCTCCGAGGTCGTCGCCAATATTGCCGACGGCAAGGTCGAGCTCTGGAAGGACGTCTCTGAGGTCGGTCCTACTCTGACCCTCGAGGATCTTGACGTCTGCGAGCGCGTTGCTCGTGCCGACCCTCGTGTCATCCGGGCCTGCAAGGACCTTGGCATCGACGACATGTCCAAGATCTACATTGATGCTTGGGCCATTGGCGTCGATCAGCGTTGGGGCTATGAGCGCCGTCTCCAGCAGGGTCTGGTGTATTATCGCGCTTCGCCCAACGATAACCAGTATGCGCACCCGCTGGATTTCTCCGTCGTGATCGATACTGAGAAGGAGGAGGTCCTCACTGTTGACATCCGCTACGTCAACGGTGAGCGAACAAAGATTCCTCTCACCTCGCACAACTACATGCCTGAGTTTATCGGCGAGAACTACATTGATGGCACTCTCAAGCCCATCAACATCACACAGCCCCAGGGCGTTTCGTTCCGCATGCGAGGAAATGAGATTTCTTGGGCTGGCTACAAGATGCACATCGGATTCAACTACCGTGAAGGTATTGTTCTTTCTGATGTTCGCATGGAGGATCAGCATGAGCACCGCGAGCGCACCCTCTTCAACCGTATCAGCGTCGTCGAGATGGTCGTTCCCTACGGTAACCCCGAACCTCCTCACCACAAGAAGCACGCTTTCGACGTCGGTGAGTACGGTACCGGCCTCATGACCAACTCTCTGAAGCTGGGATGTGATTGCAAGGGTGCCATCCACTACCTCGACGCCGTCATGGCTACTGGTTCCGGTGATCCCGCTGTCATCAAGAACGCCATCTGCATCCACGAGGAAGACAACGGTCTTCTGTACAAGCACACCGATTACCGTGACGGCTCCGTCATCTCCGCCCGTGATCGCAAGCTCATCATCTCTCAAATCATCACTGCCGCCAACTACGAGTACGGCTTCTACCATACCTTCACCCTCGACGGTACCTACAAGCTTGAGATCAAGCTGACCGGCATGCTCAACACCTACTGCATGCACCCCACCGAGACAGCCGCTCCCTACGGAACCGAAGTTGCGCCCACCATCAACGCTCACAACCACCAGCACATCTTCTCCCTCCGTGTGGACCCCGAGGTCGACGGACCCAACAACTCCATCGTCCAGAACGACGCCATGCCCTCAGAGGCAGAGGTTGGATCTCCCGAGAACCCCTACGGCAACGGCTTCTACTGCAAGAACACTCCTCTCCGAACAGCCAAGGAGGCTGCTGTGAACTACTGCCACGAGACAAGTCGATCATGGGCCATCACCAACCCCAACAGCATCAACCCATCCGCCAAGAAGCCCGTCGCCTACAAGATCCTCAACAACAACTGCCCCGGTCTTCTCGCCAAGCCCGGCAGTGTCGTGTATAACCGCGCTGCCTTTGCTCGCAAGAGTCTCTGGGTCACTCCCTACAAGGACTATGAGATCTTTCCTGCTGGTGACTACGTCTGCCAGTCCACCGGTGTTGAAAACCACCCTCACAACAGCACTATCCTCGACTGGGTAGCCCGCGACGAGCCTATTGAGAACACTGATATCGTCTGCTATATCCAGTTTGGTCTCACTCACTTCCCCCGCACTGAGGATTTCCCCGTGATGCCTGCTGAGCCCGTCAGCGTCATGCTTCGCGCCTCAAATTTCTACCAGAAGAACCCTGGTCTCTGGGTTCCTCCTTCGGCTCTCTGTGTCGATGCTGCATCTAAGGATGCTTTCGGTAAGAAGGAGGAGGAGGCTCCCTCTTCTTGCTGTGCTACCAAGACGCTCCCCCGTCTTTAGATGGATGATGTAATGATTGGGGTAGTGTAAAGTTAAAATTGAACGTGCTTAGCATTATGGCATATCGTGGGTTTTTGCATGGTTATATAGCAAGTTGAACATCAAGAATGCATAAATTACTCTCTCAAATATGTCTCTGCCGGTGAAGCCTCTCTTTGAGCATCTTCTCTCAGCCTTTGGTCTTCCAGTGTGCAGCTATGGTTTCAAGATTTGAACATAAAATGAACCTAAACCTACTAGACCCGCCACGGCAAGAAGCGGCAAAGTGACTCGTGACGTCTTCATGGGATTGTTAGTGCTGACACTTCGATACTCCAAATCACTCCATGCCACGAATACACTTCGCAACCAGAACTTGAACTGCCAGTCCGGGAACATGATGGTGTTCCTCTTCGTCTTCGAGTCAATGAACCACGATGTGCAACCTGTCGCCCAAACAAGGCGTTTAGCCTTCTCTTGAACTATGTCTATATCCTTCCTCTCAGCCTCCGGAGTAACCTCAACGACGTCTGCCTTTCCTGTGAGAATTGGTCTGAGAACTCTCATTGTGTAGTTGATCTGGCATTCTGTAGTGTAGATGACTGATAGATGACCACTTAGAGTGTTTGGGCCCATCATGATGAAGAAATTGGGTAATTCCGAAAGGCATGTTCCGAAGTATGATGAGGCTGCACCTTCACTGACTTGATTCCACTATCCCCTGTTAGCAAGCGGCAGACCATGACTCATGGGAAGAATTGGAGAAAATACTTACATGCTCGTTGATACTGACCCTATCCTTTCCGTATATCTTCATGGGAAATAGTGGTTTCTGGGTCTCAAATCCATGCGCGAGGACAATAGCATCGGCGGTTACCAACCTTCCGGAAAGTGTCCGTACGCCTTTTGCTTCAATTTTCTGTATCGGATCGTTATATATAAGCTCAACGTTATCCTGATGTAAACAGGCAAGGTAATCAGTGTCATTGACCCTTCGCTTGCAGCCGACCTCAGTCTTTGGGACCAGAAAGTCTAGATACTTATCCGGTGCGGCCTTTCGGATATAGTCAGTAGTATCTTTCGCCCATTGGTTCCTGATTCGAAGACCTTCGGCAACTTTGAAGCCGGCAAAGTCTCGCTCTTTCAGGTAGTATAGCCATGCACGATATAAGCGCATTGCAAAGGGGATCCATCTCATGACCCATTTGAAAGTGGCCGAGTAGGTTGGATTGGGACGTTCTGCTAGCCAGTGCGCTTGTCTCGCGAACTGGGTTGCTTTTTTGACGGCGCCGTCTCCCGAGCTTATGACAGGGAGGACTTGAGTTGCGCTGCAACCGTTTCCTATTCCAGTCAGCAAATTGAGGCCAGTATATTCTGGGGCAAACCCACCAACGAGCACTACCTCCTTGTCTTTCCAATCAAAGGAATGATCCCATTTGGCAGTATGAAAGATTCGCCCTTCAAAGTCTGAAGCGCCAGAAATATCGCATTCTTTGGGAATGGAAAGGGCACCAACTGCCGAGATCAGGACCTTGGAACGACGAGTCATCACTTCCGATGTTTTGACATCTCGAATAGTGGTTTCCCAAATTCCAGTAGACTCGTCCCAATTCGCAGATTCAACAACAGAGTTGAACCTAACATGTCTTTCAATATCGTATTTCTTAGCAACATCATTGAAGTAGGTTTGGATCTCTGGTTGCATAGCATATGCTTGAGACCAGTTGGGGTTCAGAGCGAAGGAGTATGAGTAGAAATGCGATGGAACCTTTAAGAGAGGTCAGATGGAATCCCTCTAGACTTTTTGATACATACATCGCATCCACAGCCTGGATAGCTATTGACTCGCCACGTTCCGGCCATTGCAGAGTCTTTCTCGATGATCTCGAAGTTTCTGGTGCCGAACTTTCGGATCAGTTGGACACCGAGACCGATACCTGACATCCCGGCACCGATTATGAGGACGTCTGTTTGACTCATATTGATATTTACTGAATGAAACGCAAACGAATGCGACTGTTTTCGATAATGTGATGAGAGGATGGCGATGTTGGACGAGAGATTCAGGTCTAGGCATTGGATTTGGATTGACGTATATATAATTACAAAACTCAATCGAGATTGCTACTTCTTGTGATATATTCATCGCCATTCTTCTCTTTCAGACTAGGTACACTGATTACATTGACGACATCATCACGACCCAAAACGGTAGTCAAGGCGAAATGTGGGTATCGAGCCACCTAAGAGCCAAAAACACGGACAATAAGCCGACCTCAACCATTCCATAACCTTGGGTACATTAGGCAACGATGAAATTACATAAACGAGTAGACAACGAGCGGGGTCGTATTCGCGTGGGGTGTATGTCGCTGCACCTCGCTGCATTGAATTAAAGTGGCGTGCAGCTAGAAGAGGGGAAGGCATATTGACTGGCTAAGCCGAGAACAACACAGACATCAGGGTCATTTGACCATCTTCGGTTACCTAAATAAGTAACCCGCCTATGCATTAGAGTCTAATGCGTGGCACTTTCACGAGTGCAGCTCATGATAGCACGCTTGTTACAGTGCGGGGCTATCATGCCAACAGCGAGTCAACCGAGGGAGCAATATGATCTGAGGTAAAGACTGGCTCTCGATGTTACAGAAACTAACTGACACGCTTACAAAGTTGAACCCCAAATCAACTTATCACCAAGCCACTCCCAGATACTCTCATCCGCCTCCTCAGTGTTACTAATAGAAACTCCCTTCGACTGGCCACTCGTATCAGGTCCAGGATCATTAAACAGCTGCACACAACGAGTGTTGTTCTTCCCAACCTCAAGCACCGTTCCACCAGGATACTTGTCACTCTCCACACAAAGAAGCATGGCCTCGGCAACCTCTTGAGGTGTAACCCACTCATCCTGCCCCTCATCAACATACTTCAGCTTCTCGGGATGTTCTGTCCATAGCGGAGTGCGCACTAATCCAGGTGCAACAGCATTGACACGAACGCCAATCTTCTCAACTTCTGCAAGGCATCGCACAAAGCCCGTGATGCCGAACTTGCTCGCTCCATACATGGGACTTCTGAGAGCGGGGCACTGAGCTGCGATGGAAGAAATATGGATCACGCGTTTGGGGTTCTCAGGTGACACTTTCTGGGGGGAGCCATGAAGCCATTGTGAGATTGCAAGTTGCGTAGCACGAATGGGATGCGTGAGATTGATATCCAGCAGCTTATAATGATCACCGTCAAGGGGGTCTTTGGATTCAGCGGAGCCTGGGGGATGCCAGAAGTTGGAAAAATGAGGCTCATAGACACCTGCACCTGGACAAACAATGTCAAAGTCGCCAAACTCTTTGACAGCGGTTTTGAATGCATTGGCTAGATCCTTCCAGGATGTGACGTCTGTCTTGACAAAGACTGCTCGGGGAGAGGAGTCTTTGAACTTTGAGACTAGAGCCTCAGCTTCTGGTCTCAGAGAAAGGTCTGCTATGACGACGTTGCAGTTCTTTCCAAGCAGGATCTGAGCAAACTCATAGTTGATTCCTAGGACTTGTAAGCCTATTATTAATATGATTTGTCGGGCGATATATACCTGATCCAGCGCCTGTGACGATGGCTGTCTTGCCAGAGACGGAGAATGGGGCTGATTGAGAAGACATGATACTAAAATGAATAACTAGTGTTGTTTTTGTATCTGAGATAAGAAGTTACACTTTGTATCCATTGACCCAGCAAAGATAGAAGCCATTCAGCTCAATAAATAGCCCAGACAACTTCATATACAAGTCGGCTCCGCTAATCGGGTCCGCTTATGAACCGGGGCTCTAGTCTAAACTGCCGAGACGTCACTCTTACCCCACATTCTCTTCCCTCCTTCGCCTTGATATCCTCTTCCGTCAGCATTCTCCTGGTCATCGGCTTGGTCTCCGCATATGACTCAACCCAGCAGTTGCAAACCCATCGGAACAAGCACCTTGTTCATAAAACACCGCTCGGCTCAATCACCCAAATGCTTTCCATCAATCTCTCGGCCTGACGACAATGCGGTCTTTTTCAGGCTGGTAAGTCAACCCCCTCAAACTGATAAAACGAGGTACTGATGGCAAGCAAGCCAAACTTGCAGAAGCAGAAAGTTGAAATGTGATGAAGCAAAGCCAGTTTGCGGAGCATGTAGCAAAAGTTCGCGAACGTGCAGTTATTCCAAGAGATCGGTGTTTCGGCCTTTCCAGAATTATGCTAGAAAGAGGAGTCGAAGCGAGGTCGTTGAAGATTTTGATGCGATTGAGACCGGTGACGCTTTTGAGGAGGGTCATGTCTGGGTTGATGTTCCTGACGAGCGTAAGTGCTTAGCCTATCTTGCATTCCTGGGAGCTAAATTAACATGTTTGCCAAGTTCACTTCGTCCATGTTGAAGATCCTTACGCGGAGCAGGACAGCATAAGGACTGACTATCCTAATGACACAAGGGAGACATCTTATACTGCAGAAGTGGAGCAGATTTCTGAGTCTCCTGGGCCAGAATTAGACCTTTGGGCTGATGGTTCTCTTATCGTTGAAGGGGAAGCATATGCTCCAGATGCCGAGCCGGGAACACCTCCAACTCCCGGCGAACATCCAGATCACTCAAGACTGGCAACACTTCACCTACTCAAGCATTACAAAGAAGGACCAGGTGTCTGGTAGGTGTTCCACTCCGTTGATATAAGTACCTTTAACAATGTCAGGTTCGACATATTTGACACTGGTTGCTATTTCTCAGGCAAAGTCCCTGTCAAAGCAGCAACGAGTCCCCTTCTCAAGTCATCAATGTGTGCCATCGCAGCCAAGCACTTGTATCGCGTAAACAAGAGTCATCTCAATCCAATTTCCGATGACTCTAGATGGCAAGGTTATGACTGGCGCTATGAATCTGCAAAGCACTACGATGAAGCTATTCACCATCTAAAGAATGCGGTTGACCTTTGTACGTACGAGAAAAACTTGAGTGATAAAGAGGATATGCTTGCTGCGGTTGCTATCCTCTGTATCTACGAACTGATGGATGCACCTGGGACGGCTTGGAGAGCTCATCTCAGCGCTTTGCCTCTGTTCAATCCAGCGGAGGATACTTCGCATCCTGCTTCACCAGTGGTGATACCGCGCACGGCTATTCAGGGTCCTATTCTTTGGAGCTTAGCACGTCAGGATCTTCTCTGCGCTTGTGAGCTTCGACTCTCGCATCTATCTATGAATCACACTGACCTTCCCAGTCATCAGCGAAACGCAAACTCGTCTTGATCTCAAAGACGTACGTCTTTGGCAGAACGCAGGTCTCGCCACCACGGAAGACGGAACCCTCATGCCCTTCAGTCCTCCATGTTCAGCGGATATTCGTACTGCAGCTGATATCGAAGAAGACACCAAGAGTAATGAACTGACATGGCTCATTGGCAAGCTCTCAAATCATCTCACCTCGGGCGACGCAATAAATCCCTCGGATTACGCACTCCCTCTTGGTCAACGTCCAACCATCGGCGTCACACAAGAACGCCTTCTCGAACGCTGGAAGATGCTGCTCAAAGAATTCAAGAAATGGCACGACAGCCTCCCATCAACATTCAAACCATATGCCCGAACACCATACCCTTCGTCAGATTCATGTTTTAGCAGCTTCACCCAAATATGGTACGAACTCCCCATCTGCGCTGCAACAATGCAAAACTATCATATGGCCATGATTCTCCTCCTCGTGAACCAACCACAAGAATCAACATTCATTCGCTCCACTGTCTCGGCGCGATTAAAGTCCTATCGACAGATCCAGCGAGAGGTACATCATTACGCAAGAGAGATTTGTGGTGTTAGTCTAGCAGAGCCCTCGGATCCCGTGAGAGCGAATTCAGTGCAGGCGTTGTTTGTTGCGGGACAGGTGTTTCATGAGAAAGGCGAGCAGGAGGCGGTTCTAAAGCTTTTGGATGATATTGAGAGGGATTTGGGATGGACCACCAGGTTTCACCGGGCAAAGCTTGTAGATGAATGGCCTACAGATAGCTAATACCGACACCATGAATCCCTGATGATTTCAGTTCTGCTAGCTAAGCCGCAATGTTGCGTTAATGGAGCAAATGATTGACCGAAATTCTAGGCCGAGATTGCAAAGTTACATGGTCAATCATGCAATCGTCTGTGATGCTACCGCAGCGAGCAGCAATTCCGCGATGATCTTCGGCTTGATTGCCATTTACTCGAGAGACGGCTTCAAATACTCGTTCCTATTGGCCACTCGGCTTGTTGTCCTCTTACGGCACGTCGCATCCGCGCTATGAATGCCAAACTCAAAATTGAGATACCGCTGCAAGGTGACGAATTGTGGTTAGATTGGGGGACACTGAGCCGCGGCTTACAGTCCGGTAGCTCCGAGTGTCACTTTGACGGCTCTATAAATACCTACAACTCACTTCAAATGACACATTGACTTTGTTATCGTTATCAAGAACAGAAATAATGGCGACTTCGACTTTTGGACCTCGTTTGGCTGGTAAAGTCTGCATTGTGACGGGCTCTTCATCAGGCTTGGGTCGTGCAATTGCACTGGCTTACTCCCATGAGGGGGCGCACCTCGTCTGCGCTGATCTCCAGCCGGCTGCACGTGCGAGTGTGAATGGGGAGGAGGAGGTCAACACAGATGAATTGATCAGATCAAATGGTGGCCAGGCTATCTTCGTTGAGACGGACGTCACCAAGACCGCTGCCGTCGAGCAACTGGTCTCTAGAGCTGTCATCCAGTTTGGCCGCATTGATGTGTAAGAAAAGTATCCCGAATAATCCGTTGAGAATGATCGCTCACTCCATTCAGGCTAGTTAACAACGCTGGCATTTCTGTCGAAGCAGGCAAAGAACCTCGTCGGGTACACGAAACCCCAGAGGACTGGTGGGATCTGACCCTTGCTGTCAACCTCAAATCCATCTTTCTCGTCAGCAAGTATGTCATTGCGCAGATGCTGAAGCAAGACAAGTCCGAGACTGGCGACCGAGGCTGGATCATCAACATGTCCTCTATCTTTGGCCTCGTCGGAGGAGTTACCAATGGTAAGAAACCCTTGTCTACAATTTTCGCAATGCTAATCGTGAAGCTGCGTATGCTGCCTCGAAAGGTGGTGTGACAAACTTGACGCGCACCATCGCTCTCGACTACGCGAAAGATGGCATCCACTGTAATGCCATCTGCCCAGGCTGTAAGTTCTCAATATCTGATGACTTTCATCGACGCTGACAGGGTGGTGTAGTTACCGAGACGGCCATTTTTGCCGACACTATCAAGACTCGCGACAGAGACCTCATCCGGTCACTGCATCCTCTCCATGGAACTGGATCACCGCAAGATCTTGTTGGTGCCGCTATCTTCCTTGCTAGTCAAGAGGCGCGATGGGTCACTGGGGTGAACCTCCCGGTAGACGGTGGCTATACAGCACGGTAGTGACTTGAAGCCTTAGACATGTCGCTATACACAAGAAAACATTCACGATCCATAAGCGATCATAAACCTCCCAATTTATATGTATTCATCCCATCCATTATCCATTATCCATACACAAAGAAATATATCTTCCCATGATCCTATCGTAATGCACCGTTCCTCATACAGATATTGCATCGTCCGTCTTAGTATAACCTCTACATAAACCATCTTCGCTACTCAAACATCCCAAACTCAAAGAAATGTATACAAAGGAAAGGGTTTTCAAATGAGTGACTCGTTAAACATGTTCATACATCCATTTCATCTCATCATCTAAGCATCAGCCGATCCATCGGACTGAGAAGAAGACCTTGTCGCAGAGGAGTTGAGGTTGCGTCGTCGCACAATATGGCTCCTATAAATGTTAGTATCACTACATCGTAAACAGTGAGAAGGGAGAACTTACAGTCCACTACCATTCCGAGGATCTCGAACAATGACCAGCTCCTGCGCCCTTTTCGGATCCTTGATGGGCTTCCTCCCCCCACCACTCTTACTCCTCGTCATGCCGCCGTTGTTAATCTGGGCGACAAGAGCAGCAACCTGAGTCTGAAGCGAGTTGACCTCCGCGTTGGCAGCCTTCTGAGCCTTCTTTGCCTCATCAAGCTGCTTCATGAGCTTGTTGTTCTCAGTGCGGAGTTGCTTCAGGACAACAGCTTCTCGCTCAGCGCTCTCAAGCTTCTTGGTGAGTTCATCGCGCTCGGCGGTCAGAGCATCGACGGTGGAGACTTTCTCTTGGAGCTTGGCTGCGTTTTCTTCAGCGGCGGTGAGCTTGCCTTTGAGATCATCGCGTTCGGTGGTGAGGGTGTCGACGGAGGCGGCTTTTTCTTTGAGAGCGGCTGCTTCTTCCTCGACGGTGGCGAGCTTCTTGGTGACTTCATCACGCTCGGTAGTCAGGGTATCAACGCTGAGTTGGAGTTTACCGGCGTTTTCTGCGGTGGCGGTGAGCTTGCCGGTGATGTCGTCAAGTTCAGCTGTGGTAGTGGCAACTTTCTCCTTGAGTTCCGTGTTCTCGCCTTGAAGTTCCTCAACGGTGGGAGGAGCGGGCTCTGCAGGTGCTGGGGCAGCATCGGGCTCAGGTTCAGGTGCTGCCTCTTCAGCCGGAGTCTCAGCGGGTGCTTCAGCTTCGGCCTTCTCCTCAGTAGGTGCCTCAGCCTCAGCCTTCTCCTCCTCAGGGACTTCTGGCTCAGCTGGAGCTTCAACCGGAGTCTCAACAGGAGCGTCGGCCGGAGCTTCAACCTCCTCAGCCTTTTCCTCAGCCTCGGGCTCAACTTCAGCTGCGGGTGCAGGCGCAGATGTAGCCTCCTCAACCTCCTCCTCGACAACGATCACATCCTCAGTCTCAGGTACATCCTCAACAGACGCAGGCTGCGGCACACTCGCAGGGTCTGGCTTCTCCGTAGCATCAGAGACAACGCTAGCAGTGTCATCAACCGTACTAACAGAGCTCGAGATCGTCGACAGCGAACTCGACACCACGCTCGCAGTATCCGACAAAGACCTGAGACTCGAGTTCTCCGACCTCAGACTCTTCACCTCAACCGCCAACCTCAACACCTGCGACGTCTGATCGTCCTGATCGTTCAACAAACTCCTGACCTGCTCCTTCATCGTCTTGTTCTCCCCGTGCAGCTGCTCATACTTCTTCTTCAACTTCTTCCTCTTCGTCTCAACCTCCTCCACCTCCTTCGCCACCGCCTCCTTCTCCTTAGTGATTGATTCGATCTGCGATTTAAGCTCTCCGTTCTCGGTATCAAGACCAGCAATTCGGGCGTCCTTACTCTCAGTGTCCTTGGTCCAGGTATCCTTCTCCTTCCTCAAGTCGTCGATCGTAGCCTGGAGTGTCGTGACCTGCGCTTCGAGTGCCTTCTTGTCGGTTTCGAGTCCCGTTAGCTGTTCCTGGAGTCTTGACTTGTCGCTTGTGAGATCAGTGATTTGCTTAAGCATGTTCCTCTTGTCCTCCTCAAGGCCTGACTTGTCCTTGTTCAGAGACTCGACTTGAGACTTGGAGTTATCGCTGTCTGTCTTGTAGCGGTCACGCTCCACAGTGAGCTCGCCCAGCTCCTTGGCCTTGTCGAGAAGATCTTCTTCCATGTTGCTGACGCGGAACTGCATGGACTCTTGAGAGATCTCCATGGTTGCAATGCGAGCTTGATAGGTTGTCTCTTGAGCCTTGCGGATAGCCTTGATGTCCTCGAGCTCTCTCTCCAAGTTGATAGCCTTGGCTTCAAACTTGCTATAGGATTGAGTAGACTCTTGGCTTGTCTTCTTGAGATCCTCATAGTTTCTCTCAAGAGCAGCCTTGAGCTCTCGGTGCTTGGCGAGATGGTCCTCAAGCTCCTTGACTCTGTTGCTGAAGTTCTGCTCAGTCTGCAAGAGCTCATCTCGCTCCTTGGTGAGCTTCGAGACAATCAGGTCACGCTCCTTCTTGGCCTGGTTGATAGCTTGGTCTCTCTCCCTCTTGACCTGCTCAAGAGCATGGTCACGTTCCTTCTGGAGCTTAGCGATAGCAGAATCGCGCTCCTTCTTGGACTTGGCAATTGAGACATCGAGATCCTTTTTGGCCTTCTCAGCAGCGACTTCACGGTCCTTCTGGAGTCTGTCGACAACAGAATCGCGTTCGCGCTGAATGCGCTGGATGACTTCATCTCGCTCGCGCTGAAGTCTCTGCAACTCTTGGTCACGATCCTTCTTGGACTTTGAGATGGTCAAGTCGAGATCTCGCTGGGCTTGCTCAACAGCTTGGTCGCGTTCTCTCTTGAACTTGTCCACGACCTCCATGGCTTGGTCACGCTCACGCTTGAATCGGTCAAGGACTTGGTCACGATCCTTCTTGACCTTGTCAATTGACATGTCGCGGTCCTTTTCGAACCTCTCCAAGGTGCGACGCTGCTCATCAAGGCGTGTTCTTGTTCTCTCAAGCAGCCTGGTCTGCTCCTCAAACTCGATAACGAGCCTGTCCCTGGTAGCTTGGGCCTTGTTCCTCTCATCTCGAAGCTCATCCTTATCGGACTGCATGTGAGAGAGTCTGTACCGAGCGTCATCAAGATCCTTGAGAGTCTCTTTCTGCTTGGCCTTGAGAGACTTGAGCTCGCCTCTGAGGTTCTCCAGTTCATTGTTCATAGTCCGCTCGACGTCAACGCGAGAGCGGGCCCGTTGCCGAGAAGGAGGACGCGTAGGCTCAGGAAGCTGACGCTCTTCAGGGATGCGTTGAACTGGTGGAGCAGACTGAGGCTGCTGCTGTTGAACAACGGGTTGTTGCTGAACCATGGGCTGCTGGAAGGGCTGCTGTATGATGGGTTGCATGACAGGAGGGCTGATAGGCTGAGCAGGGAACATCAAGGGCTGTTGCATGACAGGCTGGGCAATCATGGGCTGAGGAGCAACAGCAGGCTGATGGCTGACGATGGGCTGTTGAGCCATCATGGGTTGATGCGTGTAGGTCTGTGATGTAGTGGTCTGGGTGACCGACGATGAAACCATAGCATTCTGTGGGTTGACGGTAGTCTGTTGGTGCTGCTGTTGCTGTTGAGGCTGTTGCAACTGCAGTTGCTGTGGTTGCTGCTGTTGTTGTTGCTGCGGTTGCTGTTGTTGCTGATTGTTGGTGTTGCTCGCAGGCTCCTGGGCCTTGGGCTCAATGTGGATGTGAAAGGTCCGACCACGACTTCGTGATCGTTCCTTAGTCCGCTCTTGTTGACGCTCAACCTGTCGACTAGATGTTCTCTCAACCTCACGCTCTGTTCGGCGCTCAAGCTGTCGATCTGTCTCAAACTCAACTCTCTTCTCTGTAGGTCGAGATTGTTGAGATGTGCTCATGCTTGTATTACGCACGATGGAGCGAGACCGTGTTGGGGTCTTGGCACAGTCGTCTTCACTGTCGCTCATGACAGTAGTAGCCCTTGTTGAGACAGAGACATTGGATGAAGTGGCCCAGCCAACCTCTGAAGCTGAGTCGTAGTTGTCATCCGACATGTATGACATTCTGGGTGAAGGCTCTGGTGATCGTGTGTCTTGAGTGCTTCGGAAGCGAAGTTGAGGAGGTTGGAAGACGAAGCCTCTGCCTGAATCCTGCCGTTGGCTCCGTAGAGGTGGTGATGGAGATGTAGATGAGACAGTGTTGGTGGATACAGTCGAGGCGTCAGAGGCAGTAGTGGCCTCGGACACTGTTGAGAGTCCATCAGAGTCTGGTCGACGTGTTGGTGGTCGTGAGATAGATCTGTTTCTCGTCATGGCAGAGCTGGATCCCGAGTTCCTTGTACTCTCATCCCATGAATCGGACTTGTTTCTGGGTGGGTTACCCCGGATCGTGAGGGCCATGGCAGTCTCTTGCTGTCGTTGTTGTTCATATTGTGACAATGGATCGAAAGGCCGACGCGCTGGCGGGGCTTGTTTCGTCTTGGTCTGTGACTTTCTCATATTGTAGGACTGCTAAGCTGTGATAGGGAATTAAAATAAAAGGAATATTATGTTTGTTGCGAGTTTGTTTCGTGTGTACTTCGTGGGTCCCGGGGGAAAAGTAACGGTTCGAAGTGGGTGATATGATCGGCGGGCGGCGGTGAGTTGGAGGGGTCGGGTACACTAGATAAATGGTCAAGAAGACGGGTACAAAACAAACAAGAATAAACCTCGCAGTATTAGATGCTGTGCAATCGGTACTTGGGAGAAAAGAGGAGAGAAAAAGATCACCTCAAAAGAAGAGAGCGTCTGGCCATCCAGTTTTGTTCAAAATCGCCCTGATCTTGCGGGTGACAGGACAGGGCAGGGATCCTAGTGCCGTCCGGGTCAGAGAGCCCGAGGAGCCCAATCCAAGAAGGATAACCTTGTCTGTCGAACCCGCCTCAGGGTGGTTCGAGATCCACTGCCCAACCCCATTGGGCACGGCACGTCCCCCCCAAGATGCCAACGAGTCGCTGGCCCGTCCAACAGTAAAAGTAACAGCTGGTCCAACGAGAGAACTCTGGCTGTGCCATGACGCGTGAGGCATCACTAGCTTCAACTCCTGTGGACGGGAGAGCGGGAAGGGCGAACGAGGCCCCTGTCGTCTTGACAAGTGACCCGACATTCTCAAGGGCCTCGATTGGACTCACCCCAGAGTCAGCGGGGTGATAGAGTATCCAACATACAGTGGCAACTTGGCCATGTGGACAGGCGTGGTTGAAGGGGAAGATCCCCGGGACTGACGGGCAGTGGATTTAGCCTCTGCAAGTGCCAGGGGGTAGAACAGATCAAAGCGTCTTTCTGTCCTACAGTCTACTGTACGTGTACGTACTCCGGCTCTGCAAGAAAGGGGAGTCGAGAGATGCAAGACTCCATAGCGTACAGTTACGTGTACACGATTTGTTTGCTGTGCACAGGGCAAATTCCTTCTGTACTGCCCGCCGCCGAATGTCCACAGCTCAAAACATTTCAGCGTGCCCAATCGTTAAAGTCAGGGCATCCAGTCAAAGATCAGCGTCTTGGGCAACAAAATGGACAAGGGTGTACCCCTGTAGCGCTTTTGAGGCCAGGTTTTTGTCTTTGTCGCTTTAGGCGTGGTTTACGGTCGGGCTGCAACGTTTATGTGGGGGTTTCCGATTCGCTGGTGGACTTTTGTCATTTTTCTCGAAGGCGGCTGGTGAATTGAGGCAGAGCGATTGTTTGGATACGATGTGATTTGAAGTTATCGAGAAATGTAAAAATAAGCTAAAAGGCGTTCATTAAACCTGGTGCTGGTAATTGAGGCTTTCTGACTCATCTTACACTATTACTCACTCACTGTGGCTGGCGCGTAGTCGTAAAAAGGCCTCATAGATGGGCGAGGCAAGGCAAAATGAGGCTATTCGCGGACCTTGGTGCGCTGATCTTTTGCCAAGTTTTCCTATCAATCTCGGTGTTTCTGTCTCTGACAAACCCCGCAAAGACGTCGTATCAGATTTGACTGACTGCATGCCCAACCACCGGCATCTAGGGTCAGATCGTTAACTAATTTAGCTCAAAGCGCGTCGTGGAGTTTTCGTGATACACGCATTTGCGTACGAACGTCTGCTTTCCTCGGCAGTTCTTAGATCAAATGCGCGAAATAAATCTCACACAATCTCAATCTCTCACATTAGAGCAAGATATTCTTTTTGCTTCTGTTACATGTACCGCGCCGCAATTGACGTCGTCAGGCATTTACTCGTGGCATCATGTATCACCTCAACGAGGCCTGTACCTTGCAAAGTCGCGTAGTGGACCCCCGAATACTTGATTATCCATGCTTAAACACAGGAAAAGCCCTCGAATCTCGAAACCTAAAGTCGCACGAATTTAAAACACGTTGTATCAATTAAACCAGTGGCCATAGCAAATATTAGGGCATGCAATCCATGAGAAGATCAGGGCAAGTCCCAAGCTGAAAATCCTAGTCGCCCGTCTTTGCTAAGCGCCGCGGAAGCAAAGGCCTCGATCCTCAATGTCTGTCATTTTCATGCGTCGCATATGATATTGCTGCCTACAGGATCTTTTGCAGTCATCGACGAATGGCTTGATAGGTATACGTACAGCCGTGGCTTTGCCTCTGAGGCCACCCAGTTTGTAACCTGGCGGCTTTTCGTCCTATTGACTGGATGACTCAGACGGGATATTTCAATACAGTATAGTAAGTTCGATAGTCTCTTCACGGCTTGCGCAAGATCTGCATTAGGGAGGCTGGGCAACGAGCATATCAGCTTGGTCACGCGACCCAAAAGAGGCCGTCACAATTATTTAAGGCTTGGGGCATTGACAGTCAGAGGCAAGAGAGTGTGAAAATTCAAGAATAACAGAGAAGTTCATTGGACTATGTACAAGTGAGACAAAATGCAAACGTACGATTAGGCTCAGCTACTGCATATCAACGACAGATCAGGCTGCATCGATAACCATGCCCGGGACAACACTTCCAGTCGTCGTAGGGCCCTGGTATCCTTTCCTTGCGCTTCCGAACCACCAAAGACTAACCAAGAAAGTCAAGCCGCCCCAAATAACGCAAGTATAGTTCATGCTCGCCGCACTTGTAGGCAAAGCATAAGGGAAGCAGTAGATAACGCTCCAAATAAGGAGATAAGCACATGCAATACCGTTGATGATAAATCCCCAGATACCATGCATCCTGAAGGGTCCATAAGCAATGTTCTTTCGTCCACTGAGGAGATTGGGCAGGATGCATGCCAAGAATGAACAGCTGCAGAGCAGAATAAAGGTTCCGACGAATGCATTGAAGGCTGTTGTGCTGCCGACATAGATGGCGCCAAGGACTGAGACAAGAACAGCTGTGACGATGGTGGACCAGAGAGGCATGTCGAGAGACTCCTGGACATGGCCTAGCACTCCAGGGAAAGGAGTCGCGCCATCACGAGCGAGAGCCCAGAGCGTTCGGCCGCAGGTGATGTACAGTCCAACGACAGTCAAGGCAATGCAGATCATGACCAGCGATAGCAGTCCGGTAGCACCAGCTGCGGAGCCCGTAGCTTGGCGATAGATCTCGGCGATGGGATATGCCGATTCGAAGAGAGCGTCGTAGTCGTTGATGGCGTACATGATGGCAATAAGGTAGCAAAGACCGGTGACGAAGCCAGTCACGACCTGGAACAAGATGGCGATGGGTACATTTCGACTTGGGTTGGGGATCTCCTCCGCAAGTTGAGTTGTCGCGTGAACCGATCCAACACTGTATGCTCCGTTGAGCATGCCAGCAACAAAGACGAACCCATCCGGATATCCAATATCGGCAGTCCAATCCTTCCAGACAAACGCCGAGCTCGCAAGAGGTGGACGGCCTCCTCTTCCAGGCATGACAGTAACAGTAATGACGGTGATGATGAAACCCGCCAGGATGATGAATACTCCAAACTTGTTCAACCCTGGCATAGCACTGTTCCAAAGACAAACAGCCGCACACGATAACCACGTCGTGATGATATACGTGATAAACACATGCCACGACTCAGCCACAAAGCCTGGATGGTTCAAAGCATACATCTGGACAAGCGTATTCGCAAGAATGCTCGACATGCTAGCACATCCAAGACACCAAGCAAGGTAATTCCACCATCCCGCAAAGAACCCAATGACCCTTCCCCACTTCGGCCCAGGCGTGACAGAAGCCCAGTGATAGACACCGGCAGATGAAGGAATCGCACTAGCTAGCTCTGCAACGCTCGCAGCGACTGTCCAGTAGAACATGGACACCACGATGAATTCGTAGAGGACGCCCGGTGGACCGCCGTTGAAGATGGCGACGAGGATGGAGCCGCCGATGGCGGGCCAGACGTTGCCGACGACGAGGCCTACGCCTGCTAGGGAGAGGAGGTTGAAGTTCTGGGGGAGTTCTTGGACGTGGCCGGAGGCGTTGATGGGGACTTCGTTGTTGGTGATTGATTTAGCCGCATCGTGAATATCGTCATCTCTCTTGGCGGTAAAGTCCGCCTTTGAAGTAGTTTCACTCATAATGATGATGGTCCTCCAAATAATCTCAGAGCAGGAGAAGAAGATGGGAGACAAATAGCAGGAGAAGGGCGAGATCTTAAGTCATGGTTTATCAAGCTCTGGACCCGAGGCTACGGTTTAGCCTGTCGCATGTTCCTTCCAAAAGCAGTTTAAACTCGTTTCTCCAATCTAATCTCTCCGCAGATTTGAGGTCTTGGTTCGCGGAGATAGGGTGTTTAGGGTGTTGACTTATTTCCCCGACTGGTCTGGGCGCCAAATCTGGATCGTGGTTGGGACGAGGGTCTTATCTGATAGTTGGTCTGAGGGTTTGGAGTGTCGGCTGTGGTTTCCAAATGGGATTATGGTGTAAAAAACATGATAGAGGTGAATCGGGAGGTTGACCGATGGATGAGATAGGGATCACGCCATGCGATGTCGGAGCTAAAGGCAGCGTGCCAGTCACTATGATTCAAATGCACTACAGTAATTCGAGTTAAGACGACACAAGCATGCCTCTTCTATGAGGCATCAATCGTTGTCACTCTTATTATTGAGCTCTTGAGCTCCAAATCGTGAAGTGGATCAAGTTCTCCTTAGAGTCAGGGTTGACCCCAACCAGTCTGGGGTTCTGATATGGCCTATCGTGCGGGGTAATTTCTATTACTCATCGACTCCAGTAGCATGAGTATAGGGTACTTCGAAAGAATATTCAATTCCAAACGATATGAAAGCATAAACGCGTGGCAAAATCCAGAAAACGTCTGTTAGAACATGATCGCAACTTAATTCGGGGTAAAGTTTAAAACGACAACCAGAAGTCGTTCATGGCGGACGTTGTCAATCTTGCGACTCCAGTTCATCATCCTGACGCCACGACTTTTGAACACAATGTACCGTAGGCACTCGGATTTGCAAATGAAAGATGCTCTTTCGTGACTACGTGACTCAGCAAATCAAGATCCATGACCAAAAGAATTGAAGCTTTCATTAAAGACACTGGTCGAGTTATCAGAACACCCTTCAAAGGTAGATTCAGATGGTCGCATTGATCGTGTTTTGTGGGAATCTGTGGCCCATTGATAAGGGGCGACGCTATCTTATCAGCACACTATCGGAGCTCATCAGCTTATCGCCATGGGAAGTATTTTTAGAACTTCCCGAATGCCGACGATCTCTATCATCAAGATCATATCATCCGACCATATCCATCTGAGTTATGTTCTGATCGAATCTGGCATAATCTGAGTACATCAACATCTGACATCTGCTGATTGACCTTAGGAATATTCAAAGGAGGGTAGCTTTCTTGAAAAGTTCAGGCGAGATCGAATGTTGTGATTATTCGTCTTATTTTTCAGACTCAGTAGGTATTTCCCATCGGCGACGCAGACCAATCATTCTCGAATCGATGCCAGCCACCATACTCCGGCTCGCTTCCCATATACAGACTGTGCACGACCATATCGTAGTGTCCATCTGAAGGGGTCTTACCGCCGCAAACATTACCTCCCATAGCAACATTGAGAAGGATAGTCATCTCCCTCATTGGCCGTGTACCTTCGGGGATATCCCCTTTCATAACAGGCCTGCCATCAATATACCAGATCATTCTACCTTGACCAGGCTGCCCACCCGACTGGAGCCATGCAAAGTCATATCTGACTGGGCGATACTGCATGTCGGGGATTTTAGTGCCGAGAACACGATGTTTGTGAGGTTCATGGTGATGACCCCAGTGCAGACAAGAGTGATTCTCGAGATCTCCATTCCACGTCTCCGCAATGTCCACCTCACCATCTGTAGGCCACGAAAAAGGCTCCTGGGGAAGAAGCCAGAAGGCAGGCCAGATGCCCGTCGCGCAGGGCGAAGTGATCCAGGCGGTGAGGACGCCTTGATCGCGCGAGAGGGTCTGCCGACTCACCAAGCGAGCAGAAGTATACCGCTTCTCTTGATCCCCAGAAGAATTATTCGCAACAGCTCTCAGTACCAGTTTTCCGTCAGGAGTGCTACTTAGTTAGATAAAAGTAGCTTCTTAATATAGCTAGACTTGGACATACTGGAAGGCATTTTGTTGATCGGCGGTGTAGTACTGTAATTCCTGATTACCCCAGCCATCCGGGCCGTTTCCGATCTTTGCATCCCACTCTTGTGTGATGGGGACATCAGGCCGGAACTGAGGCTGCCAGTAGACGTGGCCAGGCTGCTGGCCGCCGATGGGTTGCTGAGGTGGAGGAGGCCCAGGCGGTGGGGGATGTTGTTGTTGATTCTGGGCTTGCGGTTCACCGACTAGATTCTCGAACTCGTTCTTGAGACGCTTGAGATGGTCTTTCCACGCCATGATGATTGTTCAATATATTGGAGTGAGGGGATACACAGAATGGGAATGGTACTGAAGATTCTTCATGATAGAGAGGGGTTTAGTCAAGGGTTGATATCGTCCAGTTGAGAACTTGGCATGACGTCACGAGCTTGCTTGGTAGCGTGGCTGGAGCAAGTAGCCAAGCCCAACAGCAATTCAATTTTCTATTGTATGATTGAGTCCCAAAAATGAAGCTATCCAGAAATCATAGAATACCCTAAATGAGTGGACTTTTCCGGGGTTACAACCCTTAATTGTTGATCCGAGAACACCGAGCAAAATGGCCAGATACACAGACCATTTCGCGTAACCAGAAACACGCTGAACCGAGAATCAAGGAATTGAAACATTCCTCGTCAGCGATTCTAAAAAACTCAGCAATTGAAGTTTCAAGATACAATCGGGCCTTATCAAAGTGAACATTGAGCAAAGCCGGTGAATCATTTAGAGATTGCCTGATGCGCGATCTGGGATCGGATACCGCGGTTCAGTTTTATCATCCTTCCCCTGGCGATGGAAAGGGCGGAATCGGGATCCGCCGAGGCCAAGCATCAGATGGTTTGTGGTACCTGAAAATTTAATCCATGGCGAACTCCGCTGGAATAGATGATCTACATGCCATTCTTTGAGCCTCACCGTAGATAAACAAGATTAGGAAAGGTGATCGTCTACGTGCCAGTAATAATGTGTGCTGTCCAGGCAATCTGTTTCACCTTTGAGGCTCTTGACGCATATAATGGCCTGACCGACAATTCCCGACACTGAAAGAAACACGTCAAAACGCGTATGACATCGCAAAATTTGCTACCCAGAAACTTAATTGCGTATATTTAATAATAGCCCTTGTTTCATTATTACATGCGCATCTCATGTTCGCCCACTGTATTCCAACTCAGATCTCCTCATGGCCCGATTGCACCGCTTGATTGACGCCCCGGAAGCACCCGACCAGGGGCTCCAGACGAGGAATCATCGGACCACCAGACGGCCTCGAAACGCCGCGCTCACCACGCGATTGACGGTTATCGATAATGCAAGATACGGGGGCATTTTTGGGTGAGATGATATAGTATATAATGAGCGAGCAATCATTCTAGATTTGGACATCATCACTCTCAAGCTCATTAATTACTGCTGATTGAATTGCACTGCACTAAAGTCCACTGTAATTTCAACCGTCGTTACCAAGACATTAATCTTTCACATCACATCACCAAAATGCAACCAGTCCTCAGAGTCATGCCCACCGGCCAAAAGTAAGCCCCAACAGAACCCACCGAGTCTTCCCATTCTAACAACCTACACCAGGATCGTCCCTCTTCTCTTAACAGTCGGCAGCGCCACTGTAGTGGGCGGATGCGTCCGAACACAATTGAAGACGCAATCACGGACATTCGACAGAAAGTTTAGTCAATACAACAACGCACAAAGCGAACAGGTATGAGTCACCTTTTGTGAGCAGCCAGAGTCATGTTTCTAACATATTTGATAGACTATGAAAACTGTTATTCAAGAACTTTGGTTAGAGGCTTAGACTTGGAGTCTTGAAATTACGATTAGAATACTGCAGGCACGGTATAGACATCGGAATACAGGCTAGAATGGCGTTCTGGTTTGGGTATATATATCACGACATAATGACAATATCATGAAGAATTATTTAAACTTTTTTCAGTCCTGTGATGCAAAAAATATCTATTCAAGAAAGGGGAAACTAAGATCCCGACGATCGAGTCGTCGCAAGTAGGCCAAGGCTTAGATGGGCAATTCCTTCAGATCCTCATGAATCTGTGTCAGAATGCTAGGATACTTTGCCCTAAATCCCATCGCAGCAGCACGGTCGCCCTTCATGAGCATGTTCGAGCCAACAAGATACTTGACTTCTCCCTCACCAGCCTGTTCGAACTCCACACTCTTGGGCGCAGGGCTCGAGAAGATACCTCGCGCATGCATCATCTTGGCAAGCTCAGTAGCCAGATCCTTCCATGCAACTCGGCTAGTTTCCAGCATATAGAAACGACTGTATGGCGAACCCTGTGCGGGGCCCTGGGCTGCAACGTCGGAGATCTTGACGAGGAAGTCGACGAGATCTAGAATGTGGCACTGCAAGAGTCAGCATAGGTGACGGATATAGAAGAGAAGTACGTACTGTGCTCAAGACGGCTGTTCCCTCGCCGACGTAGGGGACGTAACCCAGAGGCTTGGCGTTTCCAGTAATAAGCTTATATCCCACGCCCAGGAATGGCGAAGAAATACTCGCACAACCGTAAACAACAGATGGGCAGACGATGTAAGTGTCAATAGCATCATCCCCATTCCCAGCCTCAAGAACAAGCGTATCAGACTGTCCATTAAACATCTCCTTATGAATAGCCTTGATATCATCTTCATTCGCATCATTCCAAACCTTACTCTCAGGGTTGAAGCTTCCTGAAGTTCCAAAGTCGATAAAGTTTCCTCCACCGCTGATGTGAATCACTTTACCCTTGGTACCGCGGGACTTTTGACCAGCGATGATAGCAGCGACTGGGTCAGCGGTAAAGGAGTTTCCAGCATTGACAGCGATGTCGTGCTCTGCGCTGGCGGCCTTGACCTTTTCAAAGTTGGAGAAGTCACCGACCACGACACGGTCTGCGTTGAGTTGAGACTCGGATTGGGGGCTGCGGACGTAGGCTGTGATGGACCAGTCTGGATGGGCTTGCTTGAGGGCTTTTGTGTAAGGAACTGAGAATGTTGGGTTAGTAAACATGGTACAAAAGGTAGAGGATTTGTTGGCATACCACCCACGAAGCCAGAGGCACCGAAGACAATTATTGAAGGCATTGTGATGATGTTAAAGTTAAGGGAGTTGTTGATTGAGTGGTTGTTGATAGTATTGGTATGAAACGTTGATTGTTTGGCAATGCAGGCTCTTGAAGCTGTATCTAAAATGGTTGATATACGAGAAGTAGCAGTTTACTGATGTTATATACATGGACGCATGCCAGCAGAGTATGTTGCCTCCTCGAATCATAATCCAATCTGCATCTCACGCTGATACCAGTAACGTTAACATTGTTCAGCCAATCCACCCACGCCGCATTTACAAATGCATCAAAGCACATTCGAAGCACCATATCACCACTGACGCAATAACCAGCACACCAACAAAACAACAATCCCCCAAAGGTAAAAAGGCTCAGTCATCCAAAGCCCCACAGATATCAATCTCACCAATCCCCTATCGCAGGTCGTAGCAATTTCTAAGCCACTAGCGCACGTCGCTTTGTAACTCGGCACTCGGCATCGTAGAGAGTGCGTTAGTAATAGCTGATGGATCCCCTTGGGGGCAGGGGTCTTCAGACTCTGAGTGGACGCGCAACTCGGTCGCGTTATTCAATTCCTCCGTCGACCAATGTCTTCAGCCCTAGCAGGCTGAGCAAACTCCCTTTTGGGAATGGTGGGGAGTTTGAGCTGCTGCAGGTGGTCGGATAGATTACGGATTTTAGTGCGAGAGGATTTGGAGATCGTGAATTTGTGTTGGATTCTAAGGATATGACGTATAAACGTACCAATTAGTGCTTCGGGTACAGAATTGGATTCAGATGCTTGATAATTGACTGAGGGGAGGGATCATATCGTAACAGTATTAGACGGAATAGGAGTTTGTTCACAATTATAAGAAGCGATCAACTGCCAGGACAAGAGAGTTTCTCATCATCACAATTCAATCCAACAACTTCATCACCTCTACAACATTATACTACTTCAATCACTTAACAACAACCTAAAGTACTCACCATGAGCTCTGAAAAGTACCTAGCCGGCAAGACTGCCATCGTCACTGGTTCCTCAAAGCTCAACGGCATCGGTGCCGCCACTGCTTTGACCCTCGCCAGGCATGGAGCAAACGTAGGTTACCACTCTATTCTCATTCTCAAGTCAACTTACTTATTGTTTCTAGATCGTTGTTCACTACGCAACCAGCGCTGAGCCCGCTGAGAGGGTCGTTGCTCAGATCAAGGAACTCGGCGTCCAAGCCATCGCCGCCAAAGCAGATGCATCCTCTGAATCTTTCGGCACCGATCTCGTGCGCGCAGCTCTAGAGGGTCTCAACACCAAGACCATCGATATCGTCATCAACAACGCAGGCATCGCATTTGGACACCCCGAGATTGCAGCCATCGAGACTGAGTCTTGGGATAAGATGTTCCATGCCAACGTTCGGGGGCCTTTCCTTCTCATCCAGGCCGCGCTTCCTCACATGCCTAGCGGAGGACGTATCATCAACATTGGTAGCATCGCTGGAAAGCTGGGTATTACACCACTGACGGTGTATGGCTCGTCCAAGGCTGCTTTGCACTATATGTCAACTGCCATGGCCGGAGAACTTGCTAGTAAGGGGATCACTATTAATGTGGTTTCTCCTGGACCTGTTGCCACTGATATGAGCATGGAGGGTAACCCCATTGGTGCTATACTGAGATCCCACCAGTCTATTGCTAGGGAGGGTGAGCCTAAGGAGATTGCCGATGTTATCTCTTTTATCGCTAGCCCTGCCTCGAGCTTTATTACCGGGCAGGTTATCCCCGTTGATGGAGGTATCAACATGCCTTAGATGACTGGATGTGCTTTCATGGAGACAATATTGCATAGGCACTCGCTTTGAGAATAGACTATAGAAAGCTTGACTTAACATTTTATTCCTTCTTGAGCGTGAACATGTCCATGCACATATGCCGTTTGTAATTGCAAGCCTTTCCATTTAGTGAGCGGAAAACTATCAGGTATGATCCTTCGTCCGCCGATTTGTTAAAGGCCTTCCTATGTAGCGTTGCAAAAAAGAAGGTAATATAAATAGAATGATTTGCGATAAGGAGGCAAACCCGTTATCTTTCAAATCTTATCGTTTCCAGAATGATAGTCACCCCCCCGCAGTGGAGATTCCGCCTTGTCAGGCATCCGATCCCCATGAAACCTCATCCCTTGCGTCGAACTATCAACGGCCTCCGACTTATCCATTAACAGAATCAATAAGCGAACCAGGCACAGAGAAGAAACGCTTTTCCTGCCAAGAACTTGACAGCGATGAGTCACTTGGCCTTACTTTTGAGTCCAAGCGATTTGCAGTAATTGAGCGACAGTGCTCAGACCGCATTAGGCAATTGCCGACTCTCAGCCGCAGCGGAATAAGAGCGCTCGCTCTGTAGTGTGTGTCAGGTGAGTGGGCCAAATTTCATTTAATTCTTTTCGTTATACGATCGGCTTTTTGCTTAAGGTTGAGTGCCGAGGAAACATGATCCGATGTCTGGAATGAACTGGCATTCGTTTTGCGCTCAGAGCCTGGGGAGCATGTACGTACGTACCTACAGGCCCCCAAAAGAAGTGTCACTCTGTCGCTGACACTACCAAGTAGAGAAGCAAATGAATGGGTTACATCTCCGTAATGAAAAGGAGCTTCTTATCTCTCCGTCAAACGGTCAAACGCCCTGAGCTCTGGAGGCTTGCAGCACCGTGCATTAGCTCCCAACGATCAATTTCAGACCCAAATTGGTGGCGCCTCCACTAGCCCAACTGCCGAATCAAATGTTTCCAGCTTACCACAGGGCTGAACAACCTCTCCGCATGATTGCTCCGGCCGCTGTTTCTCATTGGCTGTCACACGCCCCGTGTCAAAGCTGTAATCTGCCAGAATGGTGATCAGAACGCCTTGATGCACGCTAGCATTATCAGGCATTTTTCCAGGATTGCAGCCACTTTTGGGCCGTCGTGAAAATGTGATGGTGGGGGAGCTGGGGTACCTAAGGTAAGGTATGGAATGGGAAGCAAGTGATAAGTATGTGAGAGCCGCCTTCTGTTTCACATGGTCTTGTTCATCACTCTCACCCTCCTTCACCGTTTCCCATCTTCTTCTTCTACACAACAAAACATTTCTCGTCACTCTTTCATCACTTTCCTACCATCAATATGTCTACCCCAGCTCAGACAAACGCCCATAACAATGGTCCTATTGACCACAACGATCTGAACGAGTGGAAGGACCGCTTCAACGACGTCCTCGCCCGTCCCAGCGAGCATGTCAACTCCAAGTCGCCCGAGTCTTCTCAGCCTTGGCAGAACAGCTTCTTCGGCTGCTTCAGCCCCATCGACCTTTGCGCTATCACCTGCTGCGTTCCTTGCGTGACTTTTGGCAAGACCCATCACCGTCTCCGAAAGAACGGTAACCTTCAAGGATACGAGCCCATCAACACCTCTGTATGTCCTCCATGCCCCTATACCTAATCGTTCCTAACATCTTCTGTCAACAGTGCCTGCTCTTCTGGGGCTCTACCTGCTTCGGCCTTCACTGGATCCCTCTCGCTCTCCAGCGCGCCAACCTCCGTGAGAAGTACAACCTCCAAGGCAGCTGTCTCGTCGACCTCGCCACTGCTTGCTGCTGTGGTTGCTGCGATCTTATCCAGCAGGACAAGGAGGCCGAGTACCGCGAGGCTCACACATCGGCTCCCGCTGAGGGCTACAAGGCCAACGAGGGCATGACCGTTCCTGCCTAAGAGACCACAACATTGGCGCCATATGTCGCCCTCGAAAACACAAAATCCTTTCGCGTTCTTCATCGCAACATCGATACCCCGTCACGATTGACTGGATGAATGGCAGCCCGTGCTGGCTATGAGTAATGCATGGGCCAAACTTCTGAATGTCATATAATTAGAGTGTTATAAAATAAGAACCTAAGTAATAATACATTATTACCTTGTCTTGGCAGGCGAGTAAACAATTATAGAATACGAGGCCCATGAAACACTGTATACAACATAGTAAGAAGTAAATAAGTATATTATCAATAGTGGAAAAAACAGAATCTCCAGGCATATTTCAATATGTATCTATCCTCAGTGTTGCCAGTAGTCTTGCATGCCACTGAAAGTTGCATTGTTGAAAACTTAGTCAAGTCCAATTCGACCCTTTATCCTTGCAATCACGGGTCTGAAATATAGATCATTTAGCCTGTCTCTAAGATAATGATTGAATCCATAAGTCAAGGCATTTGCAAGTCCGATAAATTGTGTTGGAGCTTGGAGGGCAACGTTGATTGTTTTTGAGTTGGGGTTTCCAGATGCTTCCATAAGTCGATTGATCAGCCCTGGTGCCCAGAGAAGAACATACATAAATGGGTATCCATTAAGTAAGAGCATTCGTTTAATCTCGAGTTCAACTTGGTCGTTGCTTGGACGCATGTGGAATTCACTTGCGTTGGTTTGCAGGGCACTGATTTGGCTGTGTTGCGATTGCCTTGGCATACATGCTTCAGTAGATGGGCTGCCAGTAACTTCCAGTGTGGAAAGATCTGCTCCAGATTTTGATGCTGTTGGTCGATGGCGCATGAACCCTCCCTGGACCTCACTGGGACCAGCTTGTGTTCTTTCTCCAAACTCCAGATTTATCTCCCTGAATCTGTTCTCCCTCGGTGAAGGGGGCGGATGGCTTTCTTCAAGAAACATTGTAGACTGGGACGCTGTTGTGTTCGGCTGCACAAGCTCAAGGGGATCAAGCTCGAATTCTTCGTGGTCTGTGACATGAGCCCCGTTTCTCCTCGGGTTCTGTAGTAGAACACAGTTGGATTTACGGCTTGCTGGGGCATTCTGTCGTAGCTGACGGGTCCCATCAGCTTTAGAACCAAGTCTTCTTCTTAGATAGACCCAGATATAGATGTAAATAGTAACTATACTGAATATGACAAAGATACGCCAGCCATGTGCCATGGTATATCGTAGGTCGGAGCGATTCGTTGCTATCCAGCACCAGTTGCCACCTACTGGTTGCATCTCACCCATAAATGTTGGTATGATGCTTGTAGCGAGAGGAAGGATGCAAATAGAAAGGCAAATGCATACTCTCTTCGTCGTAGACACCGCAGGCATATAGATTCGCCTCGTTACAGTAAAAAGAGTAACGACAGCGACGGCCAGTATTGAAAGGTCAACTCCCTGAGCTGAGAACTGGCCTATGAAGCCATTGACAGTACAAAGTCTTCCAATACTGAGTTCGCCATTCTTGAGATGCCAGATGCCAGATGTCGAGTTATTCAAATTGTTCGTAAACTCTGTGAAATAGTTATTAGTTAAGAAAGACAATAAGGAGGACGTATTGCACACCGAAAAGCATCAACTCGAGAATAAGCATGTGCCGAAAGGTATCGATATGGTGGCGATAGATAACGAACGAAATAAGCACACTGGTAGTTGCAAAGAATGAAATAACACTTCCAGCCAAAGTGACAGATGAGATGACTCCGTGGATGTCGAGTGTCATTCTCGATATATCAGCGGACCGTGGGACTTGAAGTACCAAACAAGAGACTCTAAAACGTTCTAGTTATTAAAATGGAACAAGCTTAAAGAACACGCTAGCTAGCTCGGTAATAATGAATGTACTAAGGTACTTGCTCAACCTTTTAAAAGGTCTGCAACAATTCTTTAATATCAGAGCTTCTGATTTATGTGTCATCTTATCGGTCCGACAACCAAGCGTTTGTTTCAGCGGAATAGGCCGAGTGTCCCGCCCCCTGTCTGACAAGGGTTGCGGTCTGTTTCTAGCACTTGGATAACTCGCTGAAATTAGGCCAGTTAACTTGCATCCTTGGCGTCAGGTGAGATGATATCATGTGCAAAAGACCCTGTGTTGTCATGTTAGGTAGAATTGTTACATAGCGTTGGGTAGTCACACGGATGCTGTGAATTCTTAGAATATCAGGATCCTGATGAGCTCGACACTTGACTTCCGTGGAGTGATTGGACTTTGGGCAAATGTATGTAGCTATTCCATTCTTTTGCAGTGGCACGTCACGCCTATCATTGCGGTTACTGCATAGAAGGTTCTCGAGGTATTGATGTCGTGCAGCCCTTGACTCTTCCGTTGTGATATTCTCATTCTAAGATACATGTGACATATCATTCCCAGCTAAAGAATGTTGCGCTGCTCAAAGGTTAAGTTTTTATTATGAAACAGTTTGCCAGCCCATGGCATCGCTATTATTAAATACAAGTTTATTACATAATTTTGGACTGTAATACCAGGTTGTGTGAAACTAACCAGCGAATTATATACTGCTGCTTCGCTGTGCCATAACATTGCCTGACCTTGCCCAATGGAAACTTAGCCAGCGTATAATCTCTCATGTTTCAGAAGAGATATGGGCTCGTTTAACACAGCCTCGACTGCCGTACGAGTTGCCGGAAGGATTGTCATCCAGGCTTCTTGGCGGAGATGCTGTCGATTTTCAAGTACCGAGAAAAATAGATGGAGGGTGGATATGACGAGGGTAATACCGGCGTAATGTACTGAGAAGTGGATTCAATACGGAAGCTTTCTTGTCCTTTGCTATATGTCTTGCTGGATATGCTGCACGCGCCTACAACTGTAGTATAGAGAGCTGCAACAAGGAGGTCATAAGAGAGCGGCTCATTTGTCCATCCAGCAGACTTATGAAAGAATATCCATGGCCCAGCTAGACAGCTGAAGAGTCAGCCCCACCCAATGCCCTCGCCTACTAGCTAACATTTTGAACTCAACAGAGCGCCACTCAAACGCTCTGATTCGTCGCATATACAATCGCTCCAGTAGGTTTGTCTACTGGCAGGGCGTGTTCATTGGCCTCCCGATCCTCTTCGGCCAATGCTTCTTCTATGGCCTTCTTCTCCAAGTCCCTCAGTATGTCGTCATCGTCCCCCACGTCCCAATGCCCCTTTTTATTCTTCAAGCCCTTGACAAGCTTAGCAATCTCTTTCAGCTGCATCTTGAGTATATCCGTCTCAACACCGGTGAGGTTACCAAGTTCTCTCAGCTTATCTGGATCAGTTATGGCATCAAAAATCAGAGACCAGGATATACTGGCTAACGGCCCCACGAAAGGTATCAAGTTTAGTGCCGATCCAACGAGAGTCTTGACGATGTTCAGTAGAGTGTTTTCATCAGCAGGCGTGAAATGGTATTCTATCCCCTCGTTCTTAGAGATATGAGCATCCATCCAGACATGATATGGACCGAAATCGTTACGGGATATCTGGTGGTATGGAGGACCACCATGTCCCCCAACCGAGCTGGAACTCAGGCTGTTCATGTATTGAAAAGCAGGGTGCTCATAAACCTTCTGTTGCTCAACCCCAGGGAATAGAAGCCCAACAGGAATTTCAATCGGATTCATATCTCTCATGTCGATAGAGAGAGCGATCATTAGCTCAGCGATGCGTATATCCAGGCATTTGTCATTGAAATAGTGCAGGCCCTTGTCACCCGACATGGTGTGACGATCCCCCTTAATAAAGGCTATGGATTGGTGCCACTGCGCATCGTTCTGAAAGCTCCCAGATGTAAAAGGGAGATAGATAGCATCGTGCTTATAGAAAAGCACCTGTGACACTCGGCAGAGCCCTTTGTAATACGGCTCAGAAAACAGCTGAGGAAAATATAATCCTCGAACCGGCAGGGTCGTGTCAATGACAAGGCGGGGGTAGCGCCGGTAGTCAGCCAGAGGAAAGGCAAGGAGTACAGCCTTGTTTGGGCCTCGAATCCAACTGTAGGAATAATCGGTCGAGTGGAACAAGGCACGAGTACCACCAGACTTCCAACCACCATTCTCTTCAACGTGATACACGCTCGTGCTGGCATAGTACGCTATAGCGTCTTTAAGTGGCGCATTTTTGCGGGTATAGTCTCCACGGGGGAAGCCCGGGTCCTTGAGGTCCTTTTGCTTCCAAGTCTGGTGATAGATGGCATTTGGAACGACCTCTATCACAAAATGGGAAAAGAAGCCTGCTTCAGTATGCATGACTTCGGGAAGGGAGTCAACTCGCATAACTCCGCTACCCTCAGGTGGAGCAAGAGCAGCAAAACCTTGAGATTGCTGTGGCGGTTCTGGTGAGCTGTTCATTGTTGTTGTTGATGAGCTTTTAAGGCAGCTGGAAAGAAGTATTGATAAACTTTGGGTGTAAGTTGCAGATCTGTGTCTGGTGGGTAGTAATGAGAGTTCCAGCTACCTAGGCAACCCGATGGTTCTTATACTAAAAGGCCGCCGTTAGTCATACAACCCCAGGTGGTAGAAGAAACGCAGATAGAGTCCAGGAGAGGAGAAGGATAAGTAGAAGGCCTCAATACGTGCCGTCCCGCGCCATCCCGCGCCATGTCTCAGAAAGTCATTGTGTGCCGTGTTACGCCACACCATACTCTGTGGGGATTGTTCTATAAAGCGCAAGACTTTCCGTCAGCGCAAATGACGTGTCAACTCCTAACTATGGCTATTGGCATCTGGTTGACCTCCTCCACAACGCAGTGGGGAATCTGACACTTGAATATGTCGGTCACTATCCCGCCCCGACGATCTCTATGCATCAGAACGGAATTGGACTCATCATATGCGCCGTGGCGTCCATTCTGTCTGATTATCGCTCTCTGTAAGAGCATGAGTTCTGAGACAGTTGCACGTATCCTTGGAATATAGAAAGTAGCACGCTGAACTGCGACATGGAGGCATCGAGATCATGCAAGTGTCCGTATTAGGATACCGGTGCTGGTCAAAAGAAGACAAGAGGAGACGCCAGAGGGAGCATTATTAGACCTTAGCATTATAGCTCCGCACATACCTGTATGACTTGTCTAACAACAGTGGCGAAATACAGCCTAAGCTGTAGGCCACCCAACTCATTCATTTGCAAAGGGTTTCCATTGACCATCAATTAGGTTCCCACTTAGTAACCATACACGCGGAGCATCACTGTTCTCGTCGTAGCCTAATGTATCCCGGCCAGTAACTTCACGTATCAGTACTTCTCCCGGCGCAGTGTTCCGTTCGCTGAGATACGATGTGGCCCCGTGGCCTCTCACCCATCACAAGATTCATGGTAAGCAATGTGGCAGTGAAGGCAAAAATGGCTGAATATGAGGAACAGCATATCATTAGCGAGGCGCGTTGATAAACGGGTTATTTCAGTATTATTCAAGTAACCAAGATAGCAGGATACAGCATACCTGTGTTGTTGGTAGGTAGGGTAAGATCATCACGTGAGAAACATTTGCTGGCGCAGCATTGTAGGTACATCAGTTATTGGATGTGTCGACCTACCAAACGCTGCTGATAGATAGACTGGCGCGAACCCACCGAGTTCTCTGTGGTGATATAAGCTCTTGGCCACCAGTCTCAAGTGCAAGTAACCCGTCTGGCTCACAACTCAAATACTATAGTACAATGCCTAAAATATAAAACCGCAAAACTTTTTAAACAGTTTTCTTAATATAAATGAGCTAGATGAATCCATCAAATACTAACAAATAGAGTGTATAGTACGAAAGTACCGCCCAACAAGAACAACGCCAATATTATCTATATCTATCTTTAGCCCTTGCCCTGATTCATCGATTCTTGTAGACAGCTCGGTATGATACATCACTTTGATCGTCGTCTATACGAGGACAGTGACTGATCGGAAGCATTTCGATGTTATTAAATGCTAAATTTAAATTCCCACTGTCAGCTGCCTCGCAATTGCTGGTGAGACGGAAACCGTTATTTTGGGTAAGACGGCTAGGACGGCTCGATACATGCATTGATCGACACACCTATACGAGCCTGACGTCGGATATTGCTGAAGGTAATTGGATGAGAACCACTTGAATTATGCCTAACTCTGTTAGAGAATTTAAGTACCCCTTAGCTGATATTGTAGATGTATTTCGTCTGGTCACTAATATTAACTCTACTTGCTGACCTCAGATGCCTTCGTAAGAGCATAAATAACGCCTGCAATCCATCTTTCGTCTTCACTTTCTCATACCATCATATAATAATTGTTTTACTACTCGCTTGCACTAAACCTTCAAACACCAGCAATCATGCAGTGCTCTATTCTCTTCCTGGCTTCTGCTATGGCCCTCATCTCACGGGCCACTGCTGGAGTAATTTCTCCTCGTGAAGCATCTATCGCTCACTTTCAGATATTCGGCGACGATAGCTGCACTACCGCCGAAAGCATGGGCGATTTCAATCTTTATTCTGAGGATACCGACAAATGTCACACCTTTCCCACGGACAAGGCTGTCAACTCTGTTTACATATCTTATATCAATAATGATTGTGCAAGTAGGTACTTCTCATGTATTTCTAGCTGATCAGGAAAGCTAATCAGAGCTCCGTCGGCCGCATAACAGTCGGACTTTACAAAGATACAACCTGTTCTACTGGCTCTGACAATATAGATTCAGGATATTGTTATGGCCGTTTTATTACCTATGGAAGCTACAACATTGTTTGCTAGTAATTGTAAATAGCTTGCGAACAGTGAGATTGCCTCAGGCTACACCATTGGATATGGTTCATCTTCCTCAATTTCTATCGAAGCAATGACTGCCCTGCGATAAGTCGCTGCGGCACGATGATAGCTGCAAGCTTGTTTGAATGATGTCGAATGTATTGCTTATCCCATAGCTTAGTAGCTAGATCCAGCTGACACGATTGCTGCTCTTTATATGGCAAATCATTGGCGAAACATAAAATAGCAGGGCTGTTTGTAGGTCTTATAAACTACAACACGGGGGTAAATTGAAGACTTGTATAATTTAGTACGTGCCTCTGCCCCCCATATCTCTAAAGTTTCCTCAGTGTTAACTGGAATACAAGAAATTCACATTTATTTACAATGCCCTTACTCCGTAGATACATACTTCTATCTCAAGATAAATAAGCTGCCGATTACTACACCAGCGACCCATACATTCTCGTCATTGCTATGTGGATAGCCTTTAGATAAGGATCAAGGACCTCTCCGTTTTTATCCGCGGTACAAGGGGAGCTTGACTCGTTAATTGATTGCATTGATCAGTGCACGTAAAGATAACGTCCACAGACGCGAGTAATTTTCGCACGTGGAATAACGATTAGCAAGATATCAACGTCTGCCAACAAGGGCCCTTGTGCATTTTAAGGGGTGAAAAGAATTTTCACGTCAAAGCAACGCAAGTGAAACCTCCTGAATGATAGCAGAATCGCAGCTGAATGATCAGCCTGGGCTCCATCGCTGATTAGATCGAGGAAATGCTTAATGGAACTCCACTGTATACTTGGCATTGGGCTGATATCGTCAGAAAACCTTTATCTCTGTGTATCAAAGGGAAGAGAAATGGTGTAATTGGGCGTTTGAGGCTCAAAATGGTCCCGATGGTGCCCGGCAGCTAATTTTAACCCTTGGGTTGGGTTTGTTTAATCCTTGGCCGTTGGGCGGCGAAACGGAATGACCGCCGAGCTTCGGTCAGAAGCACTCCACTATGAACGTTGACCGTGGTGAGACTGACAGCGTCCTCGCAACGTTATCTGAGTAGCATTTTGTATGGTCAGACAAATAGGCCATGCCTCGTATTGTATATCAGGCAGTATTGACAGTTATTCATGATTATGGACTCATAAGAGGCCTCACCAGCATTCTTATCAGTACAGTCCAGACCCCAGTGGCGAGCAAAACCTGCTTGACAACCAACACCTTGAGGCTCGGCCTTATCTCACCCCTAGTCCCAAACTCAAAGGATGACACCGACCATTTGGAACCGGCGCCGGCGCACCGGGCCAGAATCCGCGTAGCCTCAGCGTCACGTTAATGGGCAGCCCATCCATGCCATTAGAGCCCGGCCGCTAGAAATACAGTGGGTAACCCCCTGGAATGAGCCTCAATGCCACGGCAGTTCCAGCGCCATCGCCCACTGTTATGCAGGGTTTAGAATCTTCCATCACGGTCTCATCACGAGATTCTGGTGCATGTCATGATTCGCAATCTTCGTAATGGCCCCCTTTAGGCGAGGACCACAATGAGCCGACTAGTCGCGCTTTGCAAAATGGCATCTCCATGGACGTTATCTTTTCTTAGGGTCTATAAATACTGCACCGCGCTACTTTCATTTCCGAATTGGTTCATTAGAACATTCTTCAATGATTCACCATCTACATTCGCTACGGCTTAATTAAAGCATTTCCACCATCGTTTACAACATCAACACAAAATGGATCGCCTTCGAGATCTTGAAGTCCCCTGGACGGACTCGAATACCCCCACGCGCCGAAATTCGGTCGATTTGTCTATTCCTTCGCCACCGGCTGAACATGACCCCAAGGCATTTCTGAATCATCATACAGCGAAATCGGCAGCGAAAACTGATCCCTCACAACTCGAGAAGGGCAGTCAAGATAACAGTATCGACGAAGAGCCTTCACAACAACAATTGTCCCTCAGACAACGCTTGCATCATTTTACGTGGGCTTGGTTTACACTACCCATGAGTGCAGGCGGCTTGGCTCTATTGATTCACGTCCAACCCCATCAATTCCCCGGTTTGAGAATCATCGGTACTGTACTTTACAGCATCAATCTTCTTATCTTTACGCTCTGCTGTATTGGTATGATATGTCGCTTCTTGTTCAACCCCGGCGACTTGACAAAATCCGTCACTCATCATCGAGAGGCATTCCTCTTCCCAACTTTCTTCCTGGCTATTGCTTCGCTTATCACCAGCACCCAGCGATATGTCATTCCCAAAGACGACGCCTCATATGTTTGGGCAACTGAGACCATCTTTTGGATCTACGTCGTTGTCACATTCATCTTAGCTGTCTGGCAGTACTCGTACCTCTTTGCAGGACATAGCTTCAACTTGCAAACAATGATGCCAGGTTGGTTGCTGCCTATCTTCCCAGTCATGTTGGCTGGTACCGTTGCGACTGTCATCTTGGATACCCAGAGCCACCTAAACCCTCTTCCAATCATCTTCGCTGGCCTGACGTGTCAAGGCCTGGGCTTCTGTGTCTCCATGATGATGTACGCTCACATGATCGGTCGACTCATGCAATCTGGTCTTCCCAATCGAGAACACCGAACCGGCCTCTTCATGAATGTCGGCCCGCCAGCCTTCACAGCCTTGGCCCTTATTGGAATGGCCAATGCACTCCCCAAGACCATCTCTGGAGCTGACAATCTGGCTCTGAACGTCGACACCGTCCGCACAGTAGCTCTGCTCTGCGCAGTGTTCCTCTGGGCACTGAGCATGTGGTGGTTCCTTATCGCTGTCGTCGCAGTGGTCTCATCCCCACCAAAGTTCTTCCATCTTGGCTGGTGGCCCATGGTCTTCCCCAATACTGGCTTCACGCTTGCTACTATCTCCATTGGCAACGAGTTCAAGTGCGAAGGCATTCTCTGGGCAGCGAGTGGTATGACTATTATTCTTGTCATCACTTTTCTCATCGTCTTCTCATTTAATCTGAGAGCTGTTTTTGTACGAGATATCATGTATCCCGGAAAGGACGAGGATGCAGATGATCACTAGACACTGTTTAGAGCTGGGAGTAATGGAATGGATTGGTTTGTACTATAGAGATACCACGGGATACAGGTTTAGACAAAAAGGACACAAAAGGGACCAAGAGTCACAGCGCTCATAGATAGGATCCCACAGAATTTAGAATAATCATCATCAATTATCATTCTCAAACATGTCGTCCAACTTGGCGTAAACAATTCGGTTCCCACCGGGCCAGAAGGTTCGATGTCAAAATCGTGCATCGACTACAGGGAACAGGGATTAGGCTAGCAAAGAATTTTCCTTTATCGGACGAGATTTTACGATCCTTGGATCGTAATCGCAGGGATTTGCACGGTCTTACGCTTCTGTGAAACAGGGCCGATGAGCTCCCCTTTTTTATAAATGCGTCGATCCGATTCTCGGCGAGACTCGCTTCGGCAAAAATGTCATTTTTCGCCGACATTCTTTCGATGCTGTGAATAGCAATGCATGTTCGATTTGTTAATTGAGTATCATTGATTTTCCAGACAAATGCTCAGTAGCAGACAATGTCTGTACATCAGGACATGCTCCGCAATGAATGTCAAGTTTCATTCTTTTCTTTGTCTAAGCCGTCTGAGCACAGGGCTTCTTCCAGCCTCCTAATGGCATATCAGCGATATCGCACCAACGGCTAGGGGAGTGACTCGATTCAGAAGTTGACTCGTTCGGTAGATAAGCAATCGCATGATGAACAGGTATCTAAACACCTGATTTAGCTATCAGTGACCATCAAATAACAAACTGAAGCGCGGGGCTCTGTTTTTTTCAATTCCAGGTATGGCCGCCTTGTAGAAATGGAAGATGGCGTTGTCAGATCCCAGTTGCTCAATGTCCCATTTGTCGTAGTTTCAAAATTCAAAAGCTACCGGGATCATGCGGTTTCTCGTAACCTATAACAAGTAAATCTCTGGAATGCATCCTGAGCAAAAGATGAACAGGCAGAGTACGGTCTTCGCAGTCAGCTATTCTATGACGGCCCCTGAAAGAATTAGCCATTGATCACTACTCCTAGTGTCACATCAATATTAATAAAAACTAAGAAGTAGCCATTATAAAGGCCGCCTGCTTGTACCAGGCTACGTTATGTGCGAATAGGGACCGGCGAGAGTCTTTTATCCCGGTCAATTGTAGCTGCTATCTTCACCAGATATCCTATTGACTGACCGTCAGTTGATACAAAGATGCTGGATTGAATGCAAGGATATCGCATGGCAAGAATAATGAGAGTCTATGACTTAAGAAGACAAAGCTCTGGGTGGTGATGTTTACTCTCAGTGACAAGGTCTCGACTGCAGATATCACATCTAACTACACCATAACTTGCACGCAATCCCACGATGCCTGACTGATTGTTACATAAAACACTAAAAATGCAGCTCGCGTTACATCGCTCAAGAATTCGCAGAAGGGTTGGTTGTCAGTCAAGAGCGATTGCTAGTATAACATATTTGAAACATAACACGGGAAAAGCTAGTATTATTGCAGAAGCCTCGAAACGCTCACTTTGGCATGCCAACTCATCCGCGAGGCTCTGGCCTTTCAGGCCCATGGACCATGGTCGGTTGGAAAAATGACGAGATTTCTCACGTCTCATGGAAGAATGATGCTTTTAAGTACTTTTGGAGGTATGCAGGTTGCATCTTTCTAATTTACATTACTCAACTTCGGGTGTTCTATATGTCATGGAAGGCTCAGCTAGGTCAACATATATGCGCGATCTAGTACGTAGTAGTAAACTGACCCCAAGAAGTGTTATAGACTCGCATGTTCTTGGGGCAAATGTCTTTCCTCTCAGATAATTCTCCGCCTTCCGTGGACTGAGAACAGGCTGCAAAAGTCTGGCGAGCTGAACATGAGTCATTCGGCGATAGAGAACCTCAGGAAGCGCATTGGGCATAAAAGAGTCAATCTGACTGGGGGTTATATGGCAGGAGTCGGCGCATATGCTCTCAGTCAAAAAGTACTTTAGGAGAAATACAGGATCCGAACGTAAAGAGCCCAAGGTCGCTTTGCTTAATTAGGTATGCATTTCGACGAGTGCTCCTTCAATGACTCCATTTTTAGTTTTGACCAACCACTCGTCATACTCATTGGAAGGCTGGTCTTGCTGACTTTGCATTTGCTGATACGTTATTGGATATTGAGATTCTAGCACGCGTAAGCACGGGGCATTTGAGCCGCCGACTCATCGGATACGGCATCTATATAATCGACCGTACGGACTAGGACCAGGTGGTTCACCACGTAGTATATAAACCGCCTTGAACAAAGATCTTTGCAATGAATAACTGATTTCGACACCAATCTTCGTAACAATCTCTGAACTGACATCATTCTTCATCATGAGCCAGACACAACAGCCATCTGACCCGACCTTCCGGGCGTATAGCGCCCAGCAAGGCGCTACTTACGCTGAACATCGCCGGAACTACAATCCCAAGCTATACGAGACAATTATAAACTTCCACAAAGAGGGTTCTGGCCAGTTTGATACCCTTATCGATGTTGGCTGCGGACCAGGAACAGCTACTCGCAGCCTTGCCCCTCACTTCAAGACTGCCTATGGTCTTGACCCCTCAGAGGGAATGATTAGCACCGCGCGCTCTATTACCACGCTCGAAAATGTCAAGTTCGAGGTTTCCTCAGCTGAGTCACTGGGATCTGAACTTGCCAACCCTATCTCTGAAGGCAGCGTCGATGTAATCACTGCAGCCACTTGTGCCCATTGGTTTGACATGCCGCGCTTTTGGAAGCAAGCTGCCAAGACCCTCAAGCCTGGAGGTACTGTAGCTCTGTGGACAGCTGCTGGTGTTCGAGTTGATCCGTCAATGCCAGCTCATGAAGCCGTGCAGGAAGTTATCGACGACCTTGATAACTTGGTTCAAGACTATATGCTGCCGGGTAATCTCATGGGCCGTGATCTGTACCGCGACCTGCCGTTGCCTTGGAGTCTTGATCCGCCTGTCTCCGTGTTTGATCAAGAGTCTTTCATCCGCAAAGAATGGTGTACTGGTCCAGATTCTGAGACCATGTTCTTTGAGCATTCACCACCAGTGAGTTTGGATATGGTGGAGATGGTTCTTGGAACCGCTAGTCCTGTTACTAGATGGCGTGAAGCCCATCCTGAAGCAGTCGGGACGGAGAATGACGTTGTTCGTCAAATCAGAAGAAGGATTGAGAAGATCCTCAGTGAAGCAGGCGTGGAGAAAGGCAAGGAGATGCTTACAGGTGACATGACTGGTGTCTTGCTTCTTGTTAGGAAGAAGAGTGCTTAAGTTTCTTACAAGACAAGAGCTGACTACTTGAAGAGTTGCTTTGATAAACATTACAATCAATTATCTTAATTCTCGAGCTGACATTCTTGTTTGCTGCGGTTCCGTGACCTATTATATCCTCTTCCCTGTTACTCATCGTAAGCATCACGAGGATCATGCTCCTTCCAGAACTTGTCGTAATCATCCCAACTCTGAGAAGGGAATGCCAATGGAACAGTGATCGGACCAAATGGAATACCCTTCTTCTCAAACTCATCCAAACGGGCCTTGGTTCTCTCCTTCGTTTTGTTTACACTATAAATAGAGATCCTGTGGCACGAGCTAGTGACGTGAAGGCCCCAATTCCAAGCTGTTCGGACATCAGGCGGCTGGGTGTTGAGAGAGTTATCCCAGCAGCGACAGACAATCTCAACCCAACCCTCGACGTCACATGGCAGCTCAAATTCCCAAGTACGCCAGGTCCACTTACGCTTCTTGGAGAGTTTTTCGAGTGGAACGGTATACCAGTTGAAGCCACCATCGTTGGAGAGTTCAACACGCTCTGGCCAACGTCCGCCACCAGAGTAGGCCCAGCCCTTGCAACGAATCTTGCCGTTGTGGATGACAACCTGCTTTGTCCACGGTGACATGATGGCAGAGCTGACAGGCATCTCCTGGATCTGGATGCCGTCGGTCAGTTTGAAGTTGTGCTTGCCGACTTGCTGGGGGAAGTATAGATATTCCTGGCTTTGGACAGGTGCGCGTGACGGCTCTTTGATAGCCTTGATGCGGTATAGCCACTTGACGCTGCGTGCGCCGATGTAGCCAAACACCACGATTCGGAGAGGATATCCATGGATCTTGGGTAGTTCTTCACCGTTCATCTCCCATGCTAGCATGACTTCATTGGCTTTGACCTTGGACCAAGGAACACTGACGAGATAATTCATCGCCTTGTCGTCCTTGAAGTAGGTATCAGCGCCGTAGAACTCCAAGTGCTTAGCGCCATCGATCAAGCCACCACAAGCCTTGATAACCTTTTTGAGGCTGATGCCAACATAGTTGGCAGTGCCAATTGCTCCTTCGGCCCAAGGTGCCTGGGGGACTTCATCACCTTGGCCGGGGTATTTGAGGATCTGCTCGATACGACGAGTTCCAGAGCACTGGATTGTGACATTCTTGGTCATACGAGGGAACTTTGACTCGTCCATGAGTTCATCTAGGGTGAAAGATTTGGGATTTGCGACGAGGCCATCCATGAGGAAGCTGAAGTCTTCTTTGCTGATGATGGGGATTCCGCCGTGGTTTCTCACGAAGTGAAGGGAATTGGGAGTAAACTCCTTATCAGTGACTAAGCGCTTGGGTGGCTCGCCATTGTAAGGGAATTGCAAGAGATGCAGCATGTCAGGGTGCTTCTCTTTGAGGACAGTAGCCCACGAATCTTCAGGCACGCTGGTGAGTTCACCTCCGATGGCATGATGCCACATCTTCCAGTGCGTGCCAGGAAGAACAGGGTTGGTTCCCGGAATAGGACCAAGCTGGAACTCAGGGTTGGGAGGAAACGTCTGTGACGTCAAGAGCTTGTGCGCAGCAGCTTTCTTGTCAGGGTAATTCTCCCACTCAACGAAGCTTCACTGGTCAGCTTGGCACAGCACACTTGAGAAGAGTCTTACCCAACCCAACCCTTGCGTTCACGAGTGAAGAGCTTCTTACGGTCACCGACCGACTTGATAGCTTCTTCATCTTTGGTGAGGTCTCCAAAGACCTGAGGATCCAGAGCTATGGTCTTTGGTCCGGTTTGGTCCAGTACAGGTAGGACCGCGCCGGAGAGACCTTGCTCGATCTTCCATTCATCAGGACGGTTGGTAGTCTTCATGATTGAGAAGTAACAGTAAAATTAGTTTTAGGGTGTAAATAAACAAAAGAGGGGAAAGACGGCGAGCTTTGGGTTTAAGTTAACTTGGGCCATACGAGGGTAGGGAGTTCAGCATGCGGGCGTCGCATCAGGTTGTAACCCTACGATCTGCTCAAAACGATCTAGATCGAGTAAGACTACCAGACCAATGACGAAGCAGACAGTAGTATACCCAAAAACAGCCACGACTTGAGATCATTGGCTCGATAAGCCGCGTTATGCAAGTGAGGCATTGAGTTTAAGCCATAGGGCCGATCTACCCTCGACGCCCTGAGCGGTGACACTGCTCAGTAATGGTGTTGTCGTGAATGGTTGGTGATTACGCTGAGAAAGTGGGGTCATTATCAAGAGCTGACAGAGTTGGGATGCATCACAAATCATCATGACGAAGCGGCTGCTGTACGAATGCGGGGTCAGCTTAATTCGAGAGCTTCCGAGCTTTCCGTGTAAGATTGAGGATGGAGGTGATGGAGGACGGGGGAGATAAGATGAGCTGTGCTTCGTCTGTGACGACAGTATTTGCTTCGTGGAATGATCAATTGGAGTGAGAATTATTCACTAAATCAGCCATGGTGAGTACCAGTTACAGCTTTTAATAATGTCGTGGAAGGCTCACAGAATCAGTCTCAGAACAATCCCATGTCGACTCTTGCCAATGGTACACGCAATCCAATGCCTCCAATTCATGCGCCTGACATTGTTATCTAGGGCAACCAAGCGAAAATCCCGGATCGGTCCAGCAAATTCGCTATGGAAAAAGCAATGGCGGCCTCATTGTCTTGAGCGATACGCAAACCATCGAAGTGCTCGCTCACTTTGCCCGCGAGCGTATCCCAGAGAGGTACTCAGCTTTCTTAACATCCCAGGGCCATTGACTGACGGCAGATCCAGGAGCGTACACGCAAAGGCCGCTGGAGCCTTTGGTGAATTCGAAGTCCTCGAAGATATCTCCCATCTCACCGACGCAGACTTCCTCACGGGCATCGGCAAGAAGACGAAACTACTCACACGAATCTCTACCGTCGGCGGAGAGAAAGGCTCTAGCGATACCGTACGCGATGTTCGTGGCTGGGCTACCAAATTCTACACGGAAGAGGGCATTCAGGACTTTGTCTTCAACGATCTGCCCGTGTTCTTCATCCGAGACCCAATCAAGTTCCCGTCCATGAATCGCAGTCACAAGAGACATCCCCAGACGAATGTTCCAGACAACACCATGTTCTGGGACTTTCATCTGAATAACCCTGAGGGTATTCATGCTCTAATGCACCTCTTTGGACAGCGTGGTATTCCTGCGTCGTTGAGAAACATCAATGGCTTTAGTGTTCACACCTATACTCTTAACAAGGCTGTAAGTCAAGCATCGAGTTCGACAAACCAAGCTGACGCCACCTAGGATGGTAGCTATGTCTATGTCAAATGGCACTTCCGCCCTGATGATGGAGTCAAGACCATGGATGCAGACACTGCTCAGCGACTAGCGGGCTCAGATCCAGACTATCATGTCAAAGATCTCTTCAAAGCCATCGAGAAAGGAGATTTCCCATCGTGGGGTGTCTACATCCAGGTCATGCAACCTGATGAGGTCAAGGATGCGCCGATTGATGTTTTTGACGACACGTATACTTGGCCTTTTGAGAAGTACCCTCTCAGGCTTGTCGGTAGAATGACTCTTACCAAGAATGTAAGTTTCCATGGTGCTGAGGTTATCAGGTGCTGACATGTTATCATAGCTCAACAACTATTTCCAAGACTTGGAGCAGGCGTGCTTCTCGCCTTCAAACATGGTTCCTGGCATTGGACCATCAGCCGATCCTGGTATACAGACCCCCTCGACGTTTAGATACAGAGACTAACTCGAGAAAAGTACTACAAGCGAGAATGTTTAGCTACCCAGATGCTCATCGCTACAGGTATGTAAACTCGCCAACTCACTCGCCGCATCTAACAATTCGCAGAGTCGGGCCCAATTACTTCCAACTCCCCTGCAACAAGCCCATCAACAAGGTCTACGCCCCATACGTCCGCGACGGTCCAGGCACCATCAACGGCAACTACGGAGGCGATCCTGACTATGTCGGCTCAGAGCTCCGTCCAGTTAGTATGAGCAAACGTGTCCAAGTTCCTACCCACGAGGATTGGTCTGGCCATGTCACAGCTTTCGCAACTTCCATCACCGATAAGGACTTTGAGCAGCCCAGAGCGCTATGGAAGATCATCTGCAAAGAGCCAAAGGGCAAAGAGCAGTTCTTGCATAACATTCTTCCGACGTTGGGCGATATCCCGGATAAAATGAAGGATCAGGTGATTGGTAAGTTTTATACAGCTACACGAACATTGATTTGCCGTTCGCTGACTTCGTCTCAGAATATTTCGGGCGCGTTGATGGGGATCTGAAAGCTTGTCTAAAAGAGGGACTTGAGAAGTGAGATTGATGGGTCCCTAAGTTATCGTATGGTCATAGTGCTAGACATATTAATTTCACCTAAATTGACACAAGTCTACAGAATTGTTACTGGGTCGTTGCCTGAAAAACGATTTTCTCAGCGCGTAAATCGTTTCAGGGTGGGATCTTCAGGGACCAGGGTGTGCTAGAAGCCCCACTAACATGGCAGTGTTGATCACTGTAAAGTGGACTAAGGTTGTTTCACGTCGGACCAACAACATAAAGGATCAATCAAGCACTTTATGCGCCCGCTAAATCCCTCTTTTACATCCATTTTTTCAAGAGGCCACAGTCATTTCGTAATGGCGCCTCTTTCACTGTTGGACTGCCCCAAAGAGGTTCAACTCGGCATTGCTGAATTACTTCCCCAAGCCGATGCTGCCAAACTCTCCCTGACTTGTCGAGCCTTGCACAGCCTTACCGAGTCCCTCGTTTACTCTACCATACAGATAACGTGGACGAAGCAGTATTATCCACCCATCACAAAAACACTGCTGTTACTACGGGTTTTGCTGGAAAGACCAAATCTACGGAACCATGTTCGTTCCATCGAGTTCGGCGGTAACGGATTCATTGACTATGATGATCCTCCATGGCCTGGTGAAACGCCAGAACCGCCTGAGGTGCCGGATCTTCCTCTCGATAAACTTACTGCATATATCAGAGGGCTCGGAGTCTCTGAGTCCAGCGTCGATGAATGGTTGTCTAAAGTACTATACTCAGATGCCCACCGGTACCTACAAGTTAAGGAGGAGCTCCAGCTGGGTATCATCCAAAAAGCTCAATCCGCAACCTCGGATGCCGCCGCAGCTGTTATAGTTTCTCTTCTACCAAACTTGGAGCGACTTACTGTCTCCGAGAATTGGTACAATGAGGCGCGACTGTTGGGCCTCATGTTTCAGCTGGCACTTTGTAGGATAGACCAACCCTCTGCTCAAAGCTCCCGGCCCACCTTTAATTCTCTCAAGTATGTCTCCCTCGATCCCATGCTACACGAGAACACAAATACGGAACCCGACAAGGTGGAACGAGATCTTTGCTTGTTCTACTTGCCCAGTATCCGGCATCTGTCCACCTCCATACAGAATCCCACGCCATTCTCGTGGCCCTGCGCTTCCGCCCCGACCCCAGTGTCCTTGACCTCATTAGACATCTTCAGACTCCGAGAAACACGCCTCGCTCCGGTTCTGTCAGCAACAAGGAATCTCAAGAAGCTGAGGTACAACTGGTTCTACCGACCTGACCTTGATGAGAAGGTCAACACTTCTACGCTAATGCTCGGTGAATTGGCAATGGCTCTCCTCAAGGTCAAGGACTCACTAGAGGATCTAGAAATCACTGCCGAGACATGTCTTGCGTATACTAGGGGGGATATTGAGCCACCTGATATCACATTACACGAGTCGTTGGCAGAGATGAGAAGCATGCGCAGGCTAAAGACTTTAAATGTTCCTTGGTCATTTCTCACTGGCACGACTGGGCTTTCTTCCACGGGACGTCTTGGGAATGCGTTGCCACAAACTCTCGAGCATCTCATATTGAGCCGTTTCCGTCTACGGCCTGTACCGTATAATGATCGAGATGGAGTCATGATTTCCGCTTTCGAGAAGGAACTAGAAACCGGTAGTTTATCGCATCTGACTCAGTTGAAGAGCGTTAAGCTCCCGCATTCTTTCGTTAGTCGTGGGATGTCAGAGGTATGTAAGGAAAGGATTGAAACACTTGGGGAGAAGTTTAACTTGAAGCTGGAAAGCCAGAAGATGGACTTGAGTAAGATTAGATAGAATATGAACATTCTTCTTTTCGAACAATGAAATATCGGCAAAGGTGTTTGACTATATATAACCTAAAACAAGCAAAAAAGAATAGGCTGCAAGACCATCGAGGTAAAGAAGATAAATACAATAAGCTTCATAGACCATATGGCTACGTAACAAGAGATACCGAAACCTGACCACGCTTTACTCCCCATTCCAGATTATGCGATTCTTTGTGCACATCTGAATCTGACCTTGCCTTTGTACACCTCCGGCAATCTTTTTCAAACTATACCCTACGGGATTAACGTCGTCATTGAGGTATTTAACCTTTTGATCTGGTACCAAGAGATTGCAGCCCCATTCGGTCTGACAGTGTGTTAATAATGAACAGAATGACAGCCATCCACGAAATAGCACATGGCACAACGTATGACTCACCTTGCTGTCGACTCCATTCTTGTTTTGACCGCACGGTGGTACTATTACATAGCTCCCGCCCTGTTTCCTGACAGAGGTAACACGCATCTTGGGGTTGAGATCAGGTATTGGCTTGTCATTTGTCATGTAGTACAGATGAAAGGCATTGACCTCTCCGCATTTGGCTCTATTTCTGTGCCACGAGTATGGATTGGAGTAATCGGGATTGGCAAGGGCTCGTTCCCTCCAAAAGACGCTGCAACGGTCCAGTGACAGCTTCACTGGGCTTTGGGGCCACTCGTTGATGAAGCCCGATTTTCCTCTCTGAGAAGATGCTAGGATAATCTTATTGTCAAAGGCGAGAATGGTCATGACCGTAGGAAGAATCGCGAATTGGCCGTCTTGATCTTCAGGGTCATATTGCATCATGTCAGCCTCCATCTCCTTGTGTGCATTCTGAGCCATCATCCGTATCTGACTATCGGTGATTGAAGATACTGGATCTTTGAATTCAAGATACGTCGACCAAACCCATCGATGGGAGCCTTCCTCATCTTCTCCACGAACTGGCTGTGTTGCCAGTCCATAGTCAAGACGGACCTTGAGCAGACCATTCGCGGGATGCTTAGTATCTAAGTTGGCTGTTTCGATAAAATGAACAAACAAGAATAAGATACAGAATGCCGAGTAACAAAGAGTGCTGAGTAGAGGCGACATGTTGGCGGATTGCTGGACAAAGGTACTTCTTCAAAGTACTGAGGCTCAAGGGGCTCTAACATAAATAAACAAATGTCATTCAGAATGCCTCGGAGCAACAGCATAGCGGTCAAATCCGGGTTACTTTCAGGGACCTGGGACATAGAAGACCACCAGGTCTGCGCCTTTCCCCCAGCGAATAAGTCGGAAGGCAGACAGGATGATCGTAGCGCAAGAACATTTTCTAAAATTAAAGGCCCATACCTTGATCCCATGAAGAACTGCCGAAGTTGATATTCTTGACGCATTTGCCCATCATTACTCGCCGAAGTGAGAGTACAGCCCCCAATTACCAACTCGGTTACAAGTTAACTACGCGCTGTGATAAATACATGGAAACCCAGTTGGTCGTGCGTCCAATCAGAGCTCAACCAGCCTACCATGTAATGTGGATTTTGATACGAGCTTATTGCTAGAACCAACAACAAGACGCTAACAAGGCATCGTGAAACACAGTTGTTGGCTCGACTTACCATTTCGACAGTGGCTTTTCTATAATTAACGGGCCGTGCTGCGACTCATGCATGATGATCCTTTCGAGTTAGGAAATACCCGACTAATTTTATCCCTCATCTGTTGGTTCTCCCTTGTAAAATTCATTTACATGTCACCACGTGGGTCAAATCTGGACTGAGCTTTTCGGCCAAATTGGATCATGCGGTGATGGCTAAATCACGCAGGACTGTGGGGGCCATGCTCAGTGGCCTGGGCGAAGTGCAGATCTTGAAACCGGAACTGGGGGCCAAGAGGATGAAATAGACAAACCTTGCAAGGCTGACTACCAGATTGCTAACAATAGTTCAATTGGCACACATAAGAAAATCGCCAAGTGTCTGCATTTACCGTAAGAGAGTAAAACGTTCTATTTGCTTGTAAATCGTATCGTCATGCAGCGTCTATGCTATGCTTTGGCACTTTTCGCTGCTGCTGGCTCAGCAGTAGCACGTCCTTCTCTCGTTGACTTTGGATCTATGTCCATGAACAATATCTTCGGCAGAGAAACGACCGACTTCTTCAATCCAGATGACTTGACGTTCATCAAAAAGCTTGCAGCTGTGGGGGACTCATACTCAGCAGGCATTGGAGCTGGAGACGGCTTACACGGCGAAAGCGGTAAGTTTACCATGTTGGGTTGTTGCAACGAGATCTAACGTGTCACAGATGAGAACTGCCGGCGATATGACCATTCTTACCCATATCTCATCAATCAAGATGAGAGACTGGGCGACGCAGCCAGCAGGAAGTTTCAGTTCAAGTCTTGCTCTGGTGCGGTCATCAAGAACGTGATTGAGGATCAGCTCCCTTCGATAGACTCTGATCAGCAGATTATTCTCTTATCTGCCGGTAAGGCTTACAACGAATCCTTAGAGGTGGGAACATCCACTGACAATGTTCCAGGTGGCAATGATGCTGAGCTTGTTAACATTCTGAACCAATGTGTCTATCAATGGTTCGCTTTGAACGACCAGCACTCTACTGTAGGTAAAGTTGCAGAGATGAAAGGTGAGCCATGGGCCAAGGGATGGGACTGGGATGCTGCGTCTCGCGGCTGTCTAGGTCAACTCCAATACTCCAAGAACATCATCAACACCGATGAGTTCTCCAAAAGAATCGACTCGATGATCGAGGCTACCAAGAAGAAACTCTCGTCGGAGTAAGTCTTCCCTGGTATGTTTACCGGCTATCTACTGATCCTTTTCCTCTATGCAGCGGCATGATATACTACACAGGGTATGATAGTGCTCGATCAAATATCACCGGCCTTCCGCTAATCTCAGTTGTAGGTATGCCAAATTTTGGAGTACTGATTATGGGTCTGCTTGCGACAAAGTGTCATGGTCAACCTGGATATTTGTAAGTAATCCGAATAAGTTCTTGGAGCTTTCTAACACTTTCTAAAGAAATCGTATAACATCTGGCAGCCTGCTGCTCGTCTTGAAGAGTTGCGCCGAAGAGAGATGAACAGGCTGGTTGATCTCATCAACGACAAGATTGTAGGTGCCAATACAAATTGAAGGACGTCAGTGATTTAACTTGACTTTTAGGAAGCTGCTGTGAAGAGAGCCGGTAACAAGGTGACTTTCATCAACTACGATGAGTATGTCGGCCACTTCAAAGGCCGATACTGCGAAGACGGCGTTGACGAGTCGGTGGTGGACAGCAATACGAGGTGAGCTTTAACACTCTGGAAGTGTGACTCTTGTGGCAGACTAACTATCCTAGACCGGAGTTGATGTTCTATGAGCTCGACACTTTTGACCCATGGGGTAATAGGCCGTGGAAGCGGAGTACTGTAGAGCACCAGAACGGTTCATTCTCCGGTGACATGAACACGATGGCCCGAGCAGCTGAGTTTGTCGCACCAGATGTGACTTTCAGGCAGGAGCATAAGATTGAAGATGATTCTGAGATCCAGGGTCTCCAGGCTGCAGCTAAAGAGGGGGCTACTGAGGATGTGCCGAATCTTTTGCCTGACGGGTAAGTACGCAGCGACCACGTTTTGTCAAAGCTAATGGCCTTGTGTTCTAGTTATGGCCGTGTTTTCCATCCCCAGATTTTGCTACATGAGCTTATCGCCAACCTCGTTCTTTTCGAGGTCTCCAACCGCCGCATGGAGGAGAACGACATGGCTCCGGAACCTCTTCTTGACACATCGGTAGCGCAGTGCCCGATCAATCCTTCTGGCAATATTGTCCTGAAGTACAAGGAGACCGAACCGAGAGAGGCAGTCAAGAAGGGTACCGAGCTAAGGATCCTTCCGGTCGGTGACTCTATCACAGTGGGTTATCTGAGCGACAGGAAGGGAGGTGATGGGAATGGCTACCGTGGGCAGTTGCAGAAAGATCTTTCTGGTAAGAATACACGAGGGCAAGGCCGTCATTGGGAGAATGGTTGCTAATGATGGCCAGGAGACAAGGTCGTCTTTGCTGGTACAGAGTCATCGGGTACAATGACCGATGGAAACTATGTACGTACACCGGCTCACGTCGGACGTTGCGACTGACTCCAGACTAGGCAGCATGGTCTGGAAAGACTATCCAGTACATTTCTGATCACGTCGATCCATCCCTCAAGCAACGCCCCAACATCATCTTACTCGCAGCTGGTACCAACGACATGAACCCCAACCATGGCATCTCGAAAGAGGGGAACGATCCAAAGGGTGCTGCTGATCGACTAGGCAAGCTCATCGACAAGATGGTCAAGGCATGCCCGGATGCAACCATTTTAGTAGCCATGATCATCAACACATGTGATGAGAAACAATCACCTGCTACAAAGGAGTTCCAGAAGCTTGTTCCTGGTGTTGTTAGGTCGCGTCATGATGACGGTCAGCACGTCTTAGCCGTGGACTTTACAAGCTTCAAGACGAGCGATCTTCAAGACTGCATCCACCCTACCAACGATGGGTACAAGCTTATGGGCGACTATTGGTACAGCTTTATCCATCAGATCCCCAGCAGCTGGGTCAAGAAGCCAGTTGGACCAGACCCCAGCGGTGGTGACGGTACTAATGGCGGTATTGATAAGAACATCCCTGCCCCGGATTGGGGAAAGAGTCCTATTCAGGTCACTTCGAAGAAGACAGTCGCAGATGCGGCCAAGTATGCAACTGGTGGAAAGGACAAGTACGTTACTTGTAATGGCAATCCTTGGTACAAGGGTACCGGAAAAATTGCTCAGGGCGGCGTTGGTAAGAATGGTGATTGGAAGTATCACAAGGACTGGAAAGCCGAGGGTCAAGTTGCCGAGGGACTTGGCTTGGACAATCAATATGTCAGATTGCATGACATGAATGGCGATGGCAAAGCGGGTAAGCATTGATCCTTCACTGTTTAGGAATCTGGTGTCAAGGCTGAGACTAATGACTGACCCAGACTACGTATGGATTCATCCCAAGACCGGAGAGATCACCTGCTGGCTCAACAATCTCCCCAAACCATGGTCAAAGGCTGGTAACAACAATGGTATCATCGGTAGCGGAGTTGGTCCCGCGAAGACTATCTATCTAGCGGTAAGTTCCCATGCAATCCCTCTATCAGCCAAGACTAATCCGCTAACAGGATATGAATGGGGACGAGGTGAGTAATTCGTCTAATAATAGGCGTCCGTGCTGACTCTCGGTAGATGGATGATTACCTCGTGGTAGACCCAGACAACGGGTCGGTTCGCGTATGGTGGAACTATGGCCCTGATGACAGCTGGGACAATGGCTGGAAATTTGTTCCTGGCGGCGAGATCGCTTCGGGAGTGCCGCATGCCAACCTCGAGACTTTGCGATTCCCAGACATCAACGGCGATGGCCGAGCTGACTATGTCTACATTGGTGAAGGTGGATCGCTGAAACATCATCTGAACACTGGTTCTGTCGGAGGACGAGATGTTCTGTTTCATGCGATGGGTGGTATCGCGACTGGAGCCGTTAGTGACATATCGAAGTTGGTATTTGCAGATGTAAGTGCAACGGTACCCAGACTTCAATGCCAGGCTAACAAGCATGCGTGACAGATGAATGGAGATGGCCGTGATGGTAGGTTTTGCCTTGTCGCACGTCTTGGTTCTTACTAATGGATGATAGACTATTTGATCTGGGACGAAGACGGCGGCCTAACAGGATTTCTCAACCAGCCTACTAACAGGGAGGGTGTTCCTCTCTTCGTCAACCAGGGTCCCGCCAAGACCATTGCAGATGGCATCAAGAAGAAGCCAAGCACTATTCGATTAGCAGACATGGATGGTGATGGGAAGGACGACTACGTCTACGTTGGCGACCATGGTGCCCTTTCAGTCTGGTATAATAGAGGGACTACCGACGACTCTATGGCGATTGACGGCCTTCGTTTTGCTGACATGGATGGTGATGGAGTGGATGATTATGTCTGGCTCGATCCCAAGACGGGAGCTCCAACGGTTTAGTAAGTCTTGCTCCCATATGGACTTTGCGATTGACTCGCTGACAGCTTAGCCTCAACTCTGGAGTCAATGATGGAGACTCTCTTGGATGGGCATGGAGCCCGATCAATGGCGGCAAGCCAATCGCTTCTGGTGCTGCACCTGCAAACCAGGTCGTTTTTGGCGACATCAATGGGTGAGTAATCCCAGACTCTGGTAGGCAAAGCACTTGACTGACCAGTAGCAGCGACGGGTTGGATGATTACCTGGATCTGGACCCTAAAACTGGCTTGTTGAAAGCGTATCTCAATCTGGGGCGGGAGTCAGACTGGAAGTTCCGGCCTATAGGCACGATCGCATCAGGCCTCGGGCCAGGGAAACGAGTGCGCATCGCTGATATTGATGGTGACGGGGTAAGACTCAGGCCGTGATTCACTGAGCGGTTCATTTATTAACGAATTTTCTAGCGCGACGACTACATCTTTCTCAAAGATAACGGCGGCACAACCATCTACCGCAACATCTACGGGCCCGATAACGACGGCGACAAGTATGCCCCGATGTCAGACGCAGATGCCTCGGGCATCAACCAATCGCCGGACGAGATTGACTTCATAGATATGAACGGCGATGGAAAAGCGGACTACGTGTGGACATCTAGACTCGATGGCAGCGTCAAGGTTTGGTACAATGACTACCCTAAGAAACCCACCTGGCGAGAAGCAGGAGAAGTCGCAGGCGGCGTCGGGACATCTGGCGCAAACATCCGATACGCGAAGCTACAGAAGACGGGCCGATACGATTACGTCGCCGTCGATCCCAAGACAGGAGCCATCGGTGCGTGGCTCAATGGGTGCGGCGACCCTGATACTTCCAAGAAGAAACACAGAATCACTATCGCCCGATATCTCACCACGGTATGGCTCATCATGGAAAAGCCTGTAGACAAGGACTTCTCTTCCGATACCTGTGTCAAGACAGGAAAGGGCGGAGACACGCGAGGTACTCCGATTTTAGATACAACAGCTGAGGACAAGTTTCCCGCTGCTCTGAAGAGCGGTGATACCATGGAGAAGCTTTATGGGAATACGTGTTTTTATGAGGGTAGTACCGATAGAGTTGGAAAGCTTGTTTGTGATGGTGTCAGTGGGATTAGGTGCTATGAGGATGAGAATTTTGGGAAGACGCAGAAATGTAGGTTTGGGTCTTACACGTATGCTTTGTACTGCGAGTGGTAGTCAAGCAGTGAGAATTCAGATGGTGGCACTTAAAAGATTCCAATCATAGTAGTAAATAGGCAAAAAATAGTTTCGAAGCAATCGAGCACGTCTATATATCATAATCAACCGATCAGATCCCACTCTATCTCATTCATTTAAATCCATAACGATACCCAGTCATGACATACTCTACAAGCTAGCATGTGATGCGAGAGGAGAAGCCTCTTGGATTTCATGCACCTCCATCTTGAAGCCCTTGAATCTTCTTGCCGGCAATCTCATCTCAAACATGTGATCAATCTCAATCGCACTTCTTCCCTTCATCTCAGGGATAAAGAACCAAGTCAAAACAGTGCCAATCAGACAAAGTCCACAGAACAGGAAACCAGTCTTTCCGCCAAGAGCGGCCTTGTCCCTACTAAACAGCATGGGTAAAACGACAGCTAACATGATGGAAAAACCCTTCTCAGCGATACCAGCCAGACCCTGTGTGAGAGACCGGAGTTGAAGGGAACTGGTTTCTCCTAGAATGGCATACCCAGCAGGCCAGGCGCCCATGCCACAGACGACAATGACAGCTGTCATGATGCCTCCAGTTGCCCAAGTGAGAGTCTCGCTCCTCCAAAAGCCAGTCACACCCATGGCTCCATAGAGAAGGGTCGAAGCAGCCAACGAGAACAAGGTCAAGCTGCGACGGCCAGCGCGGGAAAGAAGCCAGAAGCCTATACCGTTGGCGAGCATTCCAGCAACTATACCGGCGAGTGTGAACATGATGGCATATCCTGACTTCATGCCCATAGATGTCAAGAAAACGCTGGCATTGGAAAGTAGTTCCAAACCGAAAAGGGCAGGCATGATAGAAGCCAGTACAACGATTAGAGTCCTTCGACGGTTCGTGCCCTTGAGACAAGACCAGTAGTTGACTGAAGCTGTGATAGCCTTCTCTTCCTCTATGGTTGCTCTGATCCGCTCAAGTGCACCGTATGGGCTAACCTTGGGTGCGAAAAGGCGAGTAGCGGATTTTATAGCTCTCTGTTCTTGGCCAGTTCTGATCAAATGAGCGGGACTTTCAGGCATGACGATGGAAAGAATGAAGGGGCCAAGGGAGAGAATCCACTGCGATCCGAAAGCACCAAGATAGCCACTGCTGTTCTCAATGTCATTGATCAACTTGATAACGACAAGACCAATGAGTTGACCAAGCAACGTGAAGACCGGAAACAAAGCCATGGCCGAACCCCGCAGTGCCGTCGGTGTATTTTCAGACACCCACGTCACACAAGTCGTCTTGATGACACCGACGGAAAAGCCCTGGATCGTTAAACCTGCAGTGAGAAGCGTGCGCTTCATGTCGAGCGGCTCGGGCATATGCGAGAAGAAAATACAAGCGATAGCAATAACAGAAATGATCGTTCCAAATAAAAGCGTGAGTTTTCGTCCAATGCGATTCTGTAGCCATCCACCCAACAAACCACCAAGCGCTGCACCGGCCGGCGGGAGACCAAGCCAGAGGGAGAGCCAGTTACCGGGAATGTCCATTTCGCCGTCGATCTTTGATCCATAGTCTGCTTTGAAGGTATCCACGCTTGCGACGGCACCGACAATGACGAGATCGTAACCCCAGCCGATGACGGGAATTGTCATGGCGAGGCAGTACCCTGCGATTTTGGGGTATTTCTTAAGTGCTTGGCGGAGTGGCATCTGAGCTTCTTCATCGTCTTGTTGAGGTGCTGGGTCTTGTTTTGTGGTTGAGTCTTGGGTAGTAGTTTGGGAAGTGTAGGGGTCGTAAGCTGTGATGTCCTCGTCTTCTTGTGGAATTGTCTGCCATCGTCTTGTTGTTTCGAGTTCGTGGTAGCTTGGCGCGATACTGCCCTCTTGGGGATCGCTGTTTTTGCGGTCGTGGTAACTCATATTGACTCTACCGAATTGTGATATCGTTATGCGAATGGTCAAGATAGTGAACGATGCGAATGCGAAGAGACGATGGCAAAGGTGGCAATCAGCATCTATAAAGAAGAGCAATCCAGCTCAGACCTCGCATTTCTGGTGGAGGGGTCCATCGGACTCATGGTGATCTGCCCTACGGACGTCAAATCGTGGAGTAGCAGTTCTCGCGTAGGATAAATCCTTCAGTGGGCGATGATACGCTAATTCTGTCCCTGGGCCAATTACGATGGCGCCAGAACGAGGATGAAACTTGGTGCTTACAGGGCGCAGTCAGCATGGCCCTACGGAGTCGGACTAGGTAGTGAGGCTTGGGACGGGACAGTCTTTGCGAGGATGAGGCTGAGCTAGAGGTGTTATTAAAGGTGAGGCATTAGTTCTTTATAAAGAATATTTGATAATTTGGGGAAGGTAGTGTTGTTAAAGATGGAGAAGAGATGCAGTTTTGCAGTTGTGATGCCCTCGTGAACTCGCTGCGCCGTAGAGGGACAATTGCCACGTAAGGTGAGGATTCAGGATGCATGCATTACTCCGTACAACACCATTTTTAGAGATGACAATCAAGCATAAATTGCTCAATTAACCTCCGGTATTACTACCAATTGCCGCGCGTTAGTGTCATACCGTCGAGATCCGTAGGACCTTATCCCCGTCGGACTCTGAACGATGAATCTGACGTGCATCCACTTTGTGGGATCTTGCGAAATCCGCACGATCGAGCGAAGTCCGCTTCGTTGAAAGGACGCTTGGCGGGTTTATGTTGATATGTAAAAGCGATGGTTTCACTTGTAAAGACGTCAATATTTTTACGAACAACTAGCTCACGGAGTAAAGGTCGTCTTGGCACGTTTTGTGCATTATTTCCTGGTTTGTTACCCACTTGAAGTTACCATCACCAGTTCCTCAACGCCCGCATTATCACCGAACTTCGCGCCAATATTACGTCGATCCCTAACGTATCACTGCATATCTCGTATCAGTCAATACCCTCCGACTCGACAATGCAACTCAACAACACCGAAACCCCGGAACTCAAGCCGATATGCCAGATCATCACTCCAGTGGGGATGCTAGGCTACGGCTTCGACGAAGCCCTCACGCACTACGAACTCTCTCGCCTCGTACCAAGCGGCATCCCGACAGCTATTATCTTAGACTCGGGCTCGACAGACAGTGGGCCGCAGAAACTGGCTCTGGGGTCTATGTCGTGTCCGAGGTCGGCTTATGTGAAGGATCTTGCCAAGCTGCTCCGGCTTGTTCATACGTTTCGTGTGCCACTGATATTTGGATCTGCTGGTGGTGATGGGACGGATGAGCATGTTGAGGCTATGGTTGAGATTATAGAAGAGATTGCAGCAGAGGATGAGAACAAGTAAGTATGGTAGCAATGCCGATGCTATCTTGCTGATGCTTTGCAGGGGCTATGCTTTCAACACGATATCGCTATTCTCCAATATCAACAAGGCAACGATCCTCGAGCGCTTCAAAGAAGGCCGTCTTACCGGTTGCGGCCCCTGCGTTCCACCAGCAACAGAATACGAGATCAACGAATCCCTCCGTGTCGTCGCTCAAATGGGTTACGAACCATTCGTCGACGCCATGACCGCTAATCCCGACTTCAACATCATTGCCGGTGGACGGGCCTACGATCCATCCCCATACGTCGCCTTTTGTGTTTATCAGCTCACACGCCAGTCAAACCAACTCAGCACAGAAGGCCTTCACTCCAGGCTTGGTGGTTTCTATCACATGGGTAAGATCTTGGAATGCGGAGGACAGTGTTCATTCCCAAAGTCCCATGGTGCTGTTGCTACTGTTTATGAGAACGGTTTATTCGATGTACGACCGACAGATCCTGAGTCGAGGTGTACGCCGTTGTCTGTCGCTGCGCATACGCTGTATGAGAATACGAGACCGGATGTTTTAAGAGGGCCGGGAGGGTCACTTCACCTTGAGAACTCAAAGTATCAACAGCTCTCTGATGGAAAGTCTGTGAGGGTGAGTGGCAGTGTCTATCACCCGTCGGAAGCAGACGGAATGCCTTATCAACTCAAGCTCGAAGCTGCACGTGTTGTTGGTTACCGCTCTATGTTCATGGGCAGTATCACGGACCGTAAACGCCCCTTCCTCCAAGCTATGACATTGTTCTAACATTAATAGATATTCTTGTTTCCCAGATCGACAAATTGTTGGCCCGCGTCAGGCTCTACGTCGACCAACAACATCCCGAGATCCCTGGCCAATGGAACCTCGACTTCCATGTCTACGGCAAAGACCAGTACACGCAAGCCGGACCAGGTCAACTTTTCATCGTTGCTGAAGCACTCGCACCGACACAGCAACTGGCCAACAGTATTGCCTCCAAGGCTCGAGTGGGAATGATTGTAAGTCTTCCTATCTACCATTATGCTAAGCTAATGTGTGATAGCATGCACCATATCCTGGGCAGAAAGCGACTGCAGGCAATTTTGGCTTCGGCCTTGGTGGGCTGATGGAGATTGAACTTGGTCCTTGTGCTGAGTTCTCGCTGTACCATCTCATGGACCTTGAGCCTAGTGAAGAGAGGTTGGCTCTAGGTGGCGATGGGTCTGTGCTTGAGGGGCCATTGCTGAGAGGCAAGATCTCCCGAGTTGGCAAAGGGGCCTTGAACGAGACCAACGGCACCAATGGGCAAACTACTGTGCCTGCAGTTGATAGCAAGCCTCCTCAACGGACGAGCGCAAGTCCACAGCGTTCGCCTAGTCCCCCAAGCCAAGCTATTCAGAAGCCCGAGACATTGTCAGACTTATGCCGCATTGTCCGTTCCAAGAACGCTGGTCCTTACGAGATCACTATAGATGCGATGTTCACGTCCAAAGAAGTTTATGAAGCTGTCAAATCCTCTGATCTCCTTTCGGCCAGCAACATCGCGAAGGCCGTCGACATCTCAGAGGAAGATATCATTTGGATTGGCTTCTTTGACCCTGCTATCTCTTTCAAGGTAACCATCCCCAGAATCCGATCGGGGAAGAAGAAATCTGCTGGCGGGTTTATGGAGAACGATATTCATGGGTCGCAGGAGCACATGGGCCTTGCAAGCCTTAAGCTCCCTGAAGAATTCAACTTTTAGTTCCATTACCAGGTGCTTGGGTATTCGCCCTCCAGTGATGTTGGGTCGAACTGGAGCAAGCTCGTGTATGGATCACTCCAAAAGTTCTTCAAAAACTCTGGATTTCCATCCACCTGACTCATCATATCCCCATGATCCTGCACCGTCTCTGTCGATGTCTCCTCCACTGTCCCGCTTTCACCTTCTTCTACCTCAACGGGCTTTCCTCGTATTTTCCCCGCTGTATTAACAGCATCAAACATCAATGACACCCCCATTCTATGATTAAGCACCAGTTTTGTCTTATCCTCCTCCCCGGGACTATCACGGCCCAGTGCTTCGAACACACTCACAATCCGACTGAACTCATCTTTTGGGCCAATCGTACATGCTCTGCACAGCGTTTGTGCCATAGCGACATGATTTGCTACCAACTGTCGCTCTTCGGGGCTGTCTGAACTTTGGCGAATAAAGAATTTGAGGAGAAAGATTGTTGAGAAACCCAGACATCTGTGGCGGTCCTTCGGTTGGCATTTTTCGCGTCGGATGAGGGTGGTGTTTTCAGGGTTGGTGCGAATGGCGCGGGTCCCAATTTCAACGATTCGTAAGGCTATGTCGCGTGCGGTACGGAGAAGAATCTGGCGAGATGATGAGTTTGCTGGGGATTTCGTGATTACAAGTGTGTACATGTGTATTTTGGCGTCTAGGATTGCGTATTCAACTATGCTTTTCGTTTCTTCATCTGGCAGAATCTCGTTCTTTATCGCATCAAGTTCAGTGTCAAATAAGCGAAGGAATGATGAGCTGGTGCCATCTGCCAGCTCATGATTGAGTAGCGCTGTGAATTTTGCGACAACTAGTTGAATGCGTACTTCAATTGCAAAGGCTGACGGGACGGTTTGTCGTTTCAGAAACCCATGAATCGCGGCAAAGTCCAGCTCGGATTCAATAGGACAGGGAAGGCCCAGGTGTAAGCTCAGTCTGTTTCCATTAGTAAATACTACCAAAATCTCGTGTTTCTTGCAACTCACGATGTCGATACACTGAAACAAGACAGCCAAGTGTTGATCCTTGACCGAATACTCCCCGATGTGACTCCAATGACTCGAAGAGATGGAATAGTTTGCTGACGATCAAGACTCAGATATCGAGCAGCTTGGATGGCGACACCACAGTAAAGCCAACTAGGCTCTTTCCATTGTTTCTCTGTAGGCAATGGCCAGTTGCATAGAAGTAACAAAGCTTGGACTTTATACAGTGGTAGTGGCGCGTCAGTTACAGTCTCCTGAACCAATTTCTCATATGGCGCCCGAAGCACCTGGAATAAGGCGATGTTCTCTGCTTCAGGTAAACGACAGAGCACAATTGTAACAATCGTCCAGAAGAGGAAGGGCTGGTTCTCATAGGCTGCTTGGGCGGAGAGGGAGGCGACCACCGGAAGTCGAGGACGCATGTACTCTGCGAAACTAAAATCTATGAGCACATGCAGAGGGGGTAGAGAGGGGTCTTACACCATGAAGGCTTCTGTCGCAGTAGAAGAGTCGAGGACTACCCCAGCCAAGCTCACAGTAAACGATGTAAGCTCAAAGTCATCTACACCTTCATCCTGGGATGCCGGCGATCTACTCTCGGATGTAGAGCTGGATCCAGCCACCAGTTGGTCTTCCGTACGATGAGTCTGATTGCGTAGTTCCTGAAGTTCCTTGCTCATAGCCTCCAAACGCCTATGTCGTCATCAGATCAGTAATAGATCCGGATAAAGCGGTCTTGATACGTACTTTCTCGCGGGCGTCCTCTTGAAAGTGGCGTCCACCGTGCAGAACAAGTGTCTTGCATTGCATCGAGAGCACGGATCAGGGAACTTCTCCTTGGAATCACATCGCAACTTGCTAATCAGCTCTCATCTGTCCCATACTGAAGACAGAAGCTCGTACCTTTGCCTGTTTACACTCCGTACACGCCTTGACCGGCCTCGAAGCTAAGTGACTCTGCGGCATTAAAATAAATATGACAATAATTAGATGTTTGTTGGCTATACAAACATGCGGGCGCTGGGAACTTTAAGGAAATTGCCGACGTTGCTAGCCGTTAGACGGGCCGTTCGTGCTACAAGCTTATCGATAGCGTTGTAAGCCACGGACTTTAGATATTGAAGCGGGAAAGGCTTGGCGGCTTCAGGATTTAGCCGGGAATGATCCAAGATCGACCAGGCACAGTCACCCCTTACTGGTGATTGGCAGATTTTGTGATCTATTTTTGGGCCGATAGGGTAAGTTGATATTCCAGTTCCTATCGAAGTTCTCGAGGTTAGTATCAGTATCTCAGACTTTCAATATCTGACTAAAGGTATCTTAGAAATCGGTTTTTAATCTGATGCCAAGAAAACTTAGTCTTTTAGTTGACAGCTTTGTAAGTCATGGTAAGATGGTAGCTAGGCTGCCATGAACCATATGTTGGACCAAATTAGTCCAAAAAACGAGGGGGTCCGTCAAACAGACGATAGAGGAATAGAATCTATATCATGCAACAACAGTTGAATTTTCTAGCTTCAAATTACAAAAAATAGAGAACAACAATATGAAACCAAGATACCAGCTAAGAACTGTTCTTCTCAAAATTCTTCTTGTTCTCTTCCAACCAGGCCCTAAAATCCTGCATCCCAGGATTATAACTAAGGCACTCCTTCACATCCCCACCATATCCCTCATCTGCAAACCACTTGAACATATCACCAACAGACCCCTTCAACACAAACTTGACCGCGCTCGCAACCGGACAAGGCGCCAGAGCCATCCCCTGGCCGATGACTTCGCGATAGATTGCATCCGCCTCACGCTGGGTGAGCTCATCACCCACAAGGGTCAACGCCTTATTTCTATACATGTCCGGCCAGATGAGACTCTGAGCCGCAAACCAGCCAATGTCTTTAGTCGACACCATCTGGAGCTTTTTACTTCCCATCTGCTCCCACATCCGCGCGAAGCCCTTTCCATGGATATCAGTCGTGATGTTCTCGAAGAAGGTTACCGGTCGGAGAATAGTGTATGTCATTTGCTGTACGCTTTCACGTGCCTGCTGTTCGAGATGTTTCTCAATGGCGTACTTTGCGGCAAAGTTCTTGACGTAGGTTGGATTATTGGGTGATCGCTCAGGCCCACCGCGATCTCCAGAGGAGTAGACAAAGTGCCGGACACCATGCTGTACAGCGGCATCGATGACAGCTTTACCTTGCTGTTCTTCTGCGTCCGAATTGATCTGTACACTGTAGACGCCCCATACTGGCCCAGCTTTGGCGAAAACTGCTCGGACGTTGTCCAAATCACCCTCCACAACAGAAATTCTGGGATTAGTCGCAAGTGCTCGAGCTTTGCGGCTGGTGGTGTCACGGGTGACTGCGATGAGATGGAAGGAAGAGTCAGGGGAGTTTGAGAGAATGTTGTCTATGACAGCGCCGCCTTGCTTGCCGGTGGCGCCAAAGATCAACATGGTCTTTTGTGTGTTGAATGTCGACATGTTGATTCTTGCAGTAGGGTAACGCCTGGATGTGAATGTTGGATTATTGTAGTAAGATTGTCAGTGTATTGTTTAGATGAGATGACCTTCAAAGTTTGCGGAAACATTTGTATTTATATAGTGTGACTATTCGCATTCTCTTGCGCAAAGACGGCATCCGGGCTGACATATTTACATACGCGGATCGAGACGGAGCAACTAAATCATGGTGAAACTCGTAGCTGAAAGATCGCCGTGCGAGTGCGAAAAGATGGCGGTCTCCAGGCGGGGCAAGGCTTAGCTTGGGACGTGCTAGCATATTTCAGGCTAGACTTGTGATTCGATTTCCTCTTTCGGGCTTACAAGCGAGTGCGAGTCGGTCGGTTTATTCATCCATTCAATATGAGGATGCTATTTTTATGTTTGAAGATTTTCTGACAATACTTACATGGTGAAAGGACCAATTCAATTAGGCCCAACTTGATACTAGAGAGACAATAGACAAGGCACGTATGAATCTCTTATTACACACTTCTACTCTAAAAAGTTGAGTCTAGCTCTCTCGTGTCAACTAGTGACAGGAACCATAAACTAATCCTCCAGTCTATCCCCTACTTATCATCGCTATAGTAGTGGTTGACAACTGGAGCCTTGGAACCAGTACCGTAAGCACTACCTCCATAGTTCAGATAACCCTGCGAGTACGGCAGAGCAGGGAACTTGCCCTTGATCTCCTGTGCATCGCCAAACACCCAAACCGTCGCCATACCCATGACCTGATGCTGAAGGATATGGCAGTGCATCATCCAAGCTCCGATGTTCTCCTCGGTGATCTTGATTCTCCACGCTCTCCAACCAGCTGTATGATGAGGCACGCCCTTGACGGCGTAGCGATACAGATTAGTCGAGTCTCGAAGAACAGGCGTGAAGTTCTTGAAGTGCTTTTCATTCTCATGCGCATCATAAGTGCCGTTTCCTGAGCCTAGATCATAAACATGGTAGCCGTGCACATGCATCGGGTGGAAGTCCCAGCCTCCTGTAGGACCGTTGTTGTTCTGCCACACAATATCCAAGACTTCGCCGACCTTGGCTGGGAAGGCCTTCGTGTTGGGGTCAAAACCGCCGTGCTCTAGAGCAAGGGTGTAGTTGGGTGTCTGGCCGGTTTCGTAGACTTGGATGAGATATGGGACTTGGTTGTGGTCTGCTTGGACACTTTCCTTCCAAGGAAGACCATTTTGACTGGACAGATTAGTCAGTAAGATAGTGAAATATGCAAGAGGGTACTTACGCCCAGGCAACTGTGCCGTTCAACGTTCCATTCTCATATTGTCCAGTCGTCAGGACCTGATTGATCTGAATAGTCACCGTCCTGGTAACTTCGCTCAAACGAGGGAAGGCCTTGTTGTTATACTTGGAAAGCCCCTCGAGCTTGTATTCAAGGTAGTCGTACGTCATGTTGGGCAAGACAACAGGTGGCGAGGGTGGCAGGGTCCTCGGTAGCTTTGGCCCTTTAGGACACTTATACCTCAGAATAGCGTAACCACTGATCTGCTTGGGTCGATCACGGCTTTCATACCGGACCCAAAACTGCGAATCATCTCCGTGGCAAACATCCTTCGCAGACTTGGTCTTGAGGAGATAGCTGAAACGTTGACCGGATGAAACTTGGACGTGATCCACCTTGGCGGGCTTGGTGTATGAACCATCAGCTTCAATGACAGTCAGCTTGTCGTGCCCGTCAATTCCAAGCTTGATCATCGATAAAGCAGTGGCGCCAATAAATCGCATGCGATACGTCTTGCCAGGGTCAACTTGAATGACATGAGGCGTGCAGCTAATATCAGAAGCAGTATCAAAACTCTGGTTTCCAGAATTGCCATTGATGGTAATCGCTTGAGGCTCCCCAGACCACTTGAACGGATCTCCGAGAAGACCCGCCTCAATTGTCTCATCCGATGCATCGTAGTTATCAGCGACGATGAACGCAAGGTCTCCGTCGTACTTATATTCGGGTTTATCGGCATCCTTGACGATCAGGACTCCATGCGCCGTCAAGCTCTGGAGTCCAACGTGCGAGTGATAAAAGTACGTTCCCGCATCTCCATGCTGAGGTCGAATTTCATAATCGAAGAAGTTGTTCGCGGGGATGGGCCATTGGCTGACAAGAGGTGTACCGTCGGAAAATGGTGCAGCGCGCTGGCTTAATCCATGCCAGTGCTGACTCCGTTAGCTGACGCTTCATCAAGTGCCAATCGGTACAACAAGACTTACAACAGTGAGGTTCTGGTCTGGCACGCGATTGTAGACTCGGATCCAGACTGTTTGTTCTTCCTTGAGGTGCAGTGTTGGGCCTGGGAAAGTCCCGTTGAAAACGACCGATTGACGAGAGTTGCAATTGATTTTGATATCCTTTAGCGTAGCTTCAAGCACATAATCTGGTGTAAATGTCTGATTGTGCACTTTGCATTTGGCCGCTGCCAAAGCCAACAATGGCAACACAGCCAAAAGATTGAACTTCATATTGCAGACCGTACCTCAAATCATAAGAGCGAGACCCAAGGTAAAGTTCAATTGCTATATATACTTCAGGATGACTCGGCACGTCGCATTGGGGGCCAGGCAATCCAGGCCCTCCGAGGTGCATTGTCACCCAACAAGCTTTCAGCCCGGATGACACGGCGTGAGCACTAAAGTATCACCTGAAGAAAGGGGCCTAGCGACTTTCCAAAGCCAGCGTGGCACGGTACGCAATGACGTTTGTGATAGTGTCAACAAGCGGTGCGATTTGGTAATAGCCAACCAAATACGAATAATGAAGGAAGAAGCCAACGAGGCAGTAAGCACAGACGCCTCGATAATTGGTCACGAATTCAAGATCGTCGGCGTTCTCACCGGTTTTTGGGCGCTGAGTCTGACCGTATTGGGCGAGTGCATGGCTTAGCCGGATTAATGTGCTAGAGCTTGGGGGCGTAAGGTTTTATCTAGGCGCTATCTAAGCATCTGCCGCGTTTGAAACAAATTGGCATATGCAGAGAACTTTGCAAGCTTCGTTAGTTGCTGGGGTTGCCCCGCTTCCGTTAATTACAGCCCCGTTGATCTGCATGACAGTTATTTCGGGGCTTCGGAAACAGCAAAGTCCAAATGGGAACTGCTACTCTGCTCAGCCTTGCTTGCTGAAAGGTTCTCCATCTTCCTGTGTCTCATCAATCCTCCATCGAATAGCAACAACTTCTTGATCCTCCAAAATAAATTGGATCTTGTAAAACCAGTACGGTCTGCACCACTGACCCCGCTCGATGATGCGATCAAAGCTCTCGTTAAATACAAAGCTGTGCTGTTCGTAGTGACGAAGACTGTATTTCTCATCGTCTCGATTCTGAAGTGACATGGTAAGATCGCCATGGTTTTCCAACACGACACTGATACAGAATTGATTGGACTTATGCCAGAAACACCCCTGATACTTCGTCAAGAGACGAGGAGGTTCAGTGGGTTGTCTTTCGCTGTCCAGAATTGTCTGCACACGTTCCATGGCAGATCGCCCTTGCAAGGCTGCAGCAGTAAAGAACTGGCTGAAGCTCCTATCGATCTTGCCTGAAAGGAATGCTTGAGTCAGGATCTGAGCGGTCCAGTCCGTAGCATCGCAGTGGCCCAAAGAATTACCAAGAACAATGATCCCGGTACCCAACTCGGGGATTAGGTACACAGTCGAAGAGCAGCCGAGGTTATTGCCAGCGTGATGAAGTCCCAAAGGTCCGTTTGCCAAGTCTCCAATCGTAGGATATGTGTCTAACAAACCCGAGTTGCCAGTGATCTCACTGATTTGATTCGGGAGCTGTGTACGTGCCCAGCCCATACCGTAGGACTGCTCGCGCAGAGCCTTGGGGACTTTAAGAGGGATAGCAGCATCGAAAATAGTACGAAGTTCTTCAGCATTGACGTTGAGCTCCGTAACTTTGGTTGATGTAGCAATTGCCTGTAAAAGAGAACCATAAAACACAAGGAGATCTCGCATGCAACTTCGAATGCCGCCGGCAGAAAATGCAACGGTATCGCTTAAAATTCTAGGAGTTAAAACCTCGCCTATTATATTAAACCTAAAGTGTATTTTCTAACCTTATAACTAACTTATAAACTTAACTCCACTATTACCTTTTAATTACCTTAAACCTTTTTCTAGTCTAACCTTTTTTCCTAATTATACTAATATATATATTATTATAAAAATTTTTTTAAATTAAGCTTTTTTTATATATTAGTATTTCTTAATAATTCTAATAGTTATATACTATATTTAAAAGTCCTTTTTAATTAAATTACTATTTATACTTTAAATATAAATATAATCTAGGCTAAATTTTACTATAATAGCTTTATAGCCTTTTTTTTTTTTTTTTTTTTTTTTTCTTATTTTCTTTAAAGTAAATAGTATATTCTTTTTTTACTAAGTAATTTAAATAATCTTTATAAAGAATTTACTATAAGCTATTATATAAATAATAGTTTTATAGTTAAAAAGAATAAAGTTAATAAAAAAGTTATTACTAAGCTAATAAAAGTCCTTTATATAAATAAATAATATAGCTTTTTTAAATTACTTTTTAATAGCTATATAATTATTTATATTTCTAAAGGTATTTTTATACTAAATTATAGCTTATAGTATAACTATAGCCTTATTAATATAGTTATTAATAGTTACTATTTAAGTAAGTAAATATTAAGTAAAGATTTCTTTTATTAAAGTTACTATTTTAAAGATTTAAGGTATTTATATTATTAAGCTAACCTTTCTTAGCTAATAGATTAAAAGTAATATCTTATATACCTTTAAGGCTAGCTAAAGAGTTATAATTTAGGTTTTTCTCTTTTTAGCCTTTAGCTATAGTAATTAGTTAGTTATTATAGTATAATATCTAAGTTATTAGTTAGATATATTATTTATAGTTATAGCTTATAGCTAAGACCTTAAATTAGTAAACAGAACTTAGTTAAAACCTTGCGTAGCTTTAAATCGTGATAGGCAAGATATGCTCGTGAGATGTTTTGATCCGTGTTTGCCGGTTGCTCAGTAAATGTCCGGGTCATGTTCAAAGGTTTGAGGATGCGTTTAGCGAGAAACTCACCATAGCTCATATCTGACACCTTCTCGATGACACATCCCACCGCATGATAACCAAAGTTGTTATAGACGAACTCTTGGCGTGGTGGGCGGCTTATATCGAGTGACGCAAGTAAAGTGGTGCCTTGGATCTTGGAAAGAAGCAGGTTATTGTTTGATCCAATGAAGAGTGCATCAGACCTGCAAAGGCCCGTCCGATGGCATAGTAAGTCCCGAATAGTTGAGTTGCCAACATTGGTGTGACGAAGTTCATCGAGAAAAGTGTCAACATGGTCATCCCAGTGAACTGCCCCATCTGTGACGAGACAAGCAATGGCTAGCGCTGTAAATCCTTTGCACATAGACCCAATATTGAAAACAGTATCGGCATTCGGTTTAAGTCCTTGTTTCACATCACGAGAACCAAGATATTTGTCGAACATCTTCCCATCGCGGTCCAGTACCCCGATTGCAAGGCCCGGGGTGCCAGACGTCAAGCAAGCTTGCTGAATATCTGCCTCGGCGAGATTGAAGATCTCTTCCCAGGTTGGTGTGACGCCTGATAAGCTGGCATTGTACTTGTTGCCCATCTTGACGATGTTGTTAAAAAAAAAGGAATTGTGAGCCAGACGTGCTGTTTGAAGCTGAGACTTGCAGCTGAGAGATTAGATCAACAGAGAAAAGCGACTGTTAAAGGGGGATGGGATTGAGAAGTTAACATTGTGATTGAAAGTTAGCAATAAACAAAGAAAAGAGGGGTGTGTTACGCCGAGTCACGTGTGCTCTGCCAGTTGATGCTATGATTGTAAGAAGGGTTATTGATTATTCGTTGTTATATCATAATGAAGATTGGAACTTCTCTATAGTGGTTCAGCCTGATTGAATTATTTATTGTTTGATTTCGTCATGGCTTAATGATTGGGTGTTTGACACGAAACAAGCGTGAGGTCAGGACTGAGCAAAGTTTAATGTATTATGACGCGTTCAAATGCGAGCTGCGACAAGGACTGTGATGGATCAAAGATGAATGTACAGCACGGTATGCTGTGGCTTCAACGAGGCTCTGAGAGTATGTCACGACAACGCGAATGGTGTAAGACCAGTAGTATATTAGAATTCCGTAATTCGGAACTCAGTAAGTGGCCACGCTTTTGGTGCATTAATTGCTAAACCTTGCCAACATGTCCAGCGACAAGCTCAAATCCGGAACCAAAGACACCAGCCGCCATATCAACCCGCCATTACCGAATCATGTCCTTTTACAATTGGCCACCTCATAGCAGCCCGCCTCGCTTCTGCTTCGAGAGGACATATTTTGTTGATATGGTGGCACTTCAAAGGCTGTCTACCCGATCTTGTTTCACTGATAATTGTCAGGGAAGTGGTTTAAGCCTCGTGTAATTGGATACTCACATCAAGATGGCTTTCATGCCTTTCCACTCTGAGACGTGGAGGCTGGATCATCTGAGGTCTTGCGCTTCTTTGTTGACGAGCTCGCCTCATGTTGACTCTCAGATGACGGCGAAGTAGCGTTAGGTCCATCGTCGCTGCTCTCAGTAACCCACCACTGGCGAGTGAAGCCATTTGGAGTATTGGTTGGGTCATCTGAGTCGACCAGGTTCGTATCGTGAATAAGAGTACGGATATCAAAGTAGTGGATTGCCTTAGTGAGGTGCTCGTTGGTAACCACACCTTTTCCTCCATAGCGTTCGCGTCGATTGGCAAGAACCAAGAGAGTGTATTTGACTTCCTTTGTCATCTGAGCTGGCAAGTCCCCTTCAGTAGCGACGATGACGGCTCGGCCAAGAAGGAGGTTGAGATTCTGGAGCCACGAAAGTTCCATGGTAGAGGGTGCCGCTGTACCCAACTAAAGCCAGGGCCACTCTCCAACCATCTCTTTGATCTCTTTGCATAGGATAGTCGTAGGGTCATTCTCGCGGTCCAAATTGATGTTGCTAGGCTTCATTGCCGGCCGGCCCTTGGGCGACATCTTGAATAACCGAGATGAAAAGGTTTCAAAAATGGTAGTGGAGTTGTTAAAGAGAATTGGTGTTGTAAAAGTGAGAAGATGAAGGGAAGAGGAGAGAATGGGAGTTGGAACATATATGCGGAAGCTGTGAAGCGCGGTGCAGGTAGTGATTCAGAGGCCTCGAGCGAGTCAAAACTTTGCTGAAAAAAAAAATACTCAAGCGCTGCACGGATGGACCGCGCCACTCCCATGAAAAAGAATGCAGTCGCCCTTCAATTGAGGTGGTCTTATTCAGTGACTGTCATTATTTGTAATAACCTCTGACCAACTACAACCTCTTGATCAACTGCTTACTCAACATAAGCCTTGATACAACAATCAAAAACGTCGCAGCAGACCCGACACCAGCCGCACAAAAGATAGCCGCTCTGTACGGCTCAATCGACGAAGCCTCAGACGCGCCCGCGGCATCAATCAGAATCCCCGCCAAAGGCGCACCCATCAGATATCCAGGCGTCCAGAATGACGTCATCAGGCTGATAGACGCAGCAGCTGATCCAGGTGCAAGTGCAGCTACAGCTGTCGGCAGTGCAACGAAGAAGCTCCCGTTTGCGCACCCGTTGATGATGGCGAAGGCGAAGAGTGGCGGAAGTGATGAACTCACAGGCCAGATTGCTAGCATGGACACGCTGTTGATGAGAGCTGCAAGGGCCAGAGAGTTGAAAGCACCCATGCGGTCGCAGATCCAGCCTCCGAAGAGTCGACCAACGGCTGTGGATGCACCGAAGCCTGCGACAAGACCGGCGCCTGTTGATGCTGAGAGGCCAACTGACCTCGCGAAGACAGGTAAGAAGAATGGAGGCACGAAGAGTGCGAAGACCCCGACAGCACCTGACATGGTGAGGGTTAAGAATGGCATGCTCTTCAGCTGTGACCAGTCAAATCTCGATGTCGTTCCGCCACGCCTAAGTTCTGTGAGAAGATATGCGCACGGAATTCCTGTCACAAGAATCGAAGCACCAAGGATTCGAAACGTCCACTGAAGTCCAGCCTTATCGATCATGGCTTGCGTTGCCAAAGGGAGCACAGTTGCGCCAACACCCCCTCCAGCTTTGACGGTCCCATTGGCTGTACCGAGTTTTCGACTGAACCATTGCGTGGGCATCGTGTTTGTCGCCGTGTAGAGCAGTGACGTTGACAACCCGACGAGTAGCCCAGCAATGCAGAAAAGACCCGCTAGATGCTCGAGAGTGAAACTCGTGATGATCAGACCTGTCCCGAAAAAGATTGTCGCTACGAGGCTGGTGATCCGGATACCACATTCTCTCGACAATCTGACTGATATCAAGCCGAACGCGACCATACAGGCCATGTACAAACTCCCAACAAATGTAATGGTTCGAATGTTAGTGTGCAGTCGAGGTGACTGCACAATGGCAGCCTGCAAGACACCCCATGCTGTAGTGTATCCGTTTATCCAAAAGAGTAGAGTGAAACATGATGCGACAATAGTCCAGCCATATCCACCATCAGGAATTGCGCTGGTGGCGTTCTCTGGTGGTTCTTCCTCGTTTCTCACTGTATCTTCAGTTGTGTTGAGTGGACTTTGGCTCAAAGAAGACATCTCCATAGCATCTCCTTTGCCTGTATGTGTTTATTGGTGTTCTTTACCTTTGTGCGCTGGGGGCTGAAGCCTCTTTAAACTACCCACAACCTTACTCCCATAGCATCTCCTTGGCGTGCTGGATCCATGATGGAAGTTGTGACGGACTGCTGCGACTGTATTTGTGGCCATTTTGATGATGGTGGACGACTGGAGATGTATTGGCCCGCTTTCATTCTCGGAGGTGAGAACTATATACATAGGTAAAAAGCGAGTGGCACAGAGAGCATTGGCATCTGGATAATAATGTCATCACATGAAGGGCGCAGTTACGGGGCATGGCAGACCTGAAGGGCGCGCGCATAAGCATAAGCAGTGTCGACATTCAACAGGCCTGTATCTTAGGCATGGATGACCATCTTCCTAGTCAAGTTAGGCTGTCCTTCACCGCGATAAACTCTTCTCTAATACAGCTTCAACGCGATGTTACACGATTTAAGCCTTGGCATCCCATCGATTGCCTTTCATCTCTAGTATCGCACCGTGATAAAGCTTACTAACAGTAGCGGTAAGGTTATAGGTAGTTAAAAGAGGCTTTAGCCCCTAGCGCATAAAGGTAAAGAATACTAATAAATATATATAGGTAAGATACTTATTACCCTTACTATTACCTAAGATCTTAGTTTTAGCTAAAAAGTTAATATCTTAATAACTAACTTTAAAGATATATAAATAAATATTATTACTTTTTTATAAAAATAATTAGGCTTAAAGTATATAAAATATATATAAAGTAAAATACTTAATAAAAGTAAGTTTATTAACTTAAAATAATACTTTTAAGATAACTTTTACTATAACCTTTATTAAGACTATATAATAATTAATTAGCTAATAACTTATATTACTTTTTTACTTTTTAATATATTTTATACTATATAATATTACTAACCTATTTATAGGGCTATAGCTTAATATTAGCTATATAAATAGTTATAAAAGACTTTATAAAAATATTTAAAAAAGTAATATTAAAAATATTATTTTTATAAGTTTTATTTACTTTATATATAATATTTATATATATTTTTATAGTAATTAAAAATATAAAAAGTTAGTTTTTTAGTAAGTAAGAAATTTACTATTAAATAATAAGGTAATAATAATTACTAAAATAATATAAAATAAGGCTTAAGTATATAATATAGTAAACTTATAGGTAAAGATAAATACTTATTATTTTTAATAATAAGTTAAGTAGTTAGTAATAACTATAAAGAAAAAGTTAAATAGGCTAATAATATTAAATAAAAAAGTTTATTTATTAAAGATTTAGTTATATTTAGGACTAGGTTTTTAGTTAAATAAAGCTTTATTAAGCTATAAAGGTTTTAAATATAAAGACTAATAGTAGCAATTCCTTTCTAATCTTAACTTATAACTTAGCTCTGATTGGGAATAATTCAAGCAGAGATAGATTAAGATGCACTGTCTAAAGAACTCTTCACCTTTGAGGTTTGTCAACATATATCGCCATGATACCATGAGAGATAAGCTTGGAGGCGGCGAGTTGCTAGTTTAGCTAGTGTACGATGTTGAATGGCCATAGAATTGATTCCTAGTACGGAATGAAATAGTTCTTCTGGCCAAGCGTAAAAGGATATAGTTGCCGAACGGTTACAATGAATCAATGACATCCTCTACGTTCGGGTGTCGTAAGCTCCGTCGGACAAGGTCTTCTATTCACATACAGAATTCCGCTCACAACGCACAATGAACTCCGTAGGTCCGGTTGATCAGCATTCATGGAGCTGGAGCCAGATCTGGAGGGCACGGTGCCACAAGTGCATGCCCACAAACAACCGTCTATAACCAGTATGTAGCTGGGCTCTGTACTATCATGTCCCTTGTTAACTTCGATATTCAATGAACGATATAGAACTCGCTATTCAATACATGCAAGGGTCAGTTCATGAGCTTGAGAGTGAAGACTCGGATTTATGCCAGGACTTGCCATGAATCATTTGCGAAGTCAAGATATAAAGTATAAAGGCTTTAAATTATGTGCATGGAGAGAGGATCAGTGTGAGAATGCACAGTCATCCAGAATGGGTGAGCTTAGCTTTACATCGGGCTACCGACTCACGAACTCGATGCCACCTATCTACCGGTGAAGTGCATTTGGCCTCAGTGTCTTTCCCACGATCGTTCTCACTCGCCTTGCCATCTTCAGGCTGTTTCTCTATTACTTTCTCCTCCATCTCCGTTGCGTCCCCTTTCCCAGCCTTTTTCTTGCTAGGGCATTCTGGATTTGGGCAGGTCTCGGGCGTAAAGGCGCCGCCTACGGTAGTCCTCATTTCCCCATTGATCGCCAATGACGGAGAGTGGAAGGTCGTTGAAGTAGTCAGCCCTAGATATGATGGGCAGTATAACCACTTCAAAGTCTCGGTATGCTCGCAGGCAGTACAGTATATTATCTCTCGGATACACATGTTGTCGTTGGTGTAGTTAATGTTCTTGAATAGAATGTTTTCGTTTTAAAAGAGTGTTGTTGGAGGGTCAAGTTGACACTGAGTGTTGTATTTTATAGGCGCCTTTTTGGGAGACATCATGCGATCTGGAACATGAGATGCATACTGGCTTGACCGAAATTAAAGACCTCGTGACAAATGAAGCCCGATACAGTGAATCGTTTTGTACAGCCAGACTGGGCTAAGTGAATAGACATCATACAATATTCCTACAGCGAAGTCGACGTTTAGCCAATAGTTAGGGGAGCTGAAGCATCGCCATGCCTAGCCGTGAGCACTCCAAAGATGTATTCAACGTCGGAAGAAGAAGCAAGCAACAATATGAAGTGATGAAGGCGGCCTGTTAGGACCAAGATCTCCATACTTTGAATCAAGTCTCACGGTATCCCATGTCCAGGGCTCCATAATATAGCCGCATGCACGAAGCGAAGTCATCACGTCCCCGACTTAGTGTTTCGGTTCTTCAACACACCATAACGAGAACAAGTCTTCTGAAAGCCAATTATTATACTGAGTTTAGTCATAGTCACAGTCACGATATTTTTCTGACCAAAATATCTTCTACATATCACTGTTCTCGAAGGTTATCACAACACCAGGTTCTTTATTTCAGCTATCTGATATCGACTGCCTTCATTATGACCACCTTTTAAACAAGCGGTACGGGACTAGTCCGTACATTTCAATGCCTTCCATTCCATACATGACATTGAACCTCCAGGCCGCTAGAAGAAAGGAGGTTCTGGGGTATATGATCTGCCTGAAGCAATCCAGTCGTTATATTGAGCCACGCATGTAACGCAATGATCGAACGAGGAACTTCTGTCCTGATCAACCTCAGAACAATCGCTCAAGTCACAGCGTTCCTTGTTATCCTTGCGAGCCTTTTCACATCGACGGATTTCAAGGTCGACACCGGTCGACATGTGGCACCGTCTGCAGCGGTAAGTGATGTTTGTGAGCCAACACATAGTGAGCTAGTAGTTTGTGAGAATTTTTGAAAAGATGTTGCTAGTATTATAGTAGTGTAGAATAATGGAGTAGAGTTGATGTTGATGTTGGAGGGAGAAATCTTCCTGGGGCTAGGATGGCGGGCTTTTATACTTGGAAAGGCCAGTGATTCACAAGGACAATACATGGGCTTCAAATATCTTAATCTTACAGTGCATCAAATCTGATAATTCTGAGGCCATGGTTTTGTGACAGCACATCAGGCTCAATCTCTCACCTTCAGAGCCTCTGGGACATTCCGGATGGTATGGACCCAACACAACTGAAGGCGGCAAGTGAGCTGCCAATGTCTGAATCAGGTCATATTCCCAAATATCTTAAATATGATAGACAGTAGATCATAGTAAGTCAAATCTCGTAGAATCATAGCGATAGACTGGTGGTATATGAACCTTCGGATCTTTACTACGACAACACGTTGAGAATAGGTGAATCCTATATGTGTAACTACTCAGACTATCTACTATACTACTGTTCAGGGAGTTCATAAATCTAGAACCATGACATAAAGGCCAGAAGTAAATCGTTGGACTTGAGGTTAGGTTTGCAGCTGCAGACAACAGCCGTATAGTATTCCTGGCTCTTAAACGTCAGGGCTTTTTAAGCAGGCCTCATGTAGTGAAAGGTCCTCGTCACACGGCGAGCAACACATCGCATATCTTTTGTATCAGCAATATGGGAAAAGATCTCTCTTAAGTCAGCTAACACCTAGCTAACATAACATCGAGGCCATAAGAGATACGCCTGGCCTCTACCATAAGAGGCAAAGGCTATCCCCCGAGGCTGACAGCCCAGACTCCGATAGGGCTCAATCTAGGCTTGCTACTCTAGGCAAAAGGTGGGTGAGGATAGTAGGGTCTTCCAGCCCGCAGAGCTGCCTGCCACCGATCGTACTCCCTCTCACATACAGAACATTCACGCCACCTCAAAAGTCGGTTTACTGTCCCGTCGGTGCAATCTTCCAGACTGCAACGCCATTTGCCCTCCGCGGTCGCTCTCGCGCATTTCTGGGTGTTGTACTCGCTACGTATCACCTGGCCACACCGTAAACACCGGAAATAAGTGGTGACACAGACACACATTTTAGTGCGTTGATATGCCTGGCGATACTATATTTATTCGAAGTGATATTGATCGTGATGGGAGTGTTGGCGAAAGAGAGAAAACGTTCCAGGCTATTGAGATTGATGAAGTAGTTATACTTGGAGACCATCGGTGATTCGCAGCGAGGAGTTTGCATGGTGGAAGAATTTATGTTCCACTGAATGCAGCAAGCGTTACCTTTCTTTATATATGTAACTGAAGTTTCACAATCACGCTGATGAAATCAGGATTGTATCAAAAGTGTAACATGACGGATTGGCTAGCATAGAGGCGCGCCATATTGTATAACTTCAATAGAATAATTCACTGACTGGGAAATATTGACGCATGTTACACAAAATTTACTCCCGAACAATTTAATCCAGGTCAGTTAATCAGCCTCTTCATAAATACCCATCCATTAATCAGGCATCATGAATGAGCAGAATGTGTTCAGAGTATTTATGGTTAACTGAAGGCTACTATATCAAGGCAGTTTCTTCTTTCAGGCTATCAAGTATATTATTTCACATAGTGCTCAAACCCAGGGAAAGGTGGATCGGGTGTTGGAACATCGTCGCCCTCATCTACACGCAACTTCCAAGTAGCGAAAGCTTGAGAACATGTTATACACCGTTCAAACGGCTCCAAAATCTCCCAGGGGGTTTCCCACTTCGCATTCAGGCAGACATGAATGAGTTTGGCCCTGGCTTTAGGACATTGTCTGACTTGGACATTAGATTTGAGTTGACATTTGCAGCGTTCGCAAAGGTGGAGCGTGTCTGTGACTTGGCACATATCGGGGCTTAGCTTTTGAGATTGGAGGGATTCTTTAGTTTGATGAGAATCAAGATCAGATAGTTGTAGCGTCTTAGGAGATTTAAGCGAAGGGGGATTCCTCTTTGTTCTCAGTGAGAATAGATCTTCTAAAGAGTGATGATAGGATTTATATTACTCAGAAGGCCAGTGACTCACTAGTCTTACTGTCAGTTAGCTATTCGCAGTTCTTGGACGACTAATGTGCCAGAACAATAAGACATGCCATAAAGGTGACTCTACTACATAACAGTGACGGCGCCTAGTATACAATTAATATTTCAGCGTCCGCTGTAAATTACTCATCACCAAAAGTGTTTCTAACACTTTATCATTTACAGAAAACGATGACTACTTAATTAATATTTTACTGGGTCATTGTTGTTGTTAAGCAAGAACCATGTAGTTTGACTTAGAGCCTCTTTTCTATTAAAGTATACATGGTTTCCTATAGATGTCGATCTAGTAACGTCGAAATGGGGGATAAGGGTCGGGAACGGGCCATCCTCGTCTCAGATCTTCCTGCCACTGGTTGAACTCCCTTGTACAGGCTGAGCAACTGGTCCAAGGCTTTGTTCTCCAGACGGGTCCCGTCGAGGCAATATTTGTGCAGCTGCTGACGCCTTGCTGCAGGGCTGTCGTGCATTTTGTAATGCCAACTTCGGAACCGAGGTCTTTATCGCAGCGTTCACACTTGTAGAATATAGCTGTCCTGTGGCACATTATCAAGTTCTTTTCTTTGAGGCAAGCTTAAGGTGTCTAATATGCTCGGCTTGTAATTTGAGAAGAGAATAATTGTCTTGAGGAATTCTTAATAATGACGTGCGAAGTGCTGTAGAGTCTCGGATTGGATACCGAAAACATACAGAACTTTTATACGTATGCCCAATCTTCACTTAATCACGACGGAGCAACATCTACGCATCGACAGATTAGATCTTACGAGATCCGTTTACAATAACTGTGACTTACAGAACTCCTAGAATGACAGATAGCCCGTGTCCACAGAATAAATGATAAACAGTGAATAGTTTACGAGTCAAATTCTACCTCTTAACTACATAAATGGGGGATTAGGCTGATAGTAATGTCCCTGTCGCTGAGCTGCCAACCACGCGTTGTACTCTGCCATGCAGGATCTACACTGCTGCCAAGGGGTTACCGAGTTCGCGCTCCGTCGTTCGCAATTGCTCCTGGAGCAATCTCTCCCGTGCGATATAGCCCGCGCACAACAATGACGACGCTCCTCTTCCAATGTGATTCTGCCACACCGGGCGCACGTATAAGTATATTTGACAAGAACGCACATTCTTAATACGAATTTTCACGCTGTTATCTTGTGATAGTACGGTTTCTAGACTTTGAAAAGTTCTGTTGGTGGGATGTTATTGAAAGGAAAGGAAACAACTATCTTTCTTAGCTAGCCCGACTTTATACACCAAGAGAGGCCGTGAGTAACTCTCACTTCCCGAAATCATTTGAATCAGCTTCAAATGTTGATCATCTCAAATGGCGGATTAGGCTCGTAGTAGAATCCGGCTTGCTGGGCTGTATACCATGCTTGGTATTCTGTAGCGCACGCGTCACATTCCATCCAAAAGACTGGCCGTGTGACCTCACTTGACGTGCAATTACTCGGCGGGCAAAGGGGTTGAGTGGGGTCAGGGTTTTGTGCACATTTTGCATAATCCTGCTTCGATCTGGTGATGGCACGACAGCGGCAGCAACGGAAACTGACGTTAACGATATGACACATTGTATTATCTAGTGGTCGGTAATTTCCGATCAGTCTGGTGTTTTAATTTGGATATTTAGATTTGTGTCTTGAGGAAACTGATGGGAAAGGAAAGGTTCTTCTGAGTGCTATTACTATAGCTATATATACTTAGAGGAATATGGTGAATAACAAACAGTTGATTGTCAAGATGCGTAAAGAGTATTGTTTTCAAATTTTATGATGAGTGAATGTGTCACTGTTTGTATCCACGTCAATATCATCCACTATATGCTGTTTGACAGGTGCTGAGTCTAAGATAGATCACTGCATCATTGAAGTCCTTTGTGTTACGGCAACTATATGCGTCTTTTTCCAGCAAAAGGTTTGAGGTTACTACCAAGGCCTAGACCAGTATCGACATAGCATCACAGCATTACCAAATTTGGTACCCATCATTTTCTTCCTCCGCTGCGTAGTACGCTGCAACACAAGTTTCGCAATACCACCAATTCAGCACTCTGTCTTCCGAACTATGTGTAGAGTAACGACTGGCACATCTGTGCCGTCGTGATCTTGCTCTGGCGTGTCTACATCGCCTGATATCTCGCTCGGTGTCTAATACTCCTCTGCATTTAGCGCAGATGTATGTCACGGCTATCATGTGGCACATTAATTATATTTACCTCCTTTTAATCAACTTTCATTAGAAGTGGAAGATATCTTTTTGGGGGAAGATGAGAAATTACTGCGATTTATATACCTGGGACGCCTCAGTGATTGATCTTAACCGCATGTGAATGGTGTTCATGTACGCCGTCGATTTCTTCTGATTGGTAGGCATACCATACATGCGGGTGATTCACTATGTAACTAGCTAGAGCAAATAACTTACATTACCCGGGAAACTCCGTGAGCACTGTCAATCAAAAGGCGGCCCTCTCTTTTGTCTTACAAGGCAGTGGGATTCCATATGTTGGTTAAAGCACCGGGCTAGCGGACAAGATTGCCATTCCTTGCGCTTCTCTCTGTTTACATGGTTCATTCTACGTTCTTATTGAATTCTTTGTTGGTTCACTTCTGGGTCCTCTCTTGACTGCCCCAAGGATGTGAACATCCTGTAAGCCACTCGCTCAACTGCAATCCCATACATTGCACCAACTTCGACGTCCTTCGCCGAAACCGATCAAATAGTCAGCGCAATAAGATCAGCATCAATCTTCCACTTTTGAGTCACAAAATAACATATCGAATCATATTTCTGTAAAATGAGGACGCGTAGCCATCATCCCTGATAAGGCTCTCGGAATCCCGAAGAGGCGACTGACCAATGGCTGGCCCTTGGCGCTCGATCAGCAAACCAATCACGGGCCTCTCAAATGACCGCCCAGCTTGCACAAGTGGCTTTATGTCTAAGTTTAAGCATAATATTGACGATCCGGGATCCCGATGCCGCCGTCTGATGGTTTGATATAAGGTTGAATCGCACAGCCCTCCAGGGAGACGCGGTTTGCTTATTTACATTGCCACATTGATGTAGTGAACGGGATTTCCGTTACGATTTCTATCAAGTGCCGAAGATAAAAGAGTGGTGGTGTTCCATTCTGAGAACTAAATCTTCATAATAAGCCAGCACTATTACTATCCCACGAGTCTCGAACCTCGACTTCCAACCATCTGTTAGCTTCACTTTACATTATCCCACGAACAAAATGAGCAACGAGCAAACAGAACGATGTGAGGAGATCTCTCCCGGCTGTCCCCCAGAAAACACCCTTTACGGCTATGTCCCCAACATGGGAGGCAACGCCTTCTTCGGCGTCGTCTTTGGACTATGTACCCTCGTCCAAATTTACTTCCTCGTCCGCTGCTGGCGTCTCTGGAAGGGTTACACCATCCTCGTCCTCCTAGGCAGTCTGCTCGAATGCTGCGGCTACGCCGGCCGAATTCTCATGTCGAAGAACCCTTGGGACAGTGCGGCTACATCTATCCAGTTCGTCCTTCTCATGGTTGGCCCGTCATTCCTCGCTGCAGCGTTGTACATGACGCTTCGAGCTTTGGTGCAGTACTTTGGGGAGCAGTATACCAAGCTTCCGGCGAGGCTTTGGACGTGGCCGTTCGTTACTGCTGATATGCTGGGGTTCTTCTCGCAGTGTGTTGGTGGTGTTATGGCGGCGATGACGGCGAAGCAGCCTTCTCTTGGGACTGTCGGTAGGGTAGTCATGGTGTTTGGTGTATCATTCCAGGCTGTCGTCATGGCTATTGCAGGCATTCTTGCTGCTGACTTTGCTTTGCGTATGCGTCGAGAGCGTGGAAGTGTCTTTCGACATCTACCCAAAGACCTCAACATATTTCTAGTCTCTCTAACGGTTGTGTTCCTTCTCGTTCTCACCCGTTGTATCTACCGGTAAGTGGCATCATCCCATTCTCTTGTCAGCACACCCTTGTCTAACAGTTTTAGTATCCCCGAGCTGGCTGGCGGTGTTGGTGGACACATGATGCGACAAGAAGTTGAGTTCATGATCCTCGATGGATGGTAAGTTCACATCATCTCCTTCTGTCAAGGGGCCCCTTGTCTAACATTAGACCTTTGCTAGTATGATCGCCATTTCTGTCATTCTGCTCTCCGTCATCCACCCCGGTATCTACGCCACCGCTATTCATGGCCGTGCAGACCATCGATCCAAGTCAGTCAGACTGATGGATCTCGAATCAAGTGCATCTCGAGACGATTCTGGCAGAGCTCCTTCGGATAGATCACGGAGAGGACATTCCAGCAGATCCCACAGGTCACCTTCGAATAGATCGCGTAGATCGCCCTCAGGCCGATACGAACCTCGACGAGAGCATCGACGTGAGCCCTCCGACTACTGATCTCATGGAGATGTCACAGCAAATACCTAATAATGAGAGGATATCGCAGTAAAGAGTGAGGGTTATACCAGTGGCGGTCGCCATTTGGTGTTATGAAAGTTTCTCCTGTGTCCCGTTCTATTAGCGATGAGTCTTGTCTTTATATATGTAAATCATAGTTGCTCTAGAGACATATGTATATATCGCGGCTGTTGTTCGACTGCCATCGCTTCATTTACATATCGCAATACCTTCTGGTCCTATCCTAAAACTGCCGACCCAGAGCTTTGATATGAAATAGTCAAAGTTTTCGCCGTCTTAATCACTACCCTAAGACACTTGTCCAACTTGGGTTTACTGTCCCAGTCCCATCAAAGTACACGAGATAGTAGAAGATGGTAGTGATAAGGTTGAACACTGTCAGTGTAATGCTCGTACTGGCTGTCGTGTTCAAAGCGAGGCCCCGTACAACCAATCGATCTGGAGCAACGCCTATCCTTCCCATCCAAGCCCCTGGGTGACCCGCAAACAGACGATCCCTGGTCTCTTCCTGCTCCTCTGCACTATCTTCACCCGAGATGGACTGCACCTCCGATTCCCCGTTCTGTTCTTCTTCTGCGCTTCCACGGGACAATATAAATGTTAAGAGAGTTCCTATCGATTCCAGTAGCTTCGCGGTAGCTATGCTGACACAGGCGGTACAGATGATTAAGCCCGAACTATAATTGAATAGGTCCATCCACCCCGGTGGCGGCTTAATCGTCGCTTGCGATGCATTCCTTCCAGATGGCTGTCTTGCAAGCCCAAGGACCACCATTAACAAGTAAAAGCCTCGCATAGGTACGATATAAAGTGATCTTGAGAGGTCTATGCGTCGTCGCGCAACCAAATACGCAATCCATATGATAACCTGCAATACCATGGAGGAACTAACAACTATCGTAGCCCAGTCGCAAAGATTTTCTAGCTCACTAGAGAGTTTGAAAGAGGCTTGTCGGCTGATATTGAACCATATCCAGAACTCGAATGGCGCTTGGAGTGCTGACGACAGGAAGACATCGATAGAAGTTGAATCATCCTGCTCTCGGAGGTTCCCTTCTGGCTCCCATCCACAAATGGATACCAGGAGCTTCGTAATATTGGCAAAGAAGAAGATAAAAGCACAAATTTGCGTCGCAGGTACGCCTTGGAGACTAAATACTTTGATGGTCTGTGGGAGGACGGTAAATATTGTCAAGGCTAATCTGATGACCAGGCCAGCCGCTTTCGGTGAGTTGCGACGAGTCTGTCGAGTGGAATTATGTGACGAGAAAAATCTCGAAATACCTCGGGCCAGTACAAACAAGTCAAAGATTGAATCGATGAGACAGACGGCGGGGATGGAGCGAACAATATCGACATTGCCTCCGAAGATGTCATTGTCTCTTTTTCGATTGCCCGACGGTTGAGCTGCTGCTGCTGATGCTAGAGAGGCGAGGATCCAGAATGCTGTTGGACCGGTGACCTCTGCTGGCGATTGCGAGTCACTGGACATGTTTGCATGACTTCGAAAAAGAGAGATATCTAGAAACCGGTTTCAGTGTAAGATGACGCTCTCAAGATATTGATAACGATAAGCGAGCACGGTTGGGGCGTTGTTGTCAGCTTGGAATCTGCCTGGTTATGACGGAGTCGTAGCGTTAGTGCTGTACGCAGATGAAGGGGAAAGCTACATGTTGATGTCATATTTTAGTCTGACTTTGGTGTTCCAACTTCTGATAAGAAGTATACACTACGATAAGATCAGTACTGCTTTAGCAACCCCGCCACGGTTTTAGACCTGAATACCCTACAGCTCGCGATCTACCATGAAAGATGTGAAAACAAACCCCGGCGACTGAACTGACATGGGCCAGGTTGGATGATGTTGATCTGTAGTAAAATTTATGACAAGTCCAACTACCAGTGGTTTTAGTATATACTTCGCATGCTAGTGGCACCCAGGCAATAAACTTCATTAATCTTGAATTGACTTTTCAGATTAGGTTAAGCTTATTGCCACCTTGTCCTCAACGGTTGAGTAAAGGCTTTACTGTCAAAAGCGATTCTGAATGTACTCCGTGACTCAGGACATATCTCAAATGAGCAACTGTACAAATGACTTCAATGCAACCTGCCAGTTGCGATCATCCACCGGTACTAATGAGAAACGCGCAGACTCGTGCCTTTTAATCTTAAGCTCATGAGGAGGTCACCTGTCTTGCCAGTAACTGGACCGTCTCTACGCGCTGAAACAAATGCTCTAGCAAATCAAGTGACCATTCAGATTATCCTGAATGGAATTGGAAGGTCATGACTGGAGTTCTAGTCCGGTTTGGGTGCATCATCCCCGATCCTCGGGCCAATCACTCTAACCAGCACGGGCTAGTTTCCCTTCTCGGGAACTATTCCTCCCAGCAGGGTTGTAGGGCATGAAATTTGCGAGCGACTGATGTAACGCTCTGATAGGTCACGCTTCTTGATCATAGGGAGAGGATGCGAAAATTCTTGTCATTGAGGGTTGAGTGCTGACTATACTTTGGATCATGTCTGGGAGATGGGGAATCATTGTGTTGAGATATTTGAGCACGGGAATTGTTCTTCTAACAGAAAAGTTATCTTTCAAAGATGTTCCTTGGCTTGAAGCTTTCACTTCTTATAAGTGACGCGATCACTAGATCGACACGCTAGTAACATGACATGCGGGAACCTGTCAATGCAGGTCCGTCGGCATTGAGCCATGAGATCTAGGGCCCTTGCATCTGTTAGCATGATGGATATGACCCATGGCACTAGAATAATAGGATAGGAAGTATAGCCTACTACGTACCAAATGCCATCCTTCCCCCTATCCTATAAGAGTACACGGTTTCAGCGCCACCATTTGGATTCTAAGCAATCTACCGAGTAGTTTCAGTCCAGTATTACTTACCAGTACTTCTTACTACCTTCAAGATGTTTTTCAAGCAACCCCTTACGGCACTCTTATCGCTTTCCGCGACCGCTCTGGCTTGGGATGCCCCAGGCTACAGTGGTTTTACACGTGTCTGGCAGGATCCTTTCTCTGGCGCTGCCGGCACCCTACCTGACACTAGCCGTTGGAACATTATAACGGGATATCTTAACGTCAACGCGGAACTCGAAGTCTACACATCATCCAGTCGCAACGTCCAACGAAGTGGTGGCGATACCCTCCAGCTTGTCCCCTGGCGCGATGCTTCCGCTCTCAAGGGCTGGACTTCTGGCCGTGTTGAGAGCAAATATGTCTTCACCCCCCAGGCGGGCAAGATCACAAGAGCCGAGGCTAACCTGCGATTTGGCTCATGCTCAACCAGCAACAAACAAGGAATCTGGCCTGCCTTTTGGATGCTTGGAAACATTCTCCGTAACGGCGGTAGCTGGCCTTCTTGTGGAGAGCTTGATGTCATGGAGACAGTTAACGGCCAGTTGACCGGATACGGAACTGCGCACTGCGATGTTTATCCTGGCGGCATCTGCAACGAAGGCACCGGTATTGGTGGCACGATTGGTCTCCCTAATCAAGACTGGCATACCTGGAGGATCGAGTTCAACCGCGCCAAGAGCAGCTGGCGAGATGAGACTATTACCTGGTTCCTGGATGGACAGCAGTTCCATCAGATCTCGGGTGCGAGAATTAACAACGAAGGAGTCTGGAATACCCTGTGCCACAGCCCCATGTATTTTATTCTCAATGTCGCTGTTGGCGGTACTTGGGTAAGTCACCAAAGAGTCCACCATATCTTCGAAGCACAAACTGACATTCTAATAGCCTGGATATCCCAACGGCAACACCTGCGACGGCTATGGTAGCATGATGGAAGTCGGCTATGTCGCCCATTACTCTAACTAAGCCTGGCTTGATGACCATCACCATCACTTTGATCTCCTATATTAACCTCTGTCGTTCCTGCTTCTATGTCCCTTCATGCACTGAGATATCCCGTTAGATATTGTTCTTTGTTTTGTGTTTTCCGAGCTCTTTTACATGACTGTATACTACACATTCGTTTCTTGCTGTATTTTTAGTAGACCTAGCATAGAATATACATTGCAAACCGGTACAAGCTGAAATCCCTTGCGCGATTGTACTACTTTCTTGAACTTGTTATGTTAAGTAAAGCTGAGTTTAATAATCTACCCTTATGACATAAAAGAACGTTTGCGTACTAAGAAGAATGCTCATTAGCGCTGGCGTGGACTCCGTCTACTGACAAGAAAATCTTGCCTGGAAAGGAAGGATCAAATGCTAGTGAGTAAGCCAATGGTCTGTGTAGTGATAGAAACTAGCCCCCACTCCCGCATTCTCTGTCCTGACGGGCAAACTTTGTCAAGAGCTGGGAGACAACGGGCGATTCGATACCAAGGGGCATGATTTGGTAAACAGCTTAGAAATGTATTGTATGCTGGTGCTTCCTAATTCAGAAGGATCATATATCAAGAAGTGGCTGCGGGGTATTCCTCGCGATCTTCAGTACAGACAAATAAAGTATAAAGAGGCTGCCAACATCCAAGGCAGAATAATTAAAAAACCAACGAACTACGAGACGTTCCATTAACATATTGTTTCATCTACTGTTATATCATCAAGTCATTCATATTCACTCAAGCCGAGCTACCATGTCTACCTCAAAGCCTACAAAGATCAACATTGTCCTAGGAGTAGCAAATGTAGGATAACCTCTCCTCGTTCATTGTCCTGAAGTGTCACATCTGATCACTTACCAATAGGTCGGAGACGGCAAAGCTGACCCCGTGGTCCGCTTCCACGAGCCAAGCCAGGTCATCGCCTTTCTCGATGCCTTCACCAAGCGAGGGTATAACCAGCTTGACACAGCACGCATCTATTCACCTCATGCACCAGGAACAAGCGAGCCAAAGATTGGAGACGTTCCTGAGAAGAACTTCATCATTGACACAAAGGTCAACTCTTTCCACGACGGGGCCCACTCCAAGGAGAACATTCTCAAAGACATTAACGATTCCCTGAGTGCCTTGAAAATCCAGCAGATCAATATCGAGTATCTGCATCAGCCTGACCGGGCGACTGACCTCAAAGAAGCCTGTGAAGCCATGGACCAGGCTCATAAAGAAGGAAAAGTCAAGTACTGGGGTATCAGCAAACATACAGCTCAAGAGGTCGAGACTATCGTCAAGATTTGTGAAGAACATGGCTTTATCAAGCCCAGCGTATATCAAGGAGAGTATAATCCGATCGTGAGGTCTGCCGAAAAGGAACTTTTTCCAATTTTGCGACGACATAGTATCGCGTTCTATGCTTATAGTCCAGCTGGAGCTGGATTCTTTGCTGGCAACCATAAGAACGTCCAGCCTGGCGGCCGCTTTGATCAATCCGTACGTATTGATACATCCACTTGTCCATGTACTAACGTATCTATAAGCTTTTCCTTGGAAATCTATACGCTGAACGCTATCTTAAGCCCTCGATCTCGGAAGCCACGGAGAAAGCCTTGGCTGCAGCTTCTAGCCACGGAATTAGCGGCCATGCTGCGGCTCTTAGGTGGACAGCGCACCATGGAGCTCTGAGCAAAGAACATGGCGATTCTATTGTCGTTGGTGCATCGAGCGTGCAGCAGCTGAACTCTAATATTGATGCGATTGAGGCCGGGCCATTGCCTGATGATGTAGCAGACGCCCTCGGAGCTGTCTATGCGGAGATTGATGATGTTCTTCCATATCATGTGTGAGGAGAATGGATTTTGTGATTAGTTATCCAGCCAGTCGCTAGTCCATATTAAGAAGGATCAATATTCAGCTGCATCATCCGTGCTGACAAATGCCGAAATACACAGACCTCTAATACAAAGACTTATACAAATGTGTTCCTTGTAAGATGTGCCGAGAAGCCATACATGGAAGAGAAAATTATCTGACCTTGTGAAAATGAAATTCATTCAGGTGGTGCATAACGCAGGACCCGAGGCTCTCCGAGAGTCAAAACGCGAAGCTCGTTCATACTCTGCCCAGGTGGCACACGCTAGAGCACGGAAGCTACGCGGACCTGGAAAAGCAAAAAAGATTGTCGTGGAAGATGGCCTCAAAACGGAAAAGAAGTACGCTATGAAAGGCTTGAGCCCAAAAGGCCAGCCCCTAAACCAGACCTTGCTTCCATACAACGAAGCGACGATACCTACAGCGGAGCTTCACATCGATCAGCCGATACTCTCACCATATATCAACTTCCTTTCGACTCTGACAGAAGCTGAATGTTTTATGTTCGACCATTGTAAGTTATAGTCTCAATCTTCTGGGTTCACGGCCTTGGAAGCCCCTCGTGTTTCCCCAACGGTAAGCTAATTGACCACAGATATCAAGATTGTGATGCCGTATCTAAGCGCTCACTGCCCAATAGCGAGATCTATACGTCACTACCATCAATATCTTAGAAACAATTGGATCATCATATCCTCACACGATGCGGAATTCATCAGAGGGTTTCTCTTGGCCGCTTCCCGCCATTTGTCGATAGTAGAGTCGAATATCGAATTCGAAGAAATCGCCATTCGGTATAAATTAGAGCACCTGGCAAAACTCCGTAAGGACGTTTCGATGCAACCGATGTCGATAAATCCCCAATCGGTCTCAAGTGCTTTGGTACTGTCATTTGATGAAGTAAGATTCCCTTCCGAGAATTGGCAATGATATAGTGTATCGAAGCAAATATTTACACCCAAGTTTAGATGCTTCTCGGAAATATCCCAATGGCTTTACGACATATCCATGGGGCAGCAAGTATAGTCCAGGCAGCTGGCGGACCCCAGTCACTGGGCCTGAGCCAGTTTATATCATATACGTTGTTCACCTGCGTTCAGGAAGATCGAATTGGAGATTGGGCCTGGGTTTCGAAGTATGATAAGGATTTCATGAAGCCGAAAAAAGGGTGAGGAGATCTGAAAGGATGATGCCAGGGGAAGATCGGATTTGGATACTTCGGTATCGAAGATTCGGTGCGAGAACCGGGAGTTGAAGATCAGTAGTTTTTGTTCTATATACTTGATAATAACCCCAGCCGTATTCTGATAAGTGTGATACCCTTCGCGGTACAATTATTGCTGAGGGTTGACATAGGCCACAATACGAAGGTCGCCCTTGGTTTGTATGGAACAACCGATGTAGGTATGAACACCTAGACCATTCGACAGTTTCTCTTTTCCGCTGCGGGTTGTTAGTCAAGAGATAGTTTGAAAAGCTGCTTGCGACTAGAGTACTCACAAAATACTGTCCAAGCAATCTGCATATCTCTTGGCCCAAGCCGAATCGATCGCAAGATCAGGCAGCTTGCTAGTCTGGTTTGTCAAAAAGTCTCCCAGGGCCGCAATGATCTGTGAGTCATTCTTGGCGTAGTGTCGGACTGGTATATAAATTTTGACCTTTGGTGTCGTGCTGTTCGTGCGAAACTCAACGTTGTAGAGTATCCCGGATGTCCGATGGTTATTGTGCGGTAGAGGAATATCATCAGGTACTCCACTCGTTCCTAACAGCATGTCCCAGAGATTTCTCAGATTTCTCATGCCAACGTCGAATTCTTGGCCATGTATCCTGCCTCCCAGTGACATCATATCTGTCACTGACCGGAAATCTGTGCGCCTTATTCTAAAGTAGATCTTCAGTCTTGACTCCTCGACGGGAACTAAGTCCAAAGCCAGCATATCCATCTCGAAGCCCAGGTGCTGGCGCTCATAGACGAATTTTGAAAAGCTTGCGAAAGAGCTGATATTCTGTGGTTGACATCCTGGAGCAGAAGTGATGGCATCCGCCACGACTTCAAGAGTTGACTTGCCGATTGCGTGGGCGATAAGCCCTGGGAAGAAATAGGCCTTGTTCGTAGTCACGGACTCCTTCAAGTCAAATGCCCAGAACATGGTGCTTCGGTGACCCTCTGGCCAATCGCCATTCCACCGTCCATTGAAGTAATCATAAAAGTGGTTGAAGAGGGCTGTATCGAGATCAGGGAATGCCCGCGTTGCTCTTCGTATGAACTTTGCCGCAGCTTCTTCGTTGTGTAGATCTGTAGCTGTCCCTGCCTCAAGACCGATGGGCTCGATAGAATATCGTATTGTTGGCTGACTGTTACCGGTATGAAAGTCCCAGCTCAGCTCCACCGGACAGTTGTTGTCGGTCATGAAGCTCTTCCATGTTGGCTCTCCCCGCACGGGGGACGAACCGAGAAATGGGGCGACAAGGTTCGAGAACTGGTCCAGGATGCGAGATTGACTCTGGGAGTCATACCCAGCACTGGCCAGGAATCTCTTTAGCGTTGATCCGACAGTTTGGTTCCAGTGCTGCTGATGGATGTCGACCGCCGTCCCAGTCTTGTTCTTGGTATGACGGAGGGAATGCAAGGTTCCAGAGTCAAGCTCTGAGAGATTCACTTTTCCAGGCATTTTGGGAAGAGTAATAACGACATACAAATATGGAAAAAAAGGGTTTTCGCAATAGCCGAAGAGATGGCCCCTTGGTTTATACTATCACTGTTACCGTCATTCACTACGATTGGTCCGTATCCCGACTCTGACTTGGTTGTCCCGATCGCGGCATGGTTCCGTTTCTGAACAAGCGTGATAAACAGATCGGTGCCTCAGTAAGACAAACAGCTCATCCCGCATGACATCAAATCCACACTTATGCTGCCAAGAGATCAATGTGAAGGAAAATTGACGCTTTTGGGTAGCTGCTCGGAGAAGTGCAATGAGGTAATTGTTTCTGAAGCATGGGCGATGAATAAGGCTCATGCAGATGTACGGTGCTCTAGCTTCGATTTGGTAATATTTGGCAGACTTAAAGATTCTAGCACCGATTTATAACCGCTAAGTACACTAGACCAGTCTATCAATAGACAGTGTTTTCTGTCTCTTCTTGTACCGCAGGCTTGTACTGCTTGGCAATGACATTCTCCTTGGGCTGGCGATCCACTCCAAGCCACAGCAGATCTGGGCGACTGTAGTGACCCACGATGTCCAAAAATCCCCGAGTCGCTACAACCTTGGTCAGATCCAAGTCAGCATAGACAATGCCCTCAGTATCAGCCTTTCCATCGCCCAAAGGCTCCGTCAAGCGTCGCCCATCAGGTCCAATAACGCAACTGTGGCCTCCACCAGGCTGGCGACAAGCTAACCCATCCTGCGTCTTGAGAACTTCGATGCCCTTCTGCGTGCATACAGACGTGCAGTGGAGCACATAAGTGGTGCTCTCAATTGCATATGTCTGGGACAGGTTCTGGGACCCATCGGCGGTCATGCTCCACAGACCAGGATGGTCAACACCCATGCTGGGATCAATGGGTGGCCACATGGAGATATGGATCACTTCACCCTGCGAGATGCTGTGATACTTGAGAAGTGGTTGCGTGTGCTCCCAGCATGCGAAGCATCCCACCTTGATCTTACCATGCTCAGCTCCAAAATCCACCTCCACGACATTGTTCAGATCAGCACCAGTACCGTCACCAAAGACAGTACGTTCCATGTGAGTGGGCTTGATCTTCCTTCGGTGCAACAAGACCTCGCCCTGAGGGGAGATGATAGCCTGGGAGATGTACACGCTATGAGATGGACTCTTCTCAGAGAAGCCAAGAACAACAGCGATGGAGTTTTCCTTGGCCGCTGCTTTAACCATATCCATAGCCTCGGACTCAATCGGCAGCGAATTGTAGATGTATCTCGTTTGCAGCTCAAAGTCCACAGATCGAGCCCTACCGAGATTAGCCAAAACGCACAAGCCAAGGCAGTAAACGAAACATAAACGTACCAGATCCACGCAGGATATCCGGGTAGCCAGCACTCAGAGAAGGCAACAAGCTTCGCCCCGTTCTGCGCCGCCTCGGCAATGAGACCACATGCTTTTTTCACAGATGAAGCCAGGTCAAGGTAGACAGGCTCAGCCTGCGTGACAGCGACTCGGATGGGGGCGGACATTTTCGGAAGTGCTATGCCGAAAATAAGAAAAGAAGGATGAATTGCATTGGGAGATTTGAGTCTGAACGGGCCGACGAATAAATAGTATCGGCGATGCAGTCACCTTCCTTGTTAAGAGGATTGAAACAGCGTTGGTTCTATATTGAGCTCACGGGGAATGAGAACTGTTGGTCCGGTGCGTGTTGGTTTGTCGTTTCATGCGCAGGGGCGTTGGTCTCTCAACGGGGGCTAAACACCTGCATTGTCGACGGCATCAGCTTCAGCCGGGCCATGTCCGGCAATGACTGTATCTGAGCAATATTCGGAACGGCGTATTTGATCTATCATACTGCTATGCAGCTATTACTTCTCAAAGTCCGGTCGTGAGTGTTACAATCATGCCATGAGCTGTTTTTCCCGAAGTAACTGCCGACATGACTGAAGCAATATCAGTAGCATAAGATACTACAGAGCCAACAAATCCAGCATCTGAATCTGGAAATGCCCCTGACATCTGCAGCTCACAGCTCCAGGGATCTCAATCCCACCAGAACAGTTACATCCCAGCGGGCCCTTACATAAAAAGCAAAGCCTAAAAACATGTGATGCTCACCCCAGGATCCCTCCATCCGCAACCTTGGCGTATCCACTGACTCGCCAGAGCGTAAGACAAGATGTAACAATAGAGAAAAGGAACCTACAATTGTGTGTCGTACGTCCGAGGCATAAGGATACAGGGAAGGGAAAAGATCTGACTGCTTGTAGTTAATTGACGGGCTATGAATTGTTTTATCTTCCGTCGGGGGCGAATTATAGGGAGAGAGCTTAATTGAAAACATGCCGCGGGGTTTCGATTCCTGCTTTTTTAGATGTAAAAAGAAATTGTAAAGGACCACGTTGCCTGCCATTCCTTCATTTACATGCCTTGATATGCTTATTTGTTAGCCCGTTCAGCTGCTTGCAGTTGCCATTTTCTTTTTTGTTACAGCTTTATTTCTTCCGTTCGTTACAATGACTGCGTTGGCTGGTCAAATCGCAGAGATATGGATCCTCTACGTTATTGGCACCGCCATGATCGGGGCGCGCATCTTTTGTCGCACGAAAATGGTTGGTTTTAGGAACTACGATTGGGACGATTATCTCGTTATTGCAGTTGCTGTGAGTCTCCATCCCATGGTTACTGACGTGTTCGATCATTAACGGTTCGTGGTAGGGAATGTGGACTGCTGCACCCGTCATTGGCCAAGTGTTCGTCCAAGGCGCCGAGGGCCGCCATACCTCCGATTTGACTTTCGAGGAGAGGAAGAACATGAGCGAGGAGGATCGTAAGAAGTGGGCGTATGGTTCGCAGATGTTTCTGCTTGGGTTGACTGGATATGTGGTTATTCTCTGGACGCTCAAGTTCAACATGCTGTGCTTCTACAGCCGTGTTGTGAGGGGTCTTTGGACGGAGAGGTTTGTGAAGCCACTGATGGTCGTGGTAATTTTATCAGTGGTGGTCATCATCATTACGCTCGCCGCGACGTGTCGACCATTTCATCACCTTTGGCAAGTCTGGCCAGACCCAGGACGTAAGTATTGAGCCATGAGAATAGTCCGAGTCTTCTCTAACCTCTCACAGGACAATGTGTTCCCCAGAATCTTACCTTCTTTGTCGTGATTTTGGTCTTCAATCTGGTCACGGATATCTGCATCATGCTGATACCGATTCCGGTACGACGATTACTATTTCCTCTCCGACGTCTATTAACAAAGTATAGGTATTGGTCGGCATTCAAACCAACCGCCTCAAGAAGTTTGGTCTCTTTCTTCTCTTCAGCTTGGGCTTTTTCTGCATGTTCGCTGCCATTCTTCGCTTCGTCCTCATCTTCAACGCAAGTACCCCAACCTCAATCTCTCACAGTATCAAACACTAACACGAGTCAGTTGAACCAAAAAGGCGTCTCAGCTCTATGGTCAATGCGCGAAGACTGCGTCGGCATCTTCGTCGGCCAAGCCCCGATGGTCACACCTCTCCTCAAGCGTCGCTTCTGGGTCATGGCAGGCTACGCTACTGACAAGTCGGGCAACTCTCAGACGCCGCACTACAACGGTAGTCGGCTCGAAAGCCATGAACTTCGGTCTGGGCGCGCGAACAACAGCAAAGTGCATGATCCTTACTCAATAACCAACGTGGTTTCTCGGTCCGAGAGCCAAGAGGAGATCGTGCAAAAGGACCTGCCTTCTTTACCGGAACAGCCGCGTCGGTTTCGGAGTGGTATTAGAGTGGAGCAGCGTATCGATGTTGAGGCAGTTCAGGGGACGTATACGCAGCCGCGCGATCCTCGATGGTAGTCTGCGTTGGTTGAGCTATTTTTCTTAGATCCAAAAATGCACCTTGACAGTCTCCAATCTTGCTTGCCGTATCATGGCTAATTACTGAGTCAATTAAACGGATATACCCGAGACTACGATTAGTCCCCGCGAACTAAAGAGATCGTTGCCTCCGGGGAGACTTCCTAACGATCCATCCTGAACCGTGCCCCTTTTGCGTGATACCCAAACTGGGGTAAGAGATTCCTTCGGTGCCAGGGCAAGGATACATCCTCCAATGAAAAATCTCTGCAAGTCCCATGTGCTGTCGTCGGATACCACGGCCCGCCGACGCGTTTCCACGCGAGTAATGGGCGACAGGGTATAGCAACCTGACGTACGATTTTGTGCCAGCCAAGAAATACGATTATCCCGAGTTAGAAGGTGAGAACTACTCCCGTCTGATTTCTGAAATAACAAAAGCAAACAAGGTTAAACATCGGTGACATATCCATGACAGCCAGGTATTGGAGGGGAAGACAGCGGCGAAACGGTTTCCTGTTCTGCTTAAGCTGCTGGGTCAAGGTACCTTTGCATGATGCAGCAGAAAAAGCAACCAAATCTCGTTTCATTGACGCGCGTTGGCATTGTCATAGACGGTCCATCGTACGAAAACTAGCCTACGGAGGATTCCAATGTCGATTTTGCGTTATGATTGTGTGTGATATGTAAAATTGTTTGTCAGCTGCACAATGCTTAGAGATGTTGGACAATGTTTCCTCGTGACAGCGACAGCGGCTTTAGTGGCGCACGATGTATCCTAATTGGGAATTTCGCAGCCTCGGAGATTTCGCTCGTCGACGCATGCCAAGACCCGTAGGGTAAGTGGTACATCAGCTAAGTTCTGCAGTGAATACAAGCTCTCACCCAACAGTCTCGCCTGCAAAACATATTCTGCTCATACCTTAGATGCCACAGTGAATGACTAATTGCTCCAGAGTCAACACTGATAAACAGAACCCGAATGATGACTCATTTGCCTTTCTTCGCTCGTTATAAGAAGCTCTGATACATCTGCCAAGAAAATCGCAGGGCACACGAAAACGTTCTTGCAGTTACCGCGTTGCGACAGTTAGCGAGTCCAAGGCTTTGAATCATCGATTGAATATATTCAAGGTATTCCTTAACAATTGAAGCTTATGCTAATAATATGGATCCTCCCAAGACAGAGGCCATTTTCAATGAGCGCTTCGTCAAGATCATCTGCGTTGGCGCTGGTGTTTCTGGGCTTTGCTTAGCTTACAAGCTGAAAAGATCATTTCAGAACTATTCATTTACTGTGCGTACAAAAAATGCATTGAAGGATTGTGCTGACAGATCATAAGATTTATGAGAAGAATCCAGAAGTTGGAGGTACTTGGTATGAGAATACTTACCCGGGCTGCGCTTGCGACGTTCCCTCGCACAATTACACATATTCCTTCGAACCAAAGGCAGATTTCTCCTCCGTTCTTGCTAGCTCCGACGAGATCAAGGAATATTTCGAGGGCTTTGTAGTCAAGTATGGTCTGCTCAAGCATATCAAGACTGAGCACCAAGTTGTTGAGACATCTTGGGACCAAGCAAAAGGCCAGTGGAACGTCAAAGTTACTGATCTGAAGTCCGATACGACAACAGAAGACTGGTGCCATATTCTTATTCATGCGACCGGATACTTGAACAAGCCAGCCTGGCCGTCCGTGTCAGGACTCGAGAAATTCAAGGGGCCCAAACTTCACAGCGCCAAGTGGGACAACAGTGTATCACTTGACGGCAAAGATATTCTGCTGATAGGGTCCGGCGCATCAAGTGTGCAGATTCTACCCACGATCCAACCTCGTGTCAAGTCCGTGACCGTCTTTGTTCGAACACCACGATGGACTCTACCCTCTGTCAATTCAAAGAAGGGCAAATTCTCTCCGGAAGAGATTGATAAATTCGTCAGTGATCCAGATTCGGTCATGAAGCTACGGCTGGAGAATGAGCGAACACTGAACAGCTTCTTCAGTAAGTCGCATCGACTAGCTCAAAAGGCGTTTTTCTGACTCTGTGTTAGCTATGTACATGAAGGGAACCGTCCTTCAGAAGCAAGCTCGCGAGAATTTGGAGAGCGAGATGAAGAAGGTGGTTATTGATGAACAAGTTCAAAAGAAACTTGTCCCTGACTTTCCGGTCGGATGCAAACGGATTCTCCCTTCTGGTGATCAGTTCCTTTACGTAAGTCAAGTATTATGTTGATGTAGCTCAAGTCTGATAGACTCGCAGGCCATCAAGAAAGACAACGTCCAAGCGATTTACTCTGGCGTCAAAGAAATTACAGAGACAGGTTGTATAAGTGATGATGGGCAGCACTACAAAGGCGATGTTATCATTGCAGCCACTGGCTTCGACACATCTTTCATCCCTCGGTATCCAATCCATTTCAAAGGTCACAACCTCCAAGAAGATTGGAGTACTTCTATTACAGGCTACATGGGAGTCGGCATCTCCGAGTGTCCCAACTCATTCACTCTTGCAGGTCCATGGTCACCGATCTCCAACGGCCCCGTCATCGCGCCCATAGAAGCTCAGGTGGACTTTGTCTGTGCTTTTATCGACAAGTACCAAACCGAACCTGGAATGCATAGCATGAGTCTCAAGGCAGCAGCATGCTATGACTTCAAGAGCTACATGGCGCAGGTTACTCAGAAGATGGTATGGTCTGATAACTGCCGACACTCACACAACATCAAGCCAAACTGGGGTCAGTCTTCGATCACGTGGCCTGGATCTACGCTGCACTACTTGGAAGCGATGCGGGAACCTCGCTTTGAGGACTACAACTTTGAGTACAGTGGGAATAGGTTTGCGTGGCTGGGTAATGGGCTATCTCAGACTGAGTGGGATCCTACAGCTGATTTGGCATACTATGTGAGAGATGAGGATGATGGAAGGCATTTGAGTAGAAGCGTGAGGACAAAAGTCATTTCAAAGAGTGGAAGTCAGCCGCCGAGAGAACTTCATCGCCAGGCTAAGCTTGCAGCCAAGAGCTAGGTCCAAGTGGCAGGGCAGTACATCATGGTTTTGAACGCGCTATTGCCAACGATTTGAGATAGATTCGCATTATCAAAAGGAAAAGATAATACAGACAGAAAGCACGTTTTTCTTGGATATGACTGGTAGCCAGGAGACTGTTGACGTGGTAGGTGGCTTATCGCAGTGGTGACCTATAGTAACTCGTCAACAAATGGTCACGAGATGCCCAAGAAACGAGAAAGAACCTATTATGTTCATATAGAAATGAATTATCGCTCATTCGCTGAGCTAGCCGAAGTAAGTCAGAGCGATGAGTTGATGATATTGGGCCAGTTGTGACGGGGCGGGACGATTGCCAAGCCGCGCTATTGTTTCGCTTCCTATTGACTTGAACGCCATCTTCCACTAGTCACTCATATACGGAGTAAGAAAATATACTTGTATCAACGGTTCTTTTGGGTCTGAAATCTCATAAAGCAGGGATTTCCAACATCCCTGTTCGTAACCTGCCACGTCATTGCTCCGTGATACGAAGGCGACAGATAACAGACGAAGCAAATCACGGCTACTAAATGTAGCTAGCAAGAACAGTGTAGCGAGGTATTGGTTTAAAGCGCATCTGAGGAGCTTTGAACGGTCATTATATTTTGGATTCCTTTATCGATTCTGATGATAATCGAAAGTAATTCAGCGCAGTGCTGGTTCTATCCAACTCAAATCTCACGGCCCAGGACGGCCAAAACCGTCGGAAAGCCACTAGGGGCGCTAGCAACGACGACCTGCCCATCATCGTTATGAACGGCACACCTGTCAGTTGTCATTCCCAATATCTTCTCTCCATCTGAGCCGGCCAAAGCGTCAGCCAGCTGACTTTTCTTACCGTCCGCGCATGACATTCTTATCTCCACTTTGTATCCCAGCAGCACTCTGGTGATCTTCATGAGCTTACCGGAACTTCCTTCGTTGCCTACAGCCGAGCCCAGCTGTGATCGAGCAGCGGCGCTAACATCCCTGTCATAGGATAACACTGTTAGGTAGTTCACTTTGAAGGTGCTGATAGCTCACCAAAAACCCCGGTCAACGTCGAATACTTGCATGCCCCCAGCCTTGAGTGAGAGAGTGACATCTGGACTGGTAGCGTCGACCACTTTGGTGTCGTAGAGAGGATCGTGATCGAGGTTTGGAAACCCAAGACTTGCCCAAGAAGCTGACTTGGCATTGGCAAGATCGAGATCTAACTCAACCTCTTCACGGCCGCCCTCTTGCGCACCAACCCAGGAATCAACTCTGCGGTCGATACCGTTAATTGAGTAGAGCGGCCGATAATAGACCTGGTCAGCAGGAATCACGAAAGGAGTCTGTGCGCGTCCTATTGCAGATGGAATGTCCATATTCGAGCATGGCATGTTGCTCCTATGATGGGTCATGTACGGTTAGTACATACAAACTCAACATATGAAACGACTTCAGAAAATGCCTGCTTACCCAAGTCTGAGCGTTGAGGTATCCCGTGCCAGATCAAACGCAGCCAGTACCAACCCAACACTACTTGACGTTTTAGTGGCAGCAAGGGTGTAATCCGATTCGAGCCGTTTCTGCTCGCTCTTGGCCCATGCATAATAAATGCCGAACCTCTCGCCCCACGCTTCAAAGTCGGTAAGCTCAGATTCAGCCACAGCTGCGAGTTTCTGGTACAGATTGAGGTCCCGGAGGTATGCTTGTGCACTTCTGTCTTGTGCCTGCTCAACTTCAGAGCGGAGCTTTGAGATCGAGCCAGTGACATCAGATGAAGTCATGGCCTACTTTATGGTCAGTATCTTGCTAGAGCACATAAGGGGTATCAACTTACATCATCATGTATAGCTTGTAGGTACCTAGCTTGATGTTAGGTGCATGATGCCTCACGATCACAGGCTAAATGCGGGACACATACTTGCGACGGGAATCAAAGTAACTTTCTCCATCAGATGTGTAGAACGGAGATCGGGTATTCTGCAGACAATCGGTTCGACGGAATATGTGGTCGTTGGTGATCTGTTGAGGGGCAAACTCTCCTGCAGGGATATCGAAGAGGCCCGGAGAGGCGACGAAGATGGCCTTGGTGGAATTGTCCAGGTCGTCTTGCGTTGTCATATGGGCCTGCAGCGCAATAGCATAAGCCTTCCAAATCAGTTTTGATCCGCCGTTTGCCAAGAGAGTCAAGTTCCGCTTGCTAGCGGTCAGACTTCCCGTGACCCGCATATTGTCTGTTCCAATAGAATGCCGATCGTAGGCTGCGGCGCTGAGCCTGAATCCGTCGCTTTGTGTGAAAGTTCGAGGGAATTCTCAACGCATTGAAATGGTGAGCAAGCTACATTATTTATTTAGTCACTGCAAATATGAAAGCTAAAACAAGTCCTTCTCTCTTGAAATTGCTAAAAGCAACCCAAAAACACTAAGGAGGATGTGACTAGAGGCCTCCATCTGTGTGTAAGCTGAGGCTTGATCATGTTGTTTGGGCTTCCCAATGTTGTCTCAAATCACAGGAAATTTGAAATGAAGACTGTACCCTACGAGCAACAGAGCTATGTGATGTATCTGAGAAGCTACGTGCCGTGTGTGATGAGTGGCGGCTCGCTTACTATTGTCGTTGAGAGTGGCTAGCTGTAACCACTTGTGGCTGTCATTTATCATCTCTCTAAAAAGTGTTCAAAACACGAGATCAGACTGGACTTTAACGTCACCGTTTTTTATCGTCAATGTAAAGGAGAACTTCATTGTACCAAGGCTTATTAGCGAGTTCCCGGAAAGAATCACTTCCGAGAAGCCAAGTGATTGGAACCTGGATACTGATTCCTGTTTGGACACCTCAGCTAGCCATGGAGTGTTTAGTCTATAGTTTTCCAGCCGTTGTGACCTCATCACTCGAAGTAGACATAGACCGTTCTCACTTTTGCCGTCTATCTTGTGGCACACTACGGCAGATAGCAGTACGCTAGCATCCTTTACGGAAGGCTGGTACATCTGTAGTCTCAATTAGTGTTTCTTGGCGAATGTTGCGATATAGCAGACTCAACATGTAGAGCACATAGCGTATCAGTCTGACAGTTTCAAGGCGGCTGGCAGAATTCGCCAAGCTCATGACTGCCTACCGCGATCCACCATAGCCTCCATTGACGAAGACATCTCTTATATAAAGGTCGATAGTTTCCCCCAGTTCTGACTCTCACTCAACAGTTCACCAAACATTACAAGAACACCAAACTGCAAACACAAACACAATATTCTTTCCCCTTCTTATCCCAATCACAAGTCTCTACCCGCACCATGTCTGAAGAGAACCAGCTCTTTTGGAAGGCCTATGCCTCTACCGTAAAGAACATTATGGTCAGCGGGCCGGTTGGTGACAACACCAGAGTCTACATCGCCGCCGCCAACACTGCTGGCATCTCTGGTGGCAAGGACATTCCCGCTGTCTGCACCAACTGGGGAATCTACCAGTATGCGGACTTCTTGTTGGATCCCACCAACCCCAACTTTGTCGCCAGCAAAGTCTCGCGCTACTCTGAGGCGCTCAACATGACCCTGCAGACCCTCACGCCGGTAAGACTTCCTCTCCACTCCAACTTAGTAGGTATTTACTGATGGCGATCACTACAGGGTGCTGGTGGCGACAACTCTCCTGATGCCTGGGATAGACTCAACAAGGCTAAGGAGAGATTGGCTATCCTTCGCTCCGAGCTTGATGATGCCAAGAAGCAGGCTATGCAGGACTTCAAGGACGACGACAACCCTGACAAGCCCAAGTCATTCGCCCAGTGGGCCCCGCTCAACGCCAATGCCTACTTGGTCGCCTTCCAAAACTGGTACGTAACCTTACAACATCTAGAGCAATGAGGACTTCTCACTAACATCCATACCACAGGGAGGCTGCCACGAATGAAGTTCAAATGAAGACCAATGCTATCGGTGGCGCTGGCTCTGCTCTTCTTGCTGAAGCTATGAAGAGTGCCGCCAACGGATCCAACACTCTCACTGAATTGAAAGGGTACGTGTCCATACTACTTAACTCCTGGTACCTCTGATCTGACTGACCAATAACTATCAGATACAACATGAAGGCTAGCATTCAGTCAGTCGTTTACGATGCTGCTGGAAGACCCATCCTTCCTGATCCGCTCGAGACCCAATATGTGCCTCAGTATTCCATCTCAGGCTACGCTGCCATGCTCGATGGTTGGGTTGGCTTCTCTAACAAGAAGCCGGATGAGTTCGGTATCAGCCTTTCTACCGGCCAGCAGTCTTCCTTCAAGGACATCGGTTTCACTGAAGCTCAGGGTAATGCTTCCTTCAGCCGCTTCCCCGTCTTTGACTTCTATGCCAGCGGAGGTGGACGTGTTGAGCACTCCAACTTCAACATGAGCTCCAATGCGAAGGACGTCAAGGTTGCTCTCAAGATTCAGCACTACAAGACCGTCCCGTTTGAGCCTGGTTCTTGGTAAGTCTTACTCCACTTGTTCACAGCCTTATCTAACTCCATACAGGAACGTTGATGTCAAGAGCCTCATGGCTAAGCTTGGGGCTAAGCCGCCTGCCATGTTCCAAAAGGTCCGTCCCACGCAGATGCTCATCGCCCAGGGCGTCAGCATGGAGATCAGCTTCAGCGGTGATGCCAAGACGGCTTTTGACCAGGACTACAAAAAGACGGTCCAAGGTGGCGGCGGCATCAGTGTTTTCGGATTCCGCATCGGAGCTTCTGGTTCCTCTTCGGAGGAGAATGGGTCTCACGGCAACACTTGGGATTCTAGCTCGGGTGTCCTCACCATCAACGCTGAGAACTCTCGCGCATCCGCCAATGTTCTGGCTGTCATGGGCGAGATCGTCAGCGCTTAGAGCCACTGTTGTTTCCGGAAGTCGAGGTGAATAGGAAGCACATTGCTTTCACGTTGACCTGTTGGAGATTCGAAGTTAGTAGGAGTTCTTGTTAGTTTAGCTCCAGTCAGTCATTTCCGTCTGCACAGCCGTATTCGATAGTTCAACTCAATTCACTCTTTCGCACCTCAGTAGACAGTTTGAATATTTTGCGCGAACTTATCCTACAGGGTTTAATTGATAATGGACCCAAGAGTGCCGCTCTATCTGAAGTTACTGCAGGCCTCCAGCCTCGGCTGCCACGAGTAATCACCATGAGCTTCAAAGTCACTTTACTACTTGCGAAGCGCCAAGTTCAATTCAAGTTTGCCGAATGAAAATGATGATGGGAAAGTTATGACATATATCCAAGACAATAAATTCCGCGCAGCGCCATCTTTAATCTTGGGGCTCGCGATTCCTGCCATGCGCCTGCATACCTGTCCGTGGAACGGATGCCACTAACAAGTCAATAGGGAGGAAACACAGTAGCTACCGTCGTGCATACAGTGGCTGGTGCCTGTCTTAGGTGCCATGTCTTTTCCAGTGGGTTCCAACTATTGCCCTCAAGGGGTGCTTCATACCTGGAAAAAGTGCCATGTCTCAATCCAGCGGGTAGGTCACAGTGGCGGAATTGATTCATTCCATTTTTGCAAGTCATCAAAATCTCGAGTACGTACCGGCCACCATGAGTCAGCCACCGCGATAACAGATCTGCTTTGAGTGGCTACAGCGAAACTCACCTCTTACGCCGCATTCACAGCTTGATCAACCTCGTACAGGAGACACGTGTCAAGTCCAGAAGCCCAAACAACAACAACAACAAGCACGATGAAGACGCTCGGTTTAATCGGCGGCATGAGCTGGGAGTCGACTACAACTTACTACCAAGAGATCAATCGACGCGTTCGCGAAATTCAAGGCGGCCTACACTCTGCCCAATGCATCGTGTTTTCTTTCGACTTTGCCAACATCGAGGCCCTTCAACACGCGGGCAAATGGGACGAAGCTGGCGAAATGCTCAATGATGCAGCGGCCAAACTGAAGCTCGCCGGTGCAGATGCTCTGGTCCTCTGCACCAACACCATGCACGTCGTTTCTCACGGTATCGAACCCGCCTCGCAACTACCTCTCATCCACATCGTCGATCCAACTGCCGAGGCCATCATCAAAGCAGGCTACAAGTCTGTCGGCCTCCTCGGAACGCGTTTCACCATGGAGAAAGACTTTTACAAACAGCGCCTGGTCGAGAACTTCGGGCTCAAGGTCATTGTCCCGGGTGATAGCGACAGAGATACGGTGCACAACGTCATTTACCAGGAGCTCTGCAATGGGATCATTCAAGAGAACTCTCGCGAGGACTATCACTCTGTCATCCGTAGACTCAAGGCTGAAGGTGCCGAGTGTTTGATCATGGGGTGTACCGAGATTGGTCTACTGGTTGATGAAGCGGGAAGTGAGCTGCCGGTATTTGACACTGCAAAGTTTCACGCTATCGCTGCCGCTGACTGGGCCATGAAAGACTGAGTGGCAATCACGCAAAGCAAACTTCATAGAGACACGGTTGAGCCTTTAGAACTTTATGATAAACTGAAGCCTGAAATGTTCCTAGAATACGTCTCATCTACCTAACTGGTAGCGCCTTGAACCCCTTCGCCCGTCCATGACACTGCATCTTTGCCGGCAATGCTACAAGCAAATCATCTGTCGCAAATACAGACTGATGAACCGGCTGTGCGATCTCTTCTCCATTGACCAACACCTTGGTAATGAAAGATGCCTCCTCCGTAATCAGACACGGCACCTGCATAATATGCTTGAAGTGTCCCAAAGCAACACCAGCTTGAAGCTGGCTCAATACATGCACCGCATTTTCCCGGAGCATCTGTAGCACAGCGCAGAAGTCGACAAAATAAACTGGTCCAAATCCGCTGTCCCGGCAGTATTCTCGAAGATTATCTTCAGCTCCCTCAAGCTTTGCGAGTCCGTAGATGGAGACGAACTTGAGGAAGGTCAGGGTAGTAATCCGGTTGTTACCATCTATGATGACTTGCCGAGAATCATGGCTCGAACAAATGGGATGAATATTTGCTACGGCAATCGGGGCAATATGGATCTTGTCCCCAGAGCTGCAACTGATGATATCGCCGATCATGCCAATCACAATTTCTGGGCAAGAGAACTCGGATCGCGCCATGTCGGAAATGTCAACGTATGAGTATACAAGTTGCTGATCCTGCGAAAAATAAACACAGCTTGCATTACTGACGAGAGGTTGAGAAAGGAAACAGGACTCGGCTGCCAACTGCGCTGCGACGTCTTCTCGTACAGTCCGACTGGACTCTTCCAGGTCTTTCGTGAGATTGGTGAGCAGTTTCAGGAAGTTATCTTTGCGGGATTCAAATTTGTTGCGCAGTCCACAAACTGGATCCCTCAAAAACGCATGGATTTGCAAGAACGATGTAATTCGACCTGGAGACCATCTTGCCTTGGTCGTGAAGTCTGACAGAGCACGGCCCCAGAACGTCAGACTGAGGTTCTCCTCGTGGGTTTCTGTCTCATACGGCACAACTCGGCCGACAAACTCGTTGCGATCAACTGTAAATTTGGCAGGTGCTCCAGGAGCGTTCATCTCAGAAACGATTGCTCGACTGAGTGTCTGAGACTGATTCTTGAAAGTGTTCATTCGCAGAGGCCAATTCTCAATCACGTCTTCAGTCTCTAGCAGCTGCAATACAGAAGAAGCCATTATCTGTGGAATTCTGCGCCGTGGAATGCAAGACAGCATGTAGGCCATTTTGGAAGTCTCCATGTTGGCATGTTTCTGGAATTCACTGGTCAATGTGAGTGCGGCCTCACAAGCTCCAGCGGTGGGAAACAAGGAAACGGGATCGAAGGAGAACGTGCCATGTAAGATCCTCAGCAATCTGGATTCAGCGAGGTTTCTGAGCATGGCCAGGGACGGGTTCTTAATGTCATGGTACGGAGGTCCAGGCACATCATGTCTCGCACTCAAGCTCTTGGTTCCGGAGCTGGAGCATCCACATGCTAGGAGACCTTCTGAGGATGAAGAGTACGCAGAGTCGTCACTCTGTCTCCTTGTGTATGGAGGGGCTGGAAACTCAATTGAACCAACAGAGTCAAGCGAGTATGACTTTCGTTCTTTGCGCAGCACGATACGTAAACAGTCGGCTAGCTTATGGTATTGATCCAAGGTGTTATAAGCCTGCACCGACAAACGCACAACTCGCTTAGGGTATGAAGGCCACGAGTAAACCGGAATTACAATGCCATGTTCCTTCCACAGAGCTTGTTGGATAGGGAGCATACCCTCCTGCTCAGGCCCTGGAGAGTCTGGCAGCGGTATGGTCGCCATAGCAGCGATCATACTGTCCGGGCATGGAATATCTATGCCGATAGCTTTGCAGACAATCCTACGGGCTAACACTGCGAGATCATGGTTACGACTCGTCAAGTCGCTGTACCCGCCTGGCATCACCGTGTTGAGATGATCGATGGCGGAGGGAAGGGAGAGCATTGCCGAGGGACAGTAGGTCCCCATCCATCCGAAACTGTGCTCGAGCACAGAGTGCCTAGACTTGCCAACGACATAGGGCGACCTGGCAATCACCAACGGCTTGATGTTCTGAGCGCGATCCTGCCGAACGTGGAGGAAGCCAGTTCCTCGTGGTGCGCACATCCATTTGTGACAGTTGGCGACGTAGTATGCGGCGTTGATATCCTCGAGATCCAAGTGAATCATGCCAGGCGCATGTGCTCCGTCGATCAAGGTGTCAATACCGCGGGACTCAAGCTCCTTGACGATTTGTTTCGCGGGAAACACGAGTCCAGTTCGGCTTGGGATGTGGTCGATGACTGCAAAGCGCGTGCGATGCGTGACGCCCGCGAGGATGCGCTGCATCACGTCTCCGGGGCCTGTGACTAGCAGAGGCACATCGATGACAACGATATGAGCGCCATCTCTCTTGGCAACATGGTCAAGCACCATCCGTACCGAGCTATACGCGACGTTCGTAGTCAATATCTCATCATCTGGGTTGAATCGCAGACTCTGAATGACAACGTTCATGGCGTGGGTTGCGCCAGGAAGCAGAAAGATGTCTCGATAATCGACGTGTAGGAAGTCGGCCAGGGAGCGTCTGCTGGCCTCCAAGCCAGAGACATATGATCTTTCGAAGAACTCATGGGGATTTTCTTCAATGCGTTGTCGGATGTTTTTCTGCTTCTCGACGACGGATTTTGGACAGGACCCGAAGGCACCATTGTCTAGGTAAATGATGTCCTTCTGAACTTGCCACTCTCCGAAACTTTGGAGATGGGCTGCCATAGTTTTCGAAAGTGTCTCTGCACGCTGATCGGTCATAGAAACAAGAGATATTGTCTGGTCATTCATGATTGACTGCGGCAAGCCAGGTTCGAAGATAGATAGATGATTTGTGTTTGTTTAACTATCAGAAGAATATCGGTCAATGACGTAACAACAATCGTTCATTCTTGTTCCTCATGCATAACCCCCATCAAACCCAATTCTAGTGACGCAGTTCTACGAAACGTAAGGGCAGAAAAAGAAAAAAGTGACTTGCTCACATAGCCAAGTCTTACCGCCTCCTTACTTGCATGGAGCTGAGCCCGCGTTTCTCAAGGCATACCAAGCCACTGACGGTGATGCAGGTTATCATTTCGCTCTCTGTCAAGACTAAGACTTCTCGAGTAGTTGATTCGCGTTCATTTGAGCTGAGACCCCGGTGGTCATTGGCGTTTACTGTGTGTTCATGTCGGTCTCTCAGCTCCATCCCTTCCGACGTGCAGTTGCGGTCAGACCCCAAATGGTATGCGAAAGCAAAGAGGAGGTGCTGAGACTGTTCCTTGGACAGACCTGCATACACCCACCTTGCATGCCGAACTTGTCAAGAATTGATTGGCCCAATGGGGAGTACAAGACACCGACACCCGACTCAGATTACCGATAACCAGCAGCTGAGACAATTGCCGCCTTACGGGGAGGCGGGCGACGCCGATAGTGTCCGTTTTACTAGGGTGACAAGGGTATCGCCGCCCGCAGTGGCATTATTGAGGCCGATGGTCCGGAGTGAGACACTTTTGTCTCAGACCTTCGGCCAATAATTGGAGAATTCGTGAAGAATTGGGTAATATCACTCACCTCAACAAATCTACACGGGAACGGAACCAAGGCCTGATGAGGAAATGATCACTATGGCTTTGCTTATAGGGCTGGCTGAGTTGAGACACGGAAACAGAATGTTTCAATAAAGTTCTTACACGGTACTAGTGGCTACCAGCTAATGCGAAACTACTGAATATAGCGCCGGTTGCTTTGATGCCGCCTTTAGTGCTGACGGATATTCCCTGCTCTTCGGAAGCCGAAACTCCCGCCGCAAATGCACCATTCCAATATCAAATCCAGGGATCTGAGAAATGTTCCCCGGCGGTGATCTTCTTATCATACTGAGCCAGGATTCAGGGGCTGTAGAGACAGGACAAGGGAGGATCGGCTGTGAGCCAAACACTGACTGACGGTCTGGCCACAGAGCTATCGATCTTGTACTGAGACGTATGTTGTAACTGCTGTGTACAATGGGTGGCCAGCGAGGTCCGGTTATCATTGTATCTTGTTTTCTCAACTCTCAAGCAAGAGCTTGACGTCGTCAGTATTTGTACTGCCAAATACAGCGGATGCCAAAACATCTACACTGAGCACACTCCAACATCCCCATATCACCAACACAATGCTTTCCCATCGCGCTCAGAAAAGCTTGAACTGGTTGGCCGATGAAATTCCCTCTGTCCCAGTATGGCCGAAGGATGTGCTTGCCATGAACTCAGCAGAGAACTGGCTGTGCCGTCCAGATCTTATTCCGCTCATGAAGAAAGCCATAACTGAGAACCTTGAAGCCTCGCATCTCTCTTACTCGAAGGATCTCGGTGGGCCGCCGGATCTTCTCGAGAATGCAGCCTCTTTCTTCAACAGGTTCTTCAATCCACGAACTCCTGTCCTGCCCAGCCATATCGTCTGTGGTGCTGGCGCTGGGTCCATACTTGACTCTCTTGACTTTTCACTCAGCGAGCTTGATGAGGGCATGCTGATCAACGCGCCATGCTGGGAGGGCTTTGGGATAGCAAGTAATCTGCGAAATGACGATCGGTTGATACCAGTCACGATACCAGTTGAGATCTCATCTTCGGAGCAGCTCATCAAGCTTTATCTCAAGGCTATGGAAGCTGCGCCATGTCGCATACGCGGTATCATCGTTTGCAACCCCATGAACCCTTCTGGGCACATCTATCCTACCAGTTGGCTGGAAGCAATCCTTCAGTTCTGCGAAGAGCAGGACATCCAGTACATCGCGGACGAGATCTATGGCATGTCAGCGTGGGAACCACAGCAAACAATGACCCCGAGGCCATTTTCTGAAAAAGGGCCAATTGTTTTTGAGTCCCCAGAGACAAAGTTTACGTCCGTCTTATCTCTGGATATGGAGCGACTTCAAGTAAACCCTGCTCGCGTGCATGTTGTCTACGCATTGAGCAAAGACCTCGGTAGTAGTGGCCTCCGACTTGTACGAACATCATCCCAAGCTCACAGCATCTTGGCTAACCTCTCATAGGGCTTCCTCGTGACACAGAAGAACCCCGAGCTTCGCAATGCGATGGCGATTCTGAACAGGTACCGAGTATCCAATGCCACATCTGTGATTGCCTCCAGTCTTTTCTCGGACCTTTTAGTCCTAGAGCACATTCTCGTTCGCAACAGGATGCTTCTCCGCAATGCAGCACAGCTTGTTGGGGATTTCTTATCCTTCCACCACTTTGCCTTCTATCGCCCAGTAGCAGGAGTCTTTATATGGACTCGTCTCGGTGGGGAGACAGCAACAGAGGTTTCTGATGCAGAGCTTCTGGAGAACTTTGCATCTGCGAAGGTTTCTGTTGCTAGCGGTGTGCCCTTTCATGCTGCAGATAGAGGATGGTTCCGAATCACGTTTGCACTTCCTCGTGAGCAGTTGCTCGAGGGATTGCGGCGCATAGAGAGGGCGATGTCTTTAGAGCGCACATGGACACCTTCAAATGATATGGAAGTCGTGGGGGCTGTGTCTATCGAGAGGAAGATCAAACCCAAGGGTGCTGGATGCATGGTGATGTAGGGTGCGTGTTTGACGTTGATCATTAATACTACTATCATTGTACCGAGAATTGAGGACATTGAGGGTCATCCTGTCGAGATAGGATGCTTCACTCCAGTAAAGTCTCCAGAGTTGCTTACAAATATGTCCAGAAGGTAAATTATGCGGAAAATGAGACGAGCTGATCCAATAATCTCAATCTATGGTATAATTCCAGTTATTGGTCTAAACATCTACAAGTCCAAGCTTTCTCCAGCTTGCCCGCTCATTTGAGTCCAAAGCTTCCTCCGTTCATCGTGGCCATCTTTCCTTCCCATATCAATCCGAGTCTCGGAGTTCAATGACCTACTTATCTCCCTTTCCAATTCCACTGTTCGGACATCGTCAGCTGCCAAATGACTCAGAGGATACCGCATTGGGGGCAGTTGACTTACTGTTAATATCTACAACTGCAATTTTCCCGGTATAAAGTGAATGTAAGACGTTGGTGCTTTTATCGGTACTCGCATCGCCAACAGCATAGATGCCAGGCACATTTGTACGCATGCTTATGCGATCCACTTCCATCATGCCATTAGCCATGGTGACTCCAAGCATTTCTCCAAGCGGAGACCTTTGCTCGCTACCGAAGACTGTGAAGAGTACCTGACGTTCCATTCGCCCAAAGTCATCGAATTCGACTCGGAAGAGATCATGTTCGGGTACCATTGGCAGGCTCGGATCCCTCTCATGTGCTCCACCATCTTGTAGTCTAGTGATACGAGTTATGGTACGATTGTCGACTTTGATGTTCCTTCTGCGAAGATATTCAGACGAGTTCTCGGCAAATTGTTTGTCAGCCTTGGAACGGTATTCGGACGTGTCGGTACCATTGGCGAAGATCACGATGTCGGAGTTCAGAGTGATAGCCTCGGCAGCTGCCTCGATAACCATGTCAAGGGGACCAAGAATACCCATCGACTGATCGGCATGTTCGATACCATCGCAGTAAGGGCACCAGTATATACCCTTCCCGAAGTTCTCTTGTAGCCCAGGTGTTTCCGGAAGAATCTCTCGCAGACCAGTCGCCAAGACGACTTTCCTGGCGGTATACGTAGAAGTTGTACCATCTAGCAATGTACACGATACATTGAAGAATGTGTAGTTCGCTTCAGGCTGAATTTTGGTGACTGTTCCGTTCATTGCACTGACTGTCGGGTAATGAGCAATCTGCTGCATGGCAGACCATCGATAATACGCTGGCGTTACACCTGCATTCAGTCAGAAGATAGCTCAGTAGTACTGTTGTAGGAGGTCAACAACCATCAAAACCAGCAACATCGTGCATGAGTCGCGTTGGCGCATTGCGATACTGGGCAGAGTCGATCATTAAAGCCTTGCGGCGAATGCGTCCAAGGGAGCTGAAAGCACCGAGCCCCGAAGGTCCGCCACCTACGACAATAACTTCATAATCTGTTGTGAGAGATGAAAGCTCGGGAGTCGGTGCACAGGAAGCTTGATGCAGGAAGAAAGCAAAGTTGAGCAAGATAACAGACTTGAGCCACATCTTGACGGTTTGTTTCGAAAGCTATGAATGTTGACTCCCAAGGTTCGAGCCCTTCCTCGACGGTTTTCGACTGATGCATCTAAAAGTGTACCTACCAGTCGCTTCTCACATGCATTCACATGCTCAACAATACCAATTGAGGCTTGACCTCATTTGCGTTCCCTTCGCCTCCTGGGATGCAGCATACGTAAGACTGGCTACTCCAAATTGCGCCCGGACTCCAATGTCTCAGTTGAAGACACACAACTCATAATGTGATATCGCCCCGAGTGCAGATCTTCAGGTAGGGGTGCTGAGACATGTCATAGCTGAGGCTTGGGTTAGTGACGCAGAGTAAGCGCCCGGAAGTCGGCGAGGCTGAGACACGCGGGATGATCAGTATTGCCATGTATCTGCACCAGGGCGCCGGAATGCGATAACCGCGAGGGGGGAAGAAGTAGGTATGCCTCAGGGTGTAAGAAGACTTCTGACGTTAAACTCAGGTGTCAAAAATACTTGGTCTAAGATCCTCTATATCTTTACTAAATACTACAAAATTACATTAAATTTACCTAAGTTTACCTAAGACTTTTTGTCACTTAGGATCGAGGTCCTAAGTTTTGTTGCATCCCCTTGGTATGCAGGCTATCTCAACTTGTGATTCTTAGTAATGCCGATCATGGAACTACACTCGGTTGACTTACGCGCCAACACAAGGGTGAATTGGGCTTGTACCTTGGTCAGGTCAGCTCTTCTTTCTGCAGCTTAAAATTTTTCCTTTCTTTATCTCTTCTTGTGACTTTGCTAAAGTTCCATCCGCATTAGCTTTTAGTGGGTGGTGCCAGGGACAATCCTCGCGGATGCATCAGTGCGTTTTGTTCCCTGTTGAGTCTCTTCCTGGTATGGGCCTACCATAGACCGCGATAAATCCTTCACTTGTCATTCTTTGTCTTTAATAAAAAGAAGAAGAAGAGTCTTAGGATAACTATCTTTCCTTTATCTTTTTCATTGTCTATTATCATATTATCGTCTTACAATTTGCCCTCTCCTTATCCCTCAAACACCATGTCTGAACGCACACCACTTCTCAGGTCGGATCATGAGAACCAAACCTATGGATGTTCGTCTCGTGATACAGCTGAGACTTCTGACCAGGCTGGAGAAGTTGCCATCATTTGCAAAGAGCTCTCCTTCGCAAGACTGGCTATGATCATGAGCACAGCCTGGCTTGGCGTTTTCCTCGGAGCAGCCGATACAACCGTTATCGCTACACTGTCTGCTCAGATCTCCAGCGAGTTCAACTCTCTGAGTCTTCTGTCCTGGCTTGCCACGGCATATCTCATAGCCAATGCTGCCAGTCAGCCAATCTCAGGCCGTCTCACTGACATCTTTGGTCGTGGGCCTGGTTTAGCATTTAGTAATGTTGCCTTTGCAGTGGGAAATCTCATATGCGGCCTTGCCACTAGCCAGAAGATAATGATACTTGGAAGAGTCATTTCTGGCATCGGCGGTGGGGGTCTTATGAGTATACCAACCTTCCTAGGCTCAGACCTCGTCCCTCTTCGGAAGAGGGCATTGGTGGGAGGTATTGCCAATATCTGGTATGCTTCCGGTGCTATGGTCGGTGCTGTATTTGGTGGCTTCTTAAATGACTATACCAGCTGGGGATGGAGAATGGCTTTCCTCATTCAAGTACTTCCTTCTCTCATCTCAGCTGTCATCGTATACAGCTTGATCAAAGTTCCACCCAAACAGTCTGACAAGTCATACGTTAAGCGTATTGACTTTGGAGGCGTCTTTTTGGTTTCCTCTTTCCTGGCATCCCTCGTTTTAGGGTTGAGCTCTGGAGGAAACATAGTCCCTTGGCTACATCCCTTACCTATTGCAGCCATTTCACTCTCGATCTTCTTATTCTTAACCTTCGTCATCTGGGAGCTTAGAGCTTTCCAGCCGATCATCCCTGTCCGGCTTCTTCTCAACCCGACAGTACTTGCTTCTTGCTTAGCTAGCGTCTTTTGCTCAGCCATTGCTCTGACCAGCATCTTTTATGTCCCTCTCTATCTTCAAGCCCGTGGAGATTCCACCACTACAGCGGGTTTGAAGATATTACCGGCGTCAGTTGGCACATGTCTCGGAGGACTCGTACCCGGCTACCTCATGAAGAAGACGGGCAAGTATGTCTGGCTGGTGGTAAGCAGTATTCTTGCTCTGATCATAGGCAGTGGTATATTCGCAATTCAGAATGATACTACTCCGGCTTGGATGACTTGCCTAGCCTTCTTTATTGTTGGTCTCGGTTACAATGCTGTCTTTAGCATCACACAGGTCGCTTGCGTAGCGGCAGTAGGTCACGCACAACAGGCCGTTGTCACATCCACCACATGTAAGACTTGCAGCAGTCCTTGAAAAGAAAAGTCTACTAACAAACTTATAGACCTTGCACGAAGCCTGGGTAGTACCATTGGGGTAACACTTGCCTCCGTCTTGTACCAATCAAGCCTAGATATGAGCTTGTGGACACGGTTTGGCCATGAGCCTAATGCGGCGGATGAGATTCGGCGTATAAAGGATGACCTGACCGAGATTCATCATTTGCCGGAGGGCTGGTACAGAGGAGTAATGGAGTCACTCATGCAAGCTTTTGGACATGTTTGGTTGATGATGCTGGCTTGGGCAGTACTAGCCTTGATCTCTATCTCACCCATCAAGCAACACAAGCTCTTCAGTACGTTGGAAAGGAAATGAGGAGAGTTTTAGGGTTAGAAATGGAATCGAATGTAGCTAGAAGTTATCAGTATCGCAGAATCAGTTGTCAAAGCGCCAGTGTCATATGTCCATATATATACTTTAAATGCTATACACTAGTGACTACGATGAACTCGATGTTCTATTTCCCGCCACGAGTCCATCGTCATTCTCCATCTCCTTCCAAGCACTCTCCAAAGCGTGAACCTTGACACTAACCTTAACATCCTCCGGCAAGTCGGTCGCGCCGAAAATCATGAGCGTCAAAGGCTGTGTAGAGAAGAAAGTGTTCGTGACACTATCGACACCATTATTGAGGAAAGCCTCATAAATAGACCTGTCAATAACACCGCTGAGACTCCAGGTGCCGTTGTCTGTAGCAAGGCTGCCAAGGGAGGTCTTATCAGTGTAGAAGATGTTATCAAAGCCTTTTACGCCACCGCGATCGAGGAAGAACACGGGATCGCCGCCGAGATAGTAGCCGCTCTTGATGGCTTCGTTGGTGATGGGGCTTGAAAACGTCCAGTTCATGGAAGAGGTGGAGGGAATTCCGCCGTCGGGGATGCCGGTGACGTTGACTTCCCAGTAAATAGCGTTGGATTCGACATCAGAGTAGTCGACAACGAGTGTTCCGTTGCCAAAGCTACTGTTGGAGGCAAGCTCACGACCTAGCACTGGGCTAAGATCATAAGGCTTGGATACAAGTTTCCAGCCAACTCGCTTAGCCTTGGTGAGGTAGTTCTCACGAGGAAGACTCATGGCACTTCTCCAGCCCTCATCGCCTGTAGGTACAACGCTGGTATACTGCCAGTTGGAAGCCCAAGCAATAGAAACAGGATACTCGTCCTCTGAAAGACCATAGAACCACTGTCCAGCATAGTTGTCCTTGCCAAAGTCCGCAATCCGTGCAGCAGCATCAACAGCCTCAAAGTGAGTACCGTTGAAAGTACCAGGGAAGTACTCAGTGATGGAACCCCCCAATGGAGCACCGGGGTTGATGCTAATGGCCATGAGCCACATATCATCTTGCTTCTTGCCGTCCTCATCCACGTAAGGCATGGGGATCATGTTGGGGCACTCGTACTGCAGACCGAGAAGGCCGTGGTGGGAGAAGTTGCTGGTAGGCTTCCAGTCCTTGAGGTTGTCAGACTCAAAGATGCCGATCTTGAAGTCTTGAGGGTAGGCAACAACCATGATCCATGAGTCATCGTAGCGAATGACTTTGGGATCGCGGAACTGAGTAGATGTGCTGTTGATGACGGGGTTGTTGGCATATGGAGTGAAGGTATAACCTCCATCTCGCGAATAGGCAATTGCCTGGTCTTGGACGGTAGGCGATGACAGAGTCTATGTATCGTTAGTGATGATATTGCGACTACCGTTGGCAACTTACGTAAATCGCAACGACACCATTGTCCTGGTCAGGGAAGAATCCAGATGTGTTGTTGACATCAACAACAGCACTTCCAGAGAATACATAAGTGTCTTTCTCCGGTGGGAAAAGCGCAATGGGCTGATTTACCCAGTGGTACAAGTCCTTTGAAGTTGCATGGCCCCAATGCTGGTTACCCGCGACTACATCAGTGGGATTATACTGATAGTATAAATGCCAGAGACCATCAGCATCGCGGAACATGCCATTGGGGTCATTCATGAAATGCTGGGGAGGAGAAAAGTGAATCTGAGGACGGTATGTGCCATTGTAATCGCCAGGGATGGGTGTTCCTGTAGGTACAGAAACAGTAGTGGAAGACTGAGCGGTGCTGAGCTGGACGAGGCCAGCGACGGTTGAGAACAAAAGACCTCTCATGATGATCAAGATGCAAACTGTAGATTACTGGACTGTTCACATTTTGCAGGGACTATATGACGCTTATATACCTATACACCCTCACCAGCCCATACCGTCCCAACGATATCGGCACCGATCCAACGGTTAGCGTTTTTCTTCCCCGCATCCATCTCCAGGCAAGAAACACGCCGATCTGGAGAAGAGGTGATGTCAGAGCAATAGGTTAATCTGGTGGTTGTGGGGAAAGACATGGGAGATGGGCCGACTCGGCGAAGTAGTGTCGCTCCGACAAATAATCGTCATCGAATGGAAGACGAAGCTCAAGTTTTGCGTGTAGATCTTGTCTTGAACGGTGCAACAGTTGGAGTTTGCTACTCCACATCAACGGCCCGACAGTCGAGATGACAGAAGTTTATCGTGGGAGTCGAATCATGGGAGAAGTCAAAGTGAGGTGAGACATTCCGAGATGAAGCGATTTATTGCCGGCAGGTGATTAATCGTGCAATAGAGCGAGTATGAGCATGTAATTATCACTATGGCTTGATCAATTGAGCGTTTCTGGAGGATGAATGGTCGAAGAAGCATTGAGATGCAGGGTAGGTAATTGGTGGAGTTGACTACCGGGTTGGTGATGGCTGTAACATTGCACCGGGATACGCGGAAAGACAAAAATGCTCGCATGATGAAAAATATCAGTATTCTATTTACTAAAAAGAAAAAAGAGAGAAAAATTACATGTAAAAAATATCCACAAACACACTCCAGGTACCTCTCTACCCATCCCGGTCATATTGCTCCTGACGACAAAACATCCTTCATCTGCTCATCACAGCAGCATCACCCTTGTCATCGCTAAACTCCACCTCCAGCGCTGTTAAAAATTGCTTTAATCCCTGCTTCTTTGCCTGACCAAACCATTGGAGAACTTTTGCAGTGGGAAGCTCCTTCAACTCTGGCAATTGCTCGCAAAGGTTCGCAAATTCACCCATGCTCAATGTCTTAGTACCCGCGTGTTCAATGACATTGACCCCGCCTTGTGATTGAGGAGAAGACTTCAGAAGCGCGTCCACGATGCAGTCTGAGATTTGATCAATTGGCGCGAAGTGACCCGTGCCATTGAGACCTGTTGGATCGGGGCGCAGAGATATGGCTTTTGCGAGACGAAGAAGCTCATCTGATGTGATGGTATCCTCACCAACAGTCTCTGTATCCCCGAAGACCGGTGCTGGGCGGTGAATAAACACATTCAATCCAGCTCGCTTCGCAGCGTCACGCAACAACTCTTCAGCAGCCCACTTTGACGCGACGTATCCATCGCTGCCATCGACAGGTGGATGTCTATCTCCATACCGTTTGACAGCTCCACTCGACAACACGTGAACTGGGAGACGGCGGGGGAGCGCGAGGCGGATGAGTTCCGCGACGCTGGTAACGTTGACGGCGCGGAGGGAACGGTAATCGTCCCAGAAAGAACGATTGGCACCGCAGTGGATGATCGCGTCGACACTGTTGCTGAGACGCGTGAATTCAGTGTCGGATAGGCCGAGGTTGGGTTGGCTGAGATCTCCGCGCCAGAGAGTGACTTTGGCGCTGTTCTCGGTGATTGACGCGTCACGGATAAGACAGTGTATCTCGGATACTTGAGGAGACTCGGCAAGATGGGACATCAAGTTTCGCCCCAAGAACCCAGTCGCGCCAGTGAAAAGAATGCGAAGAGAACCGTCAATCTCCTGCGACGCGACTTGCGGCAAGCTCAACCATTCATCGGGAATCTTTGTCTCCCTCTCCCAATCGATATCACCACCACTGACCTCATCATTCACCAGAGCTGCCATCTCCCGAAGCTTACTAGCAGCCATGAGGTTCAAAAGCCTGAGCGACACATTGAACTCCTTCCTGATCATGCCCTGAAGCTTGATAAGAAGCAATGAGCTTCCGCCGACGTGGAAGAAGTCGGTGTCTGCTGCGATGGTAGCAGAGGCACTCGCTGGGACCAAAGTCCTCCACATCTTGGCGATCTTCTTCTGTGTCTCCGACTCAAGACTGCCCTCTTCAGCAGTGGCATCATTGGCTGTAGCAGGGGTGAAGGCGGGGAGGGGAAGCGCTGCGATCGCGTTACGATCAGGTTTCTGGTGCGCTGTCAATGGGAAGCGATCAATTGGCAGCATCAAAGCTGGAAGCATGTAGTGAGGAAGAGGGAGCTTCGAGACAATCTTACGCAAGAAGGACTCTACTTCAGGACGACGAAGACTCTTGTCAGCGACAACGACATGCGCGACAAGGAAGCCGTCATCATCGTGGTCCTCATGGCGATCCTCAGGGTATCGTAGAGTCACAACAGCGTCTGACAGAACGCCCTGGGCTGCGTTCAAGATAGCGCTCTCAACGTCGCCCAACTCAATGCGGTAGCCTCGCAGCTTGACCTGGGTACCGCCCTCAATGCGGCCCAAAATATCGACCATACCATTCGCGCGAAGTTTACCACGGTCGCCGGTGCGATACATGATCTTCCACTCCTTCGACGAAGTCCATGGATCCGGAATGAACTTCTCCCTGGTAAGATCCGGACGTCCAAGATAGCCATCTGCGACACCAGCACCTCCTACCACAATCTCGCCAGGATAACCACGTGGAACCAGTTTCATATTCTCGTCAACGATGTAGGTGGAGTAATTCGCGCAAGGGAAGCCAACGTCGGTGACGTATCGCATCTGCGCCTTCTCACCCTCAGCGTAGTCATCGAAGTTGAGTTCAGTCCTGTTGGTAACAGTTGTCTCGGTCGGACCGCAGTGATTGAAGACTCTGAGATGAGGAAGTTCAAGACCAGCGAAAGCACGAACGAGCGCGGTTGACAGAGGCCCACCCGAAGAGGAAGCATTCTCCCAAGCGGTGCAATCGAGAAGGCGGTCTCGAGCAAAGCGATGCCAGATGCTATACTCAGACGGCGTGCACATTGTATACGTAATGCTGTGTCGGGCGATCATGTCGACTGTACCAAGAGGGTCGCCACGCTTAGAGTTGGGAACGACAAAGACACAACCGCCGTTGCAGAGCGCAAGCATCGTCTGGTCAATTGAGAGATCAAAGCTGAAAGCGCTCTGTTGGAGGACTCGGGCAGCGTAGCTAGGCTTGTCCTGCTCTTGGACGATGGCGTGTGGTTCAACGAGAGCCTTGAGACTTCGATTCGTGTGGACAACGGCCTTTGGGATGCCTGTCGAGCCGCTTGTGCACAAAATCATAGCCCTCTGACCTGGCTGAGCGCGAATTGGGACTTCAGCTGTCGAAGATCCAGTGGCGTGAACGTGGATCATCTGGGCAGATTGCGTCCCCAATTGATCAAACTTGTCGGCGGTAGAGTTGTCAACGAGAACTGCTTGGGGTTGAGCGACCTGAACGTTGGCTGCTAATCGAGGCATTCCGATGGGAGGATACAAGGGCACGTAGGTCATGCCGAGCTTGAGGATCGCAAGCATTGAGCAGATCCAGTCGACGCCAGTTTCCTGGAAGACACCGATGAAGTCATTCTCGGTCAAACCGGCTGAGGTCAAAGAAGTGGCGATCTCGTCGATGCGACGGCCCATTTGCTCGTAGGTCAATTGACTTGTCTCATCGTCAAGTGCCGGCGCAGACGGGTTCTCGCGGATCGTGGCGTCAATGCGATGTGAGAGCGTGTCGGCGTTAGGCCAAGCATCAATCGTCGGACCCAGAGAAATAGACAAGTCATCCTCCTTCCAAGGTGGAAGCGACTTAAGGGCCATCTTCGAGCCGGCCTCATCCACTGTAACCTTTCTCAAAAGATTCGTATACGCCCTGATGAGCATCTCAGCATGCTCCCCATCATACAACGTCGATTGAACCTCAACACCGACTCGAACACTGCCGCCATTCTGTTCGTCAGAGTCATCGAGAACATAGAACGCAAGGTCGCTACCTTGGCGCTCTGCTCGACCGGTGCCCATCTCAGCCCTGCAATCACCAAGCCTGAACCACTCCTTGTGCGAGACGCGGTAGTCAATCAGGACTTGAGCTACAGGTACTGCATCTCCATGGCGCGTGATGCAGAGTTCTTTGAGTAGGACATCGAGCGGAAGAACGGAGTGCTCGAGGGCCTTGTAGGTCTTTGTGCGAGCGGCTTTGATGGCATCTGAGAAGGAGAGTCTGTTGTACTCGGTGCGATCGAAGCGGAGGAAGAGAGTGTTGACGAAAAGACCAATCGTATCCATGAAGTCTTTATCGAGTCTGTTGGTGTCGTCCATCGCGATAAACAAGCGATCAACAGAGTCGGGCATCAGACCAAAGAGTAGAGTCTGAAGAGCAGCGACGTAGACGTGGAACGAGGTTGAGTGATTGGCCTTGGCAAGTTTCCTGATGCGCGCTGCTTCCGAAGGCTCAAGAGTGATCTCCGCATTGTAACAGCTGTAGTTCTCGAGTAACTTCCTGTGGCTAACTTTTGCAAAGGGTAGAAGAGGAAGTGGCTCGGGCTCAGGCATGATGAGCTTGTGATAAAACTCAATCGCCTTCCTCCACTCAAATGGCTTCGATAGGTTCTGCTGACGTTGCTTGGCAATGTAGGCGCGGTATTGCTTCGCATCAGGCAAAGTCGGAATTGATCCGTTGGCGTTGTAGGCTTTTGCCAGGTCGCGCCACAAGATCTCAAGGCTGTAACCGTCAAAGGCGATGTGATGGAATGCTAATACTAGCCAGTGCTCAGTATCGGATTGGGAAAGAAGTGAGAGTTTGATGGTTTCCCAATCGCCGAGGTCCCAAGGGTGAGAGTGAAGCCATTCCATCTCTTGATCGACATCGGCTTTGCTGTTGACGTGTCGCGATGTGAGGTGAACTGTCGGCTTGGAGAGAACACCTTGCATAGGCGTCTCGAGGGACTTGCCTCCAAACTACAATCATGATTAGCTTCGTTCTCAAAATACCTTGCGTTCATTGTACGGGTGAGAGGATTGGAGCCGCCACTTACAAAGAATCTCGTTCGTAGTATCTCATGCCTCTTCACAACGCCCTCCAACGCCCTCTCCAACTTCTCAACATCAACTATGCCCTTTAAATGCGCCGAAATCGTAACATTGAACGTAGTCTTATCCTCCAACGCCGTAGTAAGAAACCAGAAACGACTTTGAACAAGAGACATCTCATCAACAACCTCACTTGAACTCTTCACAATCTCCTCCCGCCTCTTCGCCGCCGCCGCTTCTTCCTCTGCACGGCGGTTTTTAGCTGCCTCGTCTTCGAGCTCTCGCTTATGCCTGTCGTCCGATCCATTGTTATTCTTCATGTTGCTTAGAGATGGGGGGATGCTTGCCGTGTCAGCTCCCGCTGTGCTCTTTGCGGTCGTGGAAACGTCTGTCGCTGAGCTTTGCGAGACAGCGTCGGAGTCGCCAGTCACAACGTCTGAGCTGGAGCTTGAGGTTGGAGGCTCAGTGAGCTTCTTGTCGCCGACCGGCTGCGCTTCATTGCCTGTCTCATCATCATCACGGTCCAGGTCAAGAAGAGCCTTGGGGATTCGCTCGAGGGCGTCGCTTGCGAGATCAAGAATTGAGTTGCCGCCCAGGATCTTGAGAACAGGCATGTCGGTATCGAGTTCCTTCAAGAACCACGATCGCACGTCCACAGCAACAAGCGAATCGACACCCTGGTCTACCAAAGCCAGCGACTCGGGGACGTCAGTCTCGGCAGGAATGCGCAGCATCTTCTTCAGCTTCAGAGTAAAGGCATCAGTGATGACCCTCAACGCCTGTTCCTTACTGGTGACACGCTTCAGTTGGCGACTAAGCGACACAGCAGCTGCGTTACCTGACGCATCGACATCTGCATCGCCGTCGACTCGCTCAATCAGCATGTTGCTGAACTTGGAGTCATGAATGAAGAATGACTTGTGCTCATCGTCGGAGAATTGAGGCATGATTCCCTGAGAGATCTCACCGCCCTCGATATCCTCATCAGGACCAAAGCGCTGCCCAGCGAGAATGGCTTCTGCGATGAGCTGGTGAAGACCTTGAGCTGAGGTGTTGGCGATACCAATGTCCTTGAAGAAGCTTGCGTCGTAGATCTTCTGTCGCTCGATATATCCGAGACCAATGAGAGCACTGATGTTGATGATGGACGCAGCGAGACCGCGCTTGCGACGATTGTTGACGAGGGAAGCCATGAACATGTTGGCAGCGGCGTAGTTGGCTTGACCTCGAGATCCTACGATACTAGCTGCCGAGCTGAACATGAGGAAGAAGTCCAGCTTTGTATCAGCAAATAGTTCATCGAGGTAGATACTGCCATTGACCTTGGGTGCAAGGACCTTGTTCAGATTGGCAGCGTCCATGTCCTTGAAGAGAACATCCTGCAGAAGCATAGCACCATTGGCAACACCAGCGATCGGGGGCAGCGTGCGGGTGATAGCCTGGTAGCACAAATGAAGCGATTCTTTGCTAGTGATGTCAAGTTTGCGAGGGACGACGGTGACACCAGCTTGTTCCATATTGTCAATGAATCGCTGATCGACCTTAGGATAGCGACTAGTCAGAACGACATATCGGGCTCCATGAGCGGCCATCCATTCACAGCACGATTGTCCCATCTCACCCGAGAGACCAACAAGAAGGTAAGTCTTGTCTGATCGGAAGATGTTGGTGTGATGGTCTAGAGGATGAACGCGCACTGGTACTGATGGAGTGGCCCAGTCAACGAGGTGCAGTGACTGGCCAGTTGGTGCAGTGAAACCCTCGATGTGGTTGAGAGGGACAGTCTCACGATCGCGAGCTTCAATAACCATGCTATTCGCCTTGTTCCAAGCAGCCTGGAGCGCAGCCTTCGCAACTGTTAGATCGCCTGGGCGGACCTCGACGCGGTTTCGGATCAGCGAACTCTCTGTGCGAGCATACCATGGAAGACACTCTGCCATGGCAGACGCGACAACTGCAGAAGGACTGTTGGGAGCTGAGAAGTTGACCAGGAGCGACGAGCTAGTCAAATCTGGGAGAACCTTCCTAATAGCACGAGGTGACATCTCCTGCGCCAGCCAAGTGGTCTTGCCGGGGAGATCCTGAGGCTGCTGACCTTCAATCAGACACCCAGTGAAGCTGACACGCCAGGATGGTGCGGGGTGCGACTCAAACAAGTTCATGATTGCAGTGCGCACCAGAGAATCAGCCTCGTGAATGACGATATGGCTGCCCTTCTGCTGAGGCACCAATGCTGCAATCTGAGCGGCGACGAGGTGCGCTGCGGTCGACAACAGAGCCATTGAAGATAGCTCTTCTGAAGCACTAGCTGGGAGAGCGACCGTGAGGTCCTGGGGTGTTGTAGCTGGCGTCTCAGCAGAAGGTGTCAAAGCGAGAACCCGTTTGCCATCGGCATAGCCGACGCAAAGACGGAAGTAACCCGACGTGCCGATCCTCAAAGCCTGGAGAAGTGACTTTTGGATGCGAACATCGTAGCTTGGAACAGCAGCATCATTGTCAGGTTGAACACGTAGAGGCGAGATCTGTCCGATGACTGGAGCTGCCAATGTTGCATTGGCACTGGCATTGAGACTGAATGAAGTCTTTGGTGATTGGGGATCAACATCCTCATGGATGATACGACGAATTGAGTTGAAGCGGTGGTTCAATCCCTTGTTGACGTTCAATCGCGGCATGTAAGTCTTCTTCTCAACGACTCGCACCTCGGACTCTTGAGTCCACTGAAGTTTGTCGTTCAGATCAGTACCGTTGGCAATCTCTTCGCGCTTCCACTTGTCAAGAAGCTCAATGCGTCTCAGAGCACTGGCGACGAAAGATGGCACCCAAGATCCATCACCAACGGTCGCAGTGTCGAGATCGACTGTCTGGAGGGTGATGCTAGGGTACTCTTGACGGATTGATCGGGCGAGACCAATAACCATGTTGTTGTAGGGCTGTTCTGAAGCGGCGCCTTTGGTCACCCAGAGAATGTTGCGGCCGCGAGCCCAGAGGGCTTTGAGGCCGTCCAGCTTGGGGTCGGTGACGGTGCGGAGAACAGGTTCATCGAGTTCAGTCAGGCACAGAACAGAAGAGCCCTCAGGGAATTGATCTTCAATGATATCGTTGAGGGCTTCAACTGATCTGAAATGGCTTGTGGTCTGGTAAAATGGCGCGACGAGAGACTTGGTCTTCTCAACAAGATCCATCGTACCAAGAGACTTCCCGCCGACAACAACCAAGTTCTGATGCTTCTCAGGCACAGCGGCGAGTGGCTCCCTCAAGAGATCAACCTTTTCATCTCTCGCCATTGAGACCCAGAGACACATAGGCTGCGTCTGATTGTGACCAACGGTATGAGTATCAACACCAGTGAAGCCCGTCCTCTTCAGAGCATCGTCCCACTGCTCAAGAGTCAGCATGGGGCCCCAAGGTCGACCATACTCAGCGCCAGACCACCAGGCGGCAAAGCCACCCATTCCAATACCCAGTCGCACGGCGTCGTTGTTGATGTTCTCGAAACCGATCAGACGACCGCCGGGCTTCAGAAGACGGCGGATATTGCGGAGAGCTCCCTCAACATCGCCGGTTGCGTGCAGGGCCATTCCGGCCATCACAACGTGATAGGAGGACTCAGTGAAGCCTTGCTCTTCGATACTGTTGTTCATATCAAGAGCCTTGAAGTTGATGCGACCGGAGTAGTCCTTGAACTTCTCCTCTGCTTTGTCAAAGAAGGCAGTTGAGATGTCTGTGAAGGTGTAGACCGAGAAGGCACCGTCAATGGCGGGTAAGGCGTGAGATGTCGCACCACCAGTTCCGGCACCGACCTCAAGGACGCGCATCTGAGGATAGATGTGGGCAAGTTGACGCATCATGTTGTACATCTTCTGATCACTCGCCTCATAGCGAAGAGTCTCCTCGTAGTACCTATTGAGCATGTTATCCTTGGTAAGATACTCATGCACATTGCCTTCGTTCGCAGGGACGACTTCGAGAAGAGCATTAGCAGCAGCATGAGTGAGTCTGAAGTCGTTCGAGTTGGCATACTCCACCAGAAGACGATCAACCTCAGCTTGAGTGTCGTTCATCATCTCTGGAGTCAGGAAATGATGTTCTCCGCGACTGACGAGGCCGATGACATGGTCGCACCAAGTGAGAAGACGCTTGAAGTGCTCCTGGGCTTCGTCGCGAGCCTTTGAGCCAGCGGGAATAAGCTCAGCAAGGCGTCGCACGTAGAACAGCGACAGTCTGTCAAGGTTGTCGGCTGAGCGGATCTCTGCATCAGCGACTTCTTGGGAGCGATTAACGCGCGATGCGAGAATACCATCAGGCTCAGAAGGACCATAGACCCAAGTTGAGAAGAGAGGTGAGTCGTTGACAGCGGTAGCAGGAGTAAATGGTCTCATCCTTGCGCCTTCGACAGCGATGTAGGCTTGTTGGCCATCAGGCGAAAGCATCTTCATGTCGCCGACAGCCTCACCTAGCGAATCGGCATCTTCACCAAGCGTGGTGCTAGCCTCCCAAGCCATGGTTGCGCCTCGAGCAGCTGACGCGAAGTAAGGATTGACGTGAATGGCATCAATACCAACCAGCATCTGCAGGCACCACAAACGGCCATCGCCAGGCGCAGCCATGGCAGCGAGGACAGTCTGGACTCCAGAGTCCATGAGACCAGGATGGGCGAGAACGACTTGGTCCTGCCACTCAGGACCAGATTGATCAACGATTTTTCCGATTGCAAAGTCGGACTTGCGCTCAATCTCGACAATGCCCTTGAAGGGAGGGGAGTACTGGTATCCGTGCTTGGCTAGCTCAGTGTAGAAGCGGTCAATCTCAATTGGCGCGAGGTTGAATTGAAGAGCTGGGTCTCGGGCGGTCTGACCAGGAATGGCTTCTGCTGAGGGTGCCCCGAGACGAGCGACAACACGACCGTGAGCGTGAGTGGATGTGACGGCCGGTGCCAGTCCGTGAGTATGATAAGAGCAGCAAACAAAATCCACAACAAGTTCATCATGGCTACTCTCAACAGTCTTCATAGTAACCAACGTCTCAACGCTTGAACTATCATCATTGAAGACAATCGCCTGATCCATGGTAAGATCGTAAAGACTCAACAATCTCACGGTCGGAGAATCCTTGAGATTTCGCACCAGTATCATCGCCGCCTCAAGGGCCATAGCTGCGTAACCACAACCAGGGAAGATGACTTGTCCTTGAAGGCGATGGCCTCGAAGCCAGGGAATCTCACGCGCGCGAAGAATATTACGCCATTGGGTCATGCCTGGAACGCTATTCTCGACCATACGACGGCCGAGGATGGGGTGGACGGGCTCATCCATTTGACGAAGGGCGGCGCAGAAACGGGACTCTGACCAGAAGACTTGAGAATCTGCTGAGAATGGGTATGGAGGAAGGTCTCTGACCACTGTTGGCGTTGACGAGCGACCGGAGAGGACAGTGTCAATTGAAGCAAAGTTGACATGGCCGCGACCGAGATTGCGCCAGACAGCGCCAAAGCAATCGGCAACACTCTCAACGTCGTCTTTTCCACGAGTTAGTACACCTTGGTATGGTGTACCACTTCCAAGGCTCTCGAGAGCAGGGCCCTTGAGCGCAGGATGAGGTCCCAGTTCCAGTGCCATGTCAAAGGGTCCAGAATGCGCCAGCGCGCAATCGAGGGCTGGCGCGAACATGACGGGCTTGACCATATTGTCAATCCAGTACTGAGGACTCAGGTTGTCCCGTTTCATTGGTGCAGCATCAACCTTGGTACTCGAGAACCAGAGAGGGCGCTGCTCTGAAGCGACGTCTTCGTCAAAGCGAACACAGCTTCTCTGCAGAGCCTCAAGATACGGCCCTGCCGCAGCCTGCATGTGACTGGAGTGATACGCTGTATCGACCTTGAGTCGTCTCGCAAACTTGCCTTCGTCTTGGAAGACAGCGATGGCCTCTTCAATAGCATCCTCATCACCAGAGAGAGTGACGCTTGAGGGAGCATTGACAGCTGCAACGGTGATACGACCGGCGTTATCCTCAAGGGCGCAGAACTCAAGTGCGTCGGCCTCGTCTGTTCCGACTGCTGCCATAGCGCCCTTGATATCGCTGGAGGATGGTGACGCAGCGAGTTTGGCGTAGCGACCGCGGTAGTAAGCTGTCACGATGGCGGTGCGACGAGTCATGAAGCCAGCGGCGTATGCTGCTGCGATTTCACCAGATGAGTGGCCCACTACAGCGCTGAGCTGAATACCTGCCAATTCTCGGATGAGATCAACGAGAAGGACTTGAACGGCAGTGCAGAGAGGCTGAGAGATAGCGGCCTCGGCGACGCGACTGGTCTCCTTGAAGGCAAGCAGCTCAGCCTCGAGTGTGAAGTCAGGTGCGTCTGAGGCGGGAAGGTCAGCCAGGTAGCCATCGAGCTCAGCGATCTTGCCGCGTGCCCAAGCAGATGACTCAAGAAGTACGGCTCCCATGCGAGGCCACTGAGCGCCCTGACCGCTGAAGACACCAAGAATCTTCGGCGCAGCGACACTCGCGGATCGGTGAAGCTTGTGTGAGGAGTCAGTCAGGCGCTCAATTTCAGCAAGAATGGCACTTCTGGCGGCCTCCCGAGGATTCCCAGAACCAGCAGGGACAACCACGCTGCTCCTATATGGTAGCGTTGAGCGCCGGTTGTGTAAGGTCCAAGCCAGGTCAGACATATTTGTTTCATATCGCTCTTCAAGGAAGCTCAGATAAGATGAGAGTACTTCTTTGAGAGCCCTCTCGCTGTTGGCGGAGAATAAGAGTGGTGTGTATAGACGAGGAGACTCTGCTTTAGTGGAAACTATAGCCTGATTATGAAGAGCAGGCTCGTAGCTCTCTAGAATTGCATGAGCATTGGTACCACCAAAACCTATAGAAATAATTAGAAAGTGTCTAAAACGGATGACTGCGCTGAGTCCGTACCGAAACTGTTGATACTGGCGCGCTTGACACTTCCGTGTACATCAGGCCAGGCCTTTGCAGAAGTCGGAACTTCGAGATTACCGTAAAACGGTTCAATGTCAGGATTAAGTGTCTCAAAGTGCATGTTCGGCGGCACGGTTGCATTCTTTATCGCCATCATGGTCCCAAGGAGACTTGCAAGGCCAGCTGTACCCTCTGTGTGACCAATTTGTGTCTTGATGGAAATGACGTTGAGCTTCTCATCGCGAGGTTGATCGTCGCCAAAGAATGCTTTGGAAATGGCCTCAGCTTCTTTGGGGTCTCCAGCTTTGGTGCCTGTTCCATGGGCGTGGAAGAGCTGGGGACGATCTGAGGGCTTGGTGATGTCAAGGCCAGCACGCTGGTAGACATCGCGAATGAGAGCTGTTTGGGCGATGTTGCTGGGTACAGTCAAGCCTGGAGTTTTGCCATCCTAGTATGGTCAGTTTCCCACTCCTGCTCATAGTATTGGCCACTCACCTGATTCACACCAGTCTCACGAATAATGCACTCAATCGGATCTCCATCCGCAAGGGCCTGACTCAGCGTCTTCAAGATAACCGAGGCAAATCCCTCACCTCTAGCATACCCATCAGCATTAGCATCCCACATACGACTCCGACCCGTAGGCGAAATCATGCGCAGCTTGCTCTCGCAGATGTACATGCCAGGAAGCAAGATGAGATTTGCACCTGCAGCGACTGCAACGTTGGACTCGCCGCTACGCAGAGTCCTGACTGCTTCGTGCACTGCAACCAGACTTGAGCTGCATGCTGTAGATCATCTCTCTTTAGCTGGTGGGGTCTGTAGATCGTAGATGGGGAATACTTACCTGTGTCGATGCTCATGGAGGGGCCGTGCCAGTCAAACTGGGTCATTCATGTTAGTTATGTACGAGTGACGCACAGCGTTGCGCTTACTGTTGCGACGTTAGCAATTGAGATCTCAAAGTACATAAATGAGCCACCTACCAAAGTATGATATACGATTGGACATGACAGCGCGAGAAACACCGGTGCCCATGTAGGTGGGAATGTCGTCCCAATCTTTCGCAAGCATTTGGGCCCTGCATCATGCATTGTCAGTAACATGAATATGTAGAGACATGATCTGAGCACGTACCAGTCGTCACACATCTGTCCCACAAATACTGATGTCTGCATGTCAAGATCGGTCAGTTCTGCAACAAGAGAAATGACCAGTAGGGATGCTATCAAAACTCACATCTGAGCCCTTCAAGTCCTCCATCGCCCTGCATACTGTCAGTGGCCATCTCCTCACAAAAGCCCGGCATAACTCACAAGCCTGCATCAACAACAGAGTCATAGACAGTCTCCAGCAACAACCTCTGCTGCGGATCCATAGCCTCCGCCTCCATAGACTGAATGCCAAAGAAGCCATTATCAAACTTTGTAACATCCTCATCTAGGAAGTAACTCTGCGTGACATTGGTAGTGCCATGATGCGTCGGGTCAGAGTGGTAGAATGAGTCCACATTAAACCGAGCTGGCGGCACCTTCTGCAGGACATCTCGGGATGAGCACACCAGATCCCAAAGCTTGGAGGGTGTGTTACAACCACCGGGGAAACGACACGCAGTGCCGACCACCGCAATGGGTTCATTAGTCTTTGAGAATTTTGTCATTGTAAATGATAGTAGTAGTGTTTCAAAAGATAATTCTCAAAGGCAAAAAGTAAGGGGGCTCACTAAGTTCAGCTTGGTATAGCTAACAGTGGCGTCGACTTTATAAGATAGTGGGCGGGAAGACAGAACCTCAGGACTTGACTTGTTTTGCTAAACACATGGGAAATCTACTCGATGCTCTATCACGACTACGTCCTAGATGGGTATGGGATTCCAGGGGCTTGAGCATCAAGGATTCTGAACAGTCTCTCCACTCCGCCTTCACAGCCGCTCTCACATACCGGAAGAACAGTTCCTCACCCGGTCCCGATAATCCTCTTGCCACGCTCGGGTACCGGCTCAAGACTCTTGGGATTCAGCCCCCAGTGTGCAGGATACCAAGGTCCATTGCAACTCTGCGGCGGTAAGCTTATCAGAGTAAGCGGAGAAGATTTGGTCACTCGGATTGACCTGTCGATTATTGGTGATCAATGTTGCAGAAGGATTGTGGTGAAGTTTCAGGAGTGGTGTCTTCGGCAGATACTTTGGAATGAAGTATAGAGATGTTTCGGAAAAATGATACGATTATTGGTGGAATAGGATCAACGGAGTGCTTATGTGATCCGAAGGATGGGCAAGGTTCATGCAGGTGTTTGTCACATCAATGGATTGCGTGAGGAAATCTGGTAAAGAGAGATAATGGCCTGACATCTGAAAAGCCAAGATGCGATATGATGAAGTCGCTGACTTGCATATCGTAAGCGCAGTGAGCAGGTTTTATTACCTAAGGGATCATAATAAGTTATAACTAATTAGGTAGTAGTTATATGCACCTTATAAAAAGTGCCTATTATAAGAAAGGAAAATAACCCTAATAAGAAGATATTATAATTATCTATAAATATTTTAAGTAATAGCTATATATAGATAAAGAGTTTAAGATCTTTAAAAAGTATCTTAAATACACCCAAGTAACTCTAGCTATAATGATATTTTAATAAAGATAAATTATTAATATCATAGTTAGTATACAAGATTCTTTTCTTACACCCCCCTTATAAGCCCTTAATTATAGTATTTAATCTCACACCCAGAGAAATGTCCCACATATGATAACAAGGCTTATCCATATCTAACCGCCATGCATCATACCACTCGCCCACTCGCCATTCACGCACATGTTCTCCATCTCAACTCTAGCATTCAGCTCCTTCAGATGTAACCGTCATCTGCCAAGCACAGCCAAGCTATCAATCTAGATTCCTTCTTTACTCAAACCTGGCTGCTTCATCAAGTGGTGTGACATAAACACCAGCCTGCATCCGAGTTACCAGGATGTTGACATCAAAGCAAGTTAAATAGAGCGTCTATTTCGACACTTCGATGACAGGGCCCAAGCAGGCAACGACAGAAATTATGGAGCCAATCACCATCCCCAAGACGCAGCGTGCTCTTATCGGCACCGAGCGTGATACTCTCGAACTGACAGACGCCGCACCGGTTCCTACCCCTGGCAAGGGATGGGTACTGGTCAAGAACGTGGCGGTGGGCCTCAACCCCATCGACACTAAGCTTACAAGCGGATATACGGTCCACGGAGCAATTGGTGGATTCGACTGCTCTGGTAAAGTCATCGCCCTCGGTCCCGATGCCGCAGACAGTCCTCTCAAAATAGGCGATGAGGTTGGAATCATGGTGCTTGGCATGAACCGGTCGATGCCGGACGTGGGAGCGTATTCCCAGTACACTCTGGCTCAGGAGGATTTCATCCTTCGCAAGCCACCCGGGTACTCCCTTGCTGACATGGCGTCTCTCGGCACTGTCTTCATGGCAGCAGGCCTAGCCATGAGGCGGCTCGAGCTCCCCGGGACACCCCTGCAGCCCTCGCCAACACCCCACTACGTGCTCGTCTACGGGGGTGGGACAGCAACAGGCACCATCTTCTGCCAGCTGACGCGACTGGCGGGTCTCCTGCCAATTGCTGTATGCTCCCCCAACAGCAACGAGCTCGCCAAGAAGTCCCAAGCCGTTGAGTGCTTTGACTATCGCGATCCCGACGCTTCCGTGGACGCGATCAAGAAGCTCACCAAGAACGGGCTCAAGTACGCGTTCGACTGCATTGGCTCGGTTGACTCTGCGCGCTTCTGCTTCCGAGCAATCGGCCGAATGGGTGGGCACTACGAGACGGTGCATGTCCCCCACGAAGCCATCACGCGAACGAGGAAGACGGTTAAGTCGGGATTTACGTATGGGCTTGAGATGGCGGGGTTGGACATTGACATGCCGCCGCCTCATGGACGGCCTGGCAATCCCGAGCTGAGAAAGTTTGGTGTCGATCTTGCGCGGATGCTGGAGGCATTGCTCCGCGATGGTAAGATCGTTCCGCATCCTGTCCAGGTGAGGGAGGGTGGATTGGAGGGCGCCCTACAGGGCTTAGAGGAGATCAAGGCGGGGACTGTTAGGGGCCATAAGTTGGTTTACTTGCTCTAGTCAGCGATTATCAAGGCACTTGGACACGGAAGACGGGTAGATAGGTAGTGAAAGTATTACTATTGAGCATTACCTAGTTATTTCGTAATTCTACGATTGATTACACCACATCATATCATAACCCAACGTCACATCTCATGTTGCTTTTTACTTCTTGAAGGAATGCTCTACCCTGCAACCGATCAGACCACTTTCGTGAACCCCTGCTCCACAGATGTTGGTTGGTCGATACCCAATTTACGTCAGGACAATCGGTGTCTTTCTTCGTTCCGTGTCAGATTTCGCGTTTTGAGTTCTTTTCCCTTTCGGAAACAGTCTCCATGTTTCTTAGTCCCGCGGCTTTACAGACTGGCCATTGATCTTTTGTCGTCGCGCAGCCACCGTGGTCAGTTCGACTGCATCACATACAGCCCTTGACAATGAAGTTCCTGAAGCGAAACAAGCCTCCAAACGAGGATGAACATCATGTTGTTCATGATGCGAGAGCTACCGCAGAGGAAGAGGCTGCCATTGACTACCCTCACGGCATGAAGCTAGCCCTTATCATGACCTCTGCTTATCTGAGCATGTTTTTGGTTGCTCTGGTATGCGATGCCCTCCCCCAGATTTTCCCAATTGCTTGAAAACATTTACAGAACTTCAATGAGAAGGGCTAATAGATCAATTGCCTACAGGACCGATTAATCGTATCGACCGCCATCCCAAAAATCACAGACGAGTTCCGCGCCGTCGCCGATGTCGGCTGGTATGCATCCGCATACTTTATGACAACATGCGCATTTCAGCTCATGTTCGGCCGACTATACACATTCTTCAGCGTCAAGATCATCTTCCTCATCAGCATCTTGATCTTTGAAGTTGGCTCAGCTGTCTGTGGCGCGGCGCCATCTTCTACTGCCCTCATCGTCGGTCGCGCAATCGCTGGCGTTGGAAGTGCTGGGATTTATGCTGGCGCTGTCATCGTCACCGTGTACTGCATCCCACTGGAGAAGAGAACTCCCTACCAGGCTGTTGTCGCTGCGATCTTTGGTGTTACCAGTGTTTTAGGTCCTCTGCTTGGAGGTGCCTTTACTGACTCCAGCGCGACATGGAGATGGTGTTGTAAGTTCGACTACCTTCAAGAAATGAATGCGCTAACAGAATAATCAGTTTACATCAACTTACCCATCGGAGCCGTTGCTGCCGCTCTCCTCGCATTTCTACTACAAGTCCCCGATCGTGCAACTGCTCGACTTCCCCTTAAAGAAAAGCTCCTTCGTCTCGATGGCCTAGGATGCGTTATGCTTCTCGGCGGTATCATTAGCCTTCTCACTGCTCTTCGATGGGGCGGTACAAAGTACCCCTGGTCTAACGGTCGGATTATCGCACTCTTTGTTGTTACTGGCGTCTGTCTTATCGCCTTTGTCGTGATTCAGATCCTATTTCCGAACCACGCAACTGTGCCGCCACATATCTTTACCCAACGCAGTATCGCAGCCTCGTCTTTCTCCATGTTCTGTACTGGAGCTACCATGATGACAACACTGTACTACCTCCCTATCTGGTTCCAAGCCATCAAGGGTGTCAGTGCTGTTCAATCAGGCATTCGCCTTCTGCCGACGGTCATCGCTCAAGTCATTGCGTCATTCGTCAGCGCTGGCGGTGTACAAACCATTGGACAGTACATGCCCTTCATGCTTGTTGGTAATGCCATTATGTGTGTCGGCACAGGACTCCTCACTTTACTCAAAGTGCATACGAGCAGTGGAGAGTGGATCGGTTACCAGATACCATACGGCTTCGGCCTAGGTATCACTCTACAAATTCCTCTGATTGCATCGCAGACTGTGCTGCCCTTAGAAGACGTCCCAACAGGCACCTCAGTCCTGATCTTCTGTCAACTACTAGGAGGGGCCATCTTTGTCAGCGTCGGACAGAACCTCTTCACAAATGAGCTGGTGAAAAGGATCAGTGTTATTCCTGGCGTTGACGTGTTCAACCTTCAACAAGAAGGTGCGACAAGAATTCTAGATGGCCTGAGCGAAACAACAAAACGCCTTGTTCTTGTAGCGTATAATGCTTCTCTACGGCAAGCTTTTCTTTGTGGACTCATTCTTTCCTGTATAGGCTATCTAGGGGCTGTTTGCATGGAGTGGAGGAGCATCAAGCAAAACAAGCCAAAGGAGGAGACAGCGGGAACTGAGAGCACAGAGACCAAGGAGACAACAGGGGCTCCAATTGCCGAGAATACGAACACGAATGGCAACAGTAGAGCATAAGATCAGATAAGGAATAGCGATACCAAAAGGTGCATTAGAAAGTACCTCTAGCTTCCAACTATAGAATAAAACTTGACCCCCCTCATACACTACTTACCCGGTACTGAGTGCTTTTCTGCTCGGAGACTTCTTGTGTAGAGCTCACACTAAATCCGCCCTAAACATAAGCGGCATGACTTGAAAATGGCTACTCGTAGCGCTCCCGAGTAGTGCCCGCGTGCCAAGTTCTTCCGACTCCCCGTTGTATCCCTGCAAATTACGAAATCGAAATGTCGGCTGAATCCTTCCACCGTTACCCTACACATTATCTGCCGCAACTTTGCTTCTAGTGTGCCTGCCTGGCAGTTTGACGTGGAAGGATCCACATGGCGTACTTCGTATGGTATTTCGTGAATTCCATGCTGTTTTGTAAGACGCGAGTAAGCACAAGGTCTTGGGCTGCTTGGCCATTGCAACGTCGGAGATGGATTGCCAAGGTGTAATCGCTTGGATCTTACATTTTGCTGCCCGACAACTTTCGGAAGAGGAGACAGAAAGATTCACAGATTACAGTATGGCATGCCAATATTATTTGATGTCAGTATGCACGTCAGCAGGCCAAGTTCTTGGCTGATAAGCCATACGATGCATGGAAGCCGCTGACGTGAAACCAAGAAGCCAAAAATACCGACTCTAAGCTCTGATAAATTTCTCTCAAGTTGTATCTGTACGAGGATTGGTCAATTCTTTTGTCATTCAGGGTAGCGGTCCTAATTCTTTTTTCCCTCCCCTCCAATGAGGTACTAGCTTGCGTACGCACCTCAACCAAGATGTGATGAGCCAAGGAACGTAGTATTAGCCAGAAATGGGAGCAATCTCAGCACAGTGCCTTGATAAGAAAGTCCCCGGATTATCAAACTTTATTTCTTAGAAAGCTACTTTATCCTCCCCTCTATGTAGCAACTAGACTACTCTCTGTATACAGCTACCTGACATCCATTCTTATTCAACTGCCCAATACGGAAAACACCCACAAACGGCGTGGGGTCTCTACACTCCAACCTCTTGTAAGTCTGCGCCATACGAGCAACCATATACCCACACTCATTCATAGTCATCATCTCACCTGGACATCGTCTTGGCCCAGTGTTGTACGGTGTAAGACTTAACCCCGGACGCATCTTATCAAAGCGGTCCGGGTTGAACTCCAAGGCGTCATCGCCCCAGTAGTCTGGGTCTTTGTACATGACTGCTTTATTGATCTGCACAATGTTACCCTTGCGCACGCGCACGGGCTGGTCGCCTTTTGGACCACCGCCTCGCGGGAGTGTCGTGTCGCGGACTGCGGCGCGTGCGATGAAGAGACCGACCGGGGTGATGCGATGAGCTTCTGTAAGAACGTTCTGCAGAAGCTTCATGCTGCGAAGGCTGTTGAAGTTCAGCTCTTTGCCCTTAACCTCTTGACGGAGTCGCTCCCAGATCTCAGGCTGTCTAGCCAGATTCCACATCACATTTGACAGGAAAATCAGAGTAGTCTCGTTGTTGGGAACAAAGAGCAAACAGAGGTGAGATCTGACTTCATCGTCATTCGGCAACTCCCGAACCATGTGCCAGCAGACATCCCGTCTCTCCGGCCCAACAGGAAGACCCTTGCTGATGCGCTCCTCACGCTCTTTGAGTTCAGCACGGGCCTTGGCGATATGCTTGTTGACATAACTGTGAATTGTGCCAACAACCTTGTACCATGTCTTCCAAGGGAAGAGCCAGAGAACACGGTGTAAGAGAAGGCGAATTCTTGCATATGCCAAACCAGTGATGAACGCATCAGTAGTCTTATTGGTCTCCTCTTCCGTGACAATATCAGAGTAATCGCCAAAGAGGAACTGAAGATTGAGATTCAATGACCAAGTTCGCAGATGGGGGAACATGTCAAAAGTCTCGCCGTCAGCAGGAATACCCGCAAAGAATCTCTCGGCAAAGGGTTCCATGCGCTCGGTGTTGGCATACCACTCTCGCATGAAGAATGGCTTGACAAGAGCCCGGGCAAACTCCCAGTCCTTGCCATCAGCGCCGACAATACCCTTCTCAGCGAAGGGCTGTCCTGCTTTGCTGTTGTAGCGAATTGGACCGACTTGAAAATCTGCAAGATTGTTGGCCACAGTCTTGAGGTTCTCAGGCTCAATAGTCCAAATCTGACGTCCACCAAGGAAGGTGAGAGCAAAAGTTTTGGGCATCTTGGCGTGTAAACTGTCTAGCCATGGGACGTAGCGGTTGTTCTTCAGAGCTAGTAGCATAGCAATGAAGGCGTCAACGCCATAGAACGGATCCCATTGCCAGAGAGCTGGGACATGGCCGAAGCCCATTGCCTTTTCTTGCTGTCTCTCAGCGACATATTTGATGAGGGATGTGAAGGCAAGGACAGCAACAGTGGAAGATAAGATAACGGGTATAGATTTGAAATCAACCCGGGAAGGGATGTCAGCAACAAAGCCTGGTATATCTGTGAAAAGGCCAGGTAAATCGGCAATAAAGCCTGTAGAGTTTGACATATTGTCTTGTGTTGCTTCTAGTCCCAGACTTGGAAGCGCAGTTTTGTGAAAGTCATTGTGATCCAGGCTCTCTGGTAAAGCTTCACATATGTAATCCCTTATTCACAACTGGTCATTGAGATCGCCTGATTCTCAGAAAGGCTGACTGGAAAAGGTACAAACAGTGAAAGTACCTTTCCCAAGTCTCCTGCACGACTATCATGTTCTGATGCACGCAGCTGCCAGGGAAGCGCTGACGTCCACCCACTTCATGTCTGGGCATCTCACCTCTTCCCGCGTCCATCAGCCGTGATCATACCATCTTTACGCAAGCCGAGTATCCTCTGGACCCCATCACAATCCTTCCAACTCTATCAAACAGTAATCCTTCTGCCTCGCTCAAGGCGAATGGCGATTGGTCCTCTTAACGCAGGAACAAATCCTAGTTCTTTACGCCGTAATCTCGCATGTAGGAATCTGCAGCAGGCAATGTGCCGTCCTGCAAGATTATAAGCGCACGTTGACAACATCAGATCATATGTGTGGATAAAGCTAAGCGAGCGTCAGATCATGCTTGCGTTAATCCAAACCTTCCAAGCCCCCCTTGAATGCCGTCTTGCCGGAAACCCAGAAATGCACAGTCGTGTATGCACATAAGACAGATGCAACCCAAGAAACTGTGGAGCGGGTTGTATCAGATATGGGCCGTCCCGCTTGTAAGCCGGGAATGTTGTTCGAGGGTATATATACACACCTTGGGCTACAATGCCTGTAAAATAAGGATACTACTTTGAGACATTAACTTAAGATAAATTATAAGTATATTATTAAGGTAAAATTATTTTAATATTACTATAAGTAAATATATTTTTTATTATTATATACAGGTAATTAATAAATAAGTTATTTATTTATTATTTTATTATTATTTTAAGTTAATTAAATCTTTTTAAAAAGATCTTTTTTTTAAATTACTTATAATAACTATTATAGTAATAAATGTATTTTTATTAAGTATAAACTATTTATATAATTTATTTCATTAATAATTATATATAAAATAGTTTTATATAATTCTAAATAAATTCTTTAAACCTTTTAGTTAATAGCCTTTTAATATACAACTTAAATTTACCTAATTTATAGTTTCTAGCATAATTAGAAACTAGTACCCTTATACCTATTCACGGCCAGAACCCCCTTATCAAGCAGTTTAAGGCCCATTATACTATAAGAGCTCACAGTAGAACACCCAACAACCATTCAGTCCAGTAACGTAAGCCCACTGGCATCATATCATACAGCATTGCATACCCGTCATGTCTCAATACGCCGCTACAGCAAGGACCCTCTCCCGAGCCCCTCTCGCCGGAAAGGCCTTCGCCCCCGCCCTCCCAACTCTGGGTAGGGCAGCACCCCCATACGAATCCAAGTGGAAGCGAAATGCACCTGTGCCGCTTTCTGGAGAGAACTTCCTCGATGTCCTGTTGAACCGGACACCTGTCATCAAGCAGCCTGGCTTCCTTGATCGTGAAGCATGCTTTGCTCATGAGAAGGCGTTGAGTCATAGGATTGCGCCGTATAGGTATTACACTGGGCCTCTTTTGCAGAGGGTTGGGTGTGCGCAGTTTGAGTATCAGGCGCAAGCTGCCGCTGACTTTGAGAATCGCAAGAATGGTATGTGTGATCAAATTCTCCTTGAGTGTGATCTAACAGTATTTGTCGATAGAAAAGGAAGAGTACTTCAAGGTTGCACAATCTCTAAGTGGGCTCCATCAAGAGGTTGCGGACCAGACTGGAGTCAATGCTTGGGAGAAAGTCATTGGAACTCTTCGGGCATTACTCCCTGAATATGAGATCGTTCGTGCATCAGAAGGGCCAGGCAAAACATACTTCTCAGGTAACTTCCGTGCTCTTAACGATTCTACTTGTCTTCACTGCGACTGGACACCATATGATGCCGCTACCGAGGACTGGATCATCAATCAGGTAAGCCTCTCCCGTTTCGGCACATCCTTCTTATGTCCCTTGGAGTATCCGCATAACTAACCGACTTTTCAGGTCACTCATCAGGCTGTCTTCAATTTGTACATGGCGCCCGTAAAGGGTGGCAGAACTTGGGTTCATGACGTTGAATGGAGTGAGGAGTGCCTGAACTTTAGAGATCCTGACACTTATGGCTATCGTGATGAGATAATTCATGGTCGGCAGAATGTCGTAGTCAAGCCGGAGGTTGGTGACCTATGGTTCTTTAACTCAAGGAACATGCATCAGGTTGAGAAAGTTGAGCCAGAGCCCTGCCCTGAGCTCGGCCTGCCGTACAGACCACGACTATGTCTCAGCAGCTTCATTGGGCTTCTACCTGAGCACAAAGCTGGAGGCCGTCCTCGGTTGATACTGTGGTCGTGAAGCCTCAAAGTCAGGGAGCAAGTTGGGGTTGAAGATAGCATTGATGCTAGTGAATTATTAGGCCGTTCTTAAGAATACAAAGACCCATTCTGATGGGGCAATAATATGCCTCTAATTTGGAAACACTTGCCTGCTAGTAGCTCCTGTAGTAGCTAAAGAACGCATACTTCTACTCCTGTCTGGCCTAACCTCTAATGATTCAGAACTCAGACCCAGGTCCCAATTCGAACGTTTCAACTTCGCACAGTGCTGCCTTCATCTTGTCACAGATCTGACCAGAATCTTCAAGTCCAACGCTGATCCGGATGATGTGTTTCGGAAGACCGTGCCGGTCGATGTTTTCTCGCTCATCGTCATTGGATGCTGTCAGCTGGATAAAAGGAATTGCGATAGTGAAGTTGGTGCCGAAGCTCGCGCCCTTGCAAATATCTAAATTGTCATAAAAGTGCTCAGCAGCCCCCCGGTTTTTGAATACCAGACTGAAGAGATTGCCGTGCCCTCCATTTTGTCGGCGGTGCATTTCGTAGTTCCTGGATTCTGGGACGCGAGATGGATGGATGACGCGGGCAACTGCATTGTGATCGGTGAAAACCTTCATGACATCCAAGGTGCTTGCATCGGCTCTCTTCACCCTTTCAACCATGTTCATTGAGTTTTCTCTGAGGACGGAAATGTCCTTGGGGAAACACGACACAGTGTCATATCGACTTCGGATGGCGTCGTGCAGCGCATCATAGTGACGAGAATTTGGATTGACAATGACGCTATATCAGGGCATGTGTCAGCAGTCAGTGCCATCAAAGCTAAACATTTGGCACGACATCACATACCTTCCTCCTGTCACGTTTGCTGCCCCGCTGAACATCTTGGTCAAACTCGTCGTTATGATATCGACATATGGCAAGAGGTCAACGTTGACAAAGTTGCCAACTGTTTCATCGCAAACGACGACAAGATCATGATCTCTTGCTATTCTTCTAAGTCTTCTGAGGTTGGGCGAAGTCAACTTGATGTTACTCGGTAGCTCACAGAAGACGGCGTAAACCTTTTTGTCATTAGGGTTCAACATTGCCTCAAGTTGATCCAAGTCCTCTTCACGACCCAATGGGAAGGATATGACTTCTTTCCATCGCCCTTGACGAAGATTGCTCATTGTTCCATGGTAGATCCAGCTACAAGAAGAATGGTTAAAAGGGATCAAGTGTCGTTGCGGAGACGGTAGCTCACCCGAATGTAACAACGCTTGTACCTAGATTGTTAACCGCGATCGCTTCAGAAGCGTTGTAAATTGCATTCATCCCGTTGGGATAGATGAACACATCATGGGCTTCCACGTCCTTCAGACCTTGCTCATCAGAGGTAGCCAAGCCAGCAATGAAATCTTTCAAGGCTGCGAGATCCGATTCGCCACGCCGAATCCATTCTGCTGAATCTGGATCATGGGATGGTTCCCTGTCAGCCTGTGTGGTGTACTCAGGTAGAGGGGAGGTCGATATGAGTTCGTCAAAGTGGTCCAAACAGTATTGTGCGTGTCGTGTTGTAATGCCAGTGCCGAGCTCCGCCCAAATATTCATTAGGCGTGCCTTGTGGCCCCGGGGAACTAATAACGCCGAGAACTTCAGGTAAGGAGTTACAGACGTCGAGGTCGCTGGCGCTGGAGCTGGTCCTCGAGATTGGAAGCGGACGTGATGGGCTGTGATAGTTATTGCCCTCAACTGTGCGACGTAGTCGCCGACGTCATCGGAAGACGGAAAGATGTAGCAGTCCAGGTCGTCTGGACCGAATTTCAAGCGTTGTCTGACTCATTCGACGAGGAATTGGATGGGTTCGCAGAAGAAGAACCTTTTGATTGGTTAGATGTGACCAAGACTTTCGCTAGTGAGGTCTCACCTTGGGTAGCTGTAGTTGATGTCCACCTGCGTTCTGTCTACGAGCTCCGCAAGGTCACGGACGGACTGCCAAGTTGGTAGCGAAGAGCTGACAGCCTAGGCAAAGGAGCGATTGTCAGCGCAGGTGCCGGTTACCACCGAGGGGGGACTTATTTACATGAGGTGTGCCTGGGGGGTAGATGTGTGGTTGATGTAAGGGGAGAGCTTGGAGGGAATTGGGGTAGACCCAGTTCCTGTTGGTCGAAGTCATCGTGCTGGCTGGGACAAAGATACCAAACAAAAGGATGCAGAGTTTGAAGAGACGAAATGTGAGGCTTGAGTGATTGCAGATGACTGCAGCCCAGATGATGAGAGGAATGCGGGCAGGGAGGAGCGATGGGAGCTTCAGGCATCCGGTAGAGGCAATGGGTCTTTCCAAAACGTGACGAAAGGTGCCAGGGAACCTCATATCAAGGCAATCGCAAGGAACAAGGTCCAAGGGGAAAGTCCAACGCCCCCCTGCATCAATGTGATACCAAAGATAATATCGTAACGCCAATTTTAGTTGCAGCGCCCTCAGGGTGTAAGAAGACTTCTAACGTTAAACGAAGGTATTAAAAATACTTAATCTAAAGTCCTCTCTATCTTTACGAAATTACCTATACTAAATTATACTAAGTTTACCTAAGTTTACCTAAGGCTTTTTATTACCTAGGATAAACGTCCTAAGTTTTATTATATCCCATTGAGCGCTATGATGGGAGGCTAGGGCAGCCTTTTCATCCCTTGGAAAATATATTTAAAGTTCTCTTTGCCTTGTGCATCAGAAGTAATTCTCATCAGAGTGGTCAAAAGCTTATCTTGGACTACCTAGGGGAGGAAAGAAAACTCAGGACCTTGATCCTAGATAATAAAACGACTTGGGCAACTTAGAATAAATTTAGGATAACTTTGCTAGATTTAGGGTATCCTTTGCTAAGTTTATTTTTAATACCCTAAATTCAGGCCAGAGTTTTCTTGTCCCCTGAGGACTGCCTACATTATGTTTATAAGACTGTTTTCTACCGTTGATGAACTGATAGCTGATGCTTACATTACGTGCGTCACACGCAACAGGTCCTCTCTTGTCACCAGAACTACTTCCAGCGACGAAGAAAGATTCTGACATTAAGAGCGGGTACGAAAATAAGCTGGCGTAGAGGCTTGACAATATACAACAAATTTCTCCAAAGCTTTCTTGTCACTTGCAAATGAGGTCCTGAACTTTCTTACCGTTGCATACCACCGAACGTAATACCTCATCTTCAGTCCTATCACATAATTTGAAAGCAAATGCAAAAGCCTCCTTTACGAGTCATGTCCATTATAGAGAACACATTTGAAAGCTCACAGTAGATCGAAAATTATGGTGGTAAATCTCTCTCGATATTTCTATGTAGACTTTTGACAATAACGTGCGACTCCATTCCGTACTAGAGAGAGTGGTCAACAAACCGAATAACCTTTCGCCCTGTCCCGCTCAGCTCAAACCCAAGAGCATCGTTGACAAAAGTGATCTTGAATTTATGCTCATTGGAGACGTTGACATCTAGACAGGTCTTCAGACGGTCCGAAAGGGTCTCTAAGTGCACCGTATCCCCGGAGCTCTGGCCACTCAGCAGACGAATCTCCAACGAAATTTCTTGCGACGGCTGCGTTTTGTCTAGTATCACCTGCCACAAAAGAACTCCCGACTGAGGATCAGATAAGATAGTATGGAGCTTATCGAACTGAAAGTCGCATCCATCCCACATGAAACTAAAGCGATGGTCGCGGCCCCGTAAGCGAAGAACGCGATAATGAGGTAGATCATGCTTGGCGATGCGATCAACAGCCTTTTGTGGTAGAGCATGAAGGGAACCGATGTCACCAGTTATGTACCGTATCACAGGGTGACGTAGACGTGTTAGCACCGTTTGTGCAATGATACCCGTTTCTCCGTCCGGCAGTGGTTCCGGGATTTCGTCCCTTTTGCTCTCTGCGCAAAATAGAGGGAGGACCTCAATGATTGTCATTCTTGTATCGATAATGAATTCATTAGAGTTCGAAGAAATGTCAAAGTCCACGAGAAAGGGGCTGCTTGCTCCATAAGGCCCAGCTTCTGCACTTCCGAGTATAGAGTATATGGCCACCGGGGCGAGCACCTTGTAGATTTGCACTCTCTGCGTCACAGAAAGCCCTTCGGACGTATAGATCACCTTTGTGATATTGATATTCTTCTTTATGTCTGGCATGAGCGATATCTGGTGGACAATCGATATGATCTGACTGCTGTCGCCGGTGAGGACGTTGACGTTAAAGTCTTGCAATATCTGTACCACAGTAGCAGGTGGACATTGGTGTCCAGCGGCTAGCACTGAAGCTCCGGCATTTTCAAAAATCTCCAGAGTTAGATCTAGGGATCTGGAATTGTGTAAGCTGTGATATTCTCATGATGGCAACGCTTCTGCATACCTGTACAAGCTGCCGCCGTGATGCGTCGACAGGACCCAGTCCCCACGTTCGATGATCCCGGCCTTCTTAAGAAACTCACCAAAGAGGGCTCTATGTCGACGATTCTCTAGCGCATCTGTCGCGAAGAACAAAGGTTTTGATACGCCACCTCCTCCGCCCGTGACGCTGGTGTAGACATTGTGGCGATACGTGTTCCTTGGGTCGGTGTCGTTGATGAGCCTTTCAATTACAGTATATCTGATGCTATCAGATACAGCTCAGCAGGTGTCTGAGAAACTTACAAATCGACTTTCCGAAGTAACGGCCATGTTTTTAAGTCAGGTCGTTCGTACTTCGATGCTGCTTCCTCTCTTGCGTGCTGAATGGCATCTTCATCTGGTGGGTACTGAGCAGAGGAATAGAATGGGTGCATTCGTGCAACAGCAAGCACGTCTGCTAGCGAATATGTTGGGCTGGGAGACATGCTGTATTCTGGCCGTGAGCACCGATTATCTGTGTCAAGGTAGCTTCCGTAGCCGGTTCACGAGCGTAAGATTGAATTGATTAACCATTAAAAGCAGTCCGGTGACTTTTGATCTTACATGCAATGATCAAGACATTTGACAGCCCGATGTATGGCCGCATCGGCTAAAGTTGCCTCGCAAGTCCTCCTGTCGTCGACATGTCTTGAGCTGGCAAATGTCTCGGAAGAGGCCCTGCCCGAGACACGGTTGAGCCCGAACGTCCGCCATATCCTGCTCTAACATTGAACCCGAGAATCACCACTAAGCTAATGCATGTCTTGTGTTACCGTACTTGGGGGATCCAAGTAAAAGCAGCAATCCATGCGGGGAAGTGGTCGAAATTTTCCGGGAGGCTGTATACGTAAAAGGTTATTGGTACATCGAGAGGCTTTATTTAGCCATTGTGCTAAGAAGAGCGGATTTCTCTCATGCAAGACTCGAAGTCTGATGGCGCTGATATTTACTCTTCATGTGAACCTGTCCCTAGCATACGAAGAGCTTTCGCACGACCTGCATAATGCAGAGGCATTATCTATCTATAGGCGTACAGCGATCAACGCAGTCGAGCACGATATTGGTAAGAACAGATATTTGTTTCAGCCCTAGTTGGTCTATTGGCTCGCCATATCCCTCCCGTTCTAACTATCACCACGGGAGATATTGAATGGTCGTGCATCCCATCTCACCCTCCGAAGGTGGCGCTCTGGATCCGCAATCTCATTCCGCGCATGCATCCATCGGCGGTTATCCATCAAGATAATCGACCCTTTTGGCAGGTCGGACGATCTCAGGTGCATGGTCGAGGACGCCTGTACCTCACGTCGCACCAACACTGCGCTCAGCTCTTCCAATGCCTTTTCAGCCCGAGTAGTCAGTGGCGCAATAATGTCGTGTCTATAGCGAATAATAATCGAGTGGGGATCTGGGGCGAGAATACTGCCAGTGGTAAACGATTTGTCGGGGTCCTTGATGAACTCGGGTGGGATTTGCATCCGGAACTCAGGCGCCATCAAGGCTTTTCGTGTTGCTGGTGATAGAAACCCAATGAGGCTAGCAACGTTGATCGTTGAAAGTGTGCCGCCTCCATACCGATCATGCTGTAGCACTTGGAGGGCGAAGTATCGCGGCAGTGGATCCTCATAGCTACAGTCGGTGTGCCATGAGAACTCACTCATAGTTTCAGACCGAGCATGATGAGCTCCTGTAGTGGAGGCCGGTTTAGGCCGCACATCCCAGAACCAGCCTCTTGTCGCACTATGAGCAATAGGCAAGTGATGACCATGCTGTTTGTGCATATTCAGGATAAGATCCCGCAGATAGTCACAAGAGTCATCAGCAAAGCCCAGACGGATCTTGAGCAGACCGGAAGTCTCGAGCTCTGATGCAACTTTGTAAACATGTCCAGGATCATGAGCATAGGAGATATGAGGTGCATCAACAACCCGAAGACGATACTGTAGTGTGCCATGGGAACGAATGAAATTGCGAGGGGATGTCGGTCCAAGGGTGCCAAATCTTGTAAGACGCGAAAGTCTATACATCGCAGCAAAAGACATAGCAGGAGGGGTGATGGAACAAGATCCTGAGATAACAGGTCCCTTCGAGGAAAATGAATTTATCATCGCCCTCAACCAAAGTACGTACTAGAAGGACCTGGTTATGACTCTGGCTGGACATTGCTATTCTCTGGCTGCCTGCAGGTCGACACCACTTCCGTCCTCGTCATGGCTTTTTTGTTTCAGAGAACACGATAAATCGAAGGTGGATGTTGACCTGGAAGTGTTGGACGAACATGAAAGCCAATTCTTTCCACATGATGCCCCTTCTATAAGAATAAATAGCCTCAAGCAGTGCCATCCACCATCTTATATGTTAGACTCACATCAGGAAATTCAGCCTTATACCATGCAAACTGAACGACTTACACAAATTAACATCGGGGGCGATCGTGGAGATGTTCGGCCCATATCGCAACAGAACTTCGATGCGGCATCCTTCTCTGGTGAGGAAGCTCGGCTCCAGGAAAAACTGCTGAAGCTTTGCCCAGCGAATCTCTGGCACAAGGCTTCTTACACCGCAGGATGCCCGCGACCTGTACTAGTGGGTCGACATCACCAGCAGCAGCTGAAAGATCTTCATGAAGCTCTGACTGCGGCCATTACGGATGTTGTGCAACGTTGGTGGAGCGACAGAGATGCACGGTTCCCAGAACGTATGCCGCTAGAGGCAGAGGAGGAGGAACTTCTGCAAGTACGTCCATGCATTATCGTTTGAGACATGAATAAGAGAATGAGGCAGTTGCTGACACGTCATACAGTGGATCGAGGGCCAGGTCATTATCGGAAACCTGCCGCAATTCTCGCAGTGTCAGGGATCATGGCGCCCAGACTTTCTGGTAGAGGACAGCAGCCAGCGCGAAGAGAACTACTGTGTTACAGAAATCAATGCGCGCTTCTCCTTTAACGGATTCATGCACGAGGCCTATGGCCAGGCGGCAACCAACGAGAGCTTAGAGAGCGCGGGAACGGTGCTTATCCCCGCAACTGACCCGGACACTGTAAGACAATACCCATGCACCTTTCGTTTATTTGTTTTGACCTGAGTAGATATTGGAGGGAATTTTCAGCTTGTTCGATCCCGAGTATCCACTTCATCTTCTAAAGGGTACAGAAAGAGGTATCGATATCCACATGTTCATTGATGCCGTCGAGCATCGTTTCGGGGTAAAGCCACGACTCATTACACCCGCAGATCTCAGACTATTCCCCGACTCACGCAGCAAAAGCGGGTTCCGGCTGTGCTGCGCCATACAAGATCGCGATGGCCAAGTCCCCAATACATGGAGGTTTGTAACCCCGCATGGTGAGATCTACGAAGAGATACATCAGGTCGGGCTTGAGCTACATCAGCGGGAACTTCTCGCTCTCGAACCGGAAATGCTGCGCCAGATCAGCCTGCGGTGTTTTAATGATATGCGAACGATACTTCTCGTACATGACAAGCGGATGCTGGGCATTGTGAGACAGGAAATCCCGCAGCTATTGGCCCGGGGAGTAGTTACCTCAGTTCAAGCTGAAGCCTTACGTCTCGGCGTCGTGGAAACACTACTTCCTGGTTCGAAGGAGCTGAAAGATCTGCTGCAAGTGTCCCTTACTTGTCCCGACTTGAGACGCAGCTACATACTCAAGCCAATCCGCAGTGGCAAAGGCAATGGCATCATTTTCGGAGACGATGTTACGGCACCCGAATGGACATCCCTTCTTCAAACTCTCACATCTCCCAGTGATGTTTCCGCGGAGCTGTGCGTGGTACAGAGGCTCGTCACTCCGCGTGAATATGATCTAGTGTTGCGCGCTTCAAAAGGAATGGTTCGATATCCTCTGGTGGGTACGTATCATGTTTCAAACGGGAGGTTGCTCGGACTCGGGACTTGGCGGGCGAGCGGAGGCCGAATTGTTGCTGTGTCATCTGGAGGATCATGGATTTGTTCAGTCATGAAAGGAGAGAGAGAAGTTCGGGAAGAATGAAAGGCCAGTAGTCTTTTCTTTCCATTGAACTTTGCTTGCCATTCCTTGAAGACCCCGTGTGGTATCTACCAGATAAACTTTCGACTATCTACGAAGACCTAGATCACATTGACTTGTTTTCCTGAAGATAGCCATTTGATCTTATTTCCCAAGCCTCCAGAAGTAAAGATCTCTTCCAAAGCCTTGCCATCCTGCGTAAAGTGCGTCCATGACTCAAAATGCATAGGAACCAGCATATCAGCCTCCAAAACCTCCATCATCTTCACAGCATCTTCGCCACCCATCGTGACCTGCACGAACCCAGTGGGGCTCTTGGGACTTGGTAGCATTGCCTGCCCGAGGTTCGTGAGTGCAACCACGACATGATATTTTTCACGAAGCTTCATGAACTCATCCTCAATGAATACAGTATCCCCAGTGAAGTAAAGCACATTTGGGCGTCCATCTGTGCTGGTACCGAAGGAGGTTTTGTGCAAGAGAAAGCCAGTTACTTCGCCGCCTGGGACATGGACGCATGGAACACCAGTAATGCTCCATTCTTCGCCTCCAAGTTGAAACTTCAGCGTTTGCCACGGCTTGATAGCGCATGTGCCAGGATAGTCAGATAAGTTCTTTGCACCATCAGGCGTAGTAATGACCCTGCGGCCGATGAGGAGTTGACGGCCTGTCTCATCCAGGTTGTCAACGTGATCTTCATGACTGAGCAAGACGCAGTCGATGATGGGGAGTTGCCTGATTGGTAGAGCGGGGCCTTCTTGCATCGTGAGGAAGAATTCGCCCGGCTTTAACCCAGCCACGTGTGAGCGGTCATGGCTCTGAGGAGCTTCGTCAAAGATGGGATCAGTGATGAACTTGACACCATCGATATCAACAATCGCGGTTGCGGTTGTAATGTGAGTGATGGTGACTTTGCTGTTGAAGCTGTCCGGAATCGTCATCTTTAAATGTCGTGTACAGTGGTAGAATGACTGAGTTGGAAGTTATGCGGCCAGGATTGTTCCAAGCTGCAACAGCTTCAGATATAAGACAGGCAAGGTCTCGATGCCGTTATCCATTTATCAGCCAGCTGATAAATTAAACCCCGAGCGAAATAAGATTTCTTTGGCTGTGATGCTGTAATCATTGGTAGTGTCGGGCATGTTGGTAATTCTTCCGTCTCAATTCTATGTAGCTAGGTGACCTCTCTTAGAATAGTGGATCTAGGCTTCGCTCACAGAGTCACAGCTTGAAGATCCGACATGATTCAATCAATACTTTAAAAGCGTTGAAATTCTATGACAAGTTTACTGTATATACAAAACCTCGGAGATTGTATTTCGTGTACTAAATGAAAATGTCAATAACTAAACCAGGCCTGTTGACTTCAGTAGCGCGCTCCCATCTTGGCCGCTGACAGGACCACTCCCATCACCAGAAAATGCACTTATGTAAGAAACCCGAGCACTTGAAAACACAATATCTGATTACTCTTCGGGTTTGCGACCCCAGACAACCCGCTGCTTGTAGTAAGGATGATGTTTGCCTGAGTGAATCTCCCTCCGAGCATGCGCAAGGAAGACATGAATTTCCGACTCCGTCCAACCGATCGTGTTGGCGACAAAAAGCACAAAACCTTCAGGGTCGGCCAGGAACGCAAGCTTGCCGAACTGACCCAGCTCTTTCAGGGCTGGATCTTTGGGCCAGCCGCCAATTGGAGTCTGCAATCGACTGTTATCAGCCATTATCCATGGGTTCAAAATGGGTTACTTACCTTGTACTCGAATTGCTGAATATCAACAAAGCCAGCAGCTTCCATGGCCTTCCGCTGCAGCTCCTCTTCATACACGGTGAAGCTCACGCCTAGCTTCTTGGCTCCCTCGATGAACAACTTACCCCACTGGCCCAATGCAGAGCTCTCCTTCACGGTGTCGTCGTCGCTGGTGATGATACCGGAAGGTTCGAAACTCTCGACCCAACCACCCGGCTTGCAGGTCTTGTAGGCTTCACGGAAGAACTTGTACCAATCGGGGATACTGCCGATGAGCCAGCGGATGTGAATGTAGTCAGCTGAGTCGGGCGCAAATGTCCACTCTTGGGTACAGTCTTCGATCTCACTGAGACAACATGTTAGTATGTGCAATTGGGGATTTGTGGTTGATTCAGGTGACTCACAATTGCAGGTTCGGTGGCACCCAGGAAGGCTGGATTGGCGATACATCGGTGCCGATAACCTCAACGTTGGGATACTCATCGGCAAAATCTCTGCCGAGGGTCAGCGCGCGTCTTGGATCGCTTTTTGGAGACCTACAAAGCCCAGATACCTGGATGGCATATTAGCTAGTACTCAGCATAATCGAGGTAGTTTTCACGTACCGGTGCCTGTTCCAATATCAAGCGCTTTCTTTTTTTAATCTGTCAGCTTTGAAACATGTCTGCGAGGTCTCCGTTCATCACTCACTGTAATTTTCTCAGTGTCAAGAGGAGCGAGGTGTGTCTTTCCTCCAATACCCAGTGTCAGACAGTGGTGGCTAGGGAAGATCAGTTATCGTTCATGAATAGGATTCGTGGTTCAACCTACTTGATGTCGAGCAGTTCACTTTGTCTTTCATCGTTTGCAGCCCTACGTGCGTGAGCCTCGGTACACGACGAATACATACCGAAATATCTTACCAATACTGTGAACTGCCGATTTCCCTATGATACGTCCTCCCATGAAGCTTGCGGTATTCGAAGATACTAGAAGACACTGAATCTGTTGAGGACGCGAGACTATCTCCGCTCAGCGAATGAGCATCGTCGTCACCATTGGCATTCTCCTCCTGGAAATAAGTCAGCATACCTAATATGCATTTAAGCGACCAACATGAAACCCGTAAGCCTGTTGTTTGTCGGCCTTATCTCACCTCGGCAAGTTGCTGCCAATGCGTAGGTTCCAAAATGCCGGTATCCCCAACATTCACCTGCGCATGCTGAGGGGGGCTTTTTGAGGGGCTCTTTGATGAGGGACTTTTGCCAGTATTCTTGACGGGACTTTTCTCGCTCTTGGGGCTTGTCGCAGCCGCTGGCGGTGTCGACATATTGAGTCCTTATATCTTTGTCGCGGACACCTTGTTCGTTGGGGTCTTTTTAGCTTTCGGGAACTTAATATAGCGCAGAGTCTATGTGGGAAAAAAGAGAAAAACCGAAAAAACAATCTGGGAATTTTCGGTCGGGGGAAATAATGATAAGGTAAATTTGTTCTACTCCATATTTGGGGGGGTTCGGCGAATTATAGTGACGAGACTTGGTGGTAGACGAACGAATGAGATGCTTGGCTGAGGGTTATTAGTTGATCAGCATGAGGAGACGTGTCAGTTCGTGCAGGGTTCGAGGTGGGGGGATCATGCATCGTTTTGATGGTATATACGTATAAAATCTGCCAAAGACAGGATCAAATCATATCATGTTTGAAATCGTTTTGAATGATAGCAGCGTCAGCTATATAGTGCAAGCTCGAGAGTCCCCATTCCCTAATTCTTTATCTCAGCTTGTTTAGAGGAGGCTTCTCATCTCGTCGTTCACCTGCGCTACGATAACTAAGTCGACATGGATAATATGACACTAGCCCGATATGGTATGGCATGAACTCCCTAACCATTATCCTGGGCTAGATTCGCCGATGCAGTGAAGAGGAGTCGATGATACGTTGATACATTGATGATGCGATTGCTTGCATCGAGACAGCTACCATTGCGCTGCGGCGCCAGCAGATGCAAATTCTATCTAGAAACAAATACTGCTGACTTATAGCTGCCCATCAATGCTTGCTAAAAGTTCCTCCTCCCAATCGTCATCGCTCTCGTCCCATTCAGCAGGAGGTCCTGTACCATCTTCGCCATCAAACCAGTGTCCTTCCCCAAGTGTCGCTTCGCACGCAATCCCCTTTGTCTGGAGAAACCTCATAAACCGGCCTCCAGGTACATCTCCAATCGGCTCACCACGTTCCTTCGACCCAACAACAATTCCCCTCAGATAAACGCGCTTCAATGCAGGAAACTTTCTCTCCGTCAACGCTCTCTCGAGCATATTCATCAACCTTTCGCTGCCGAGACCGTCCTGATCACTTCGGAAGAATCCCTTTGCGTCATCGACGGCGCCGTCTCCATGCTCTATCCCAATTCGTTGCTCTACTGACAGCGTCTCGAGCGTTTTACACGACGCTTGTAAAATATTCTCCCAATCATTATGGGCGGAAACCTCGGCGCTTGTTGACCAGAAGTAGCTGACCATTCTTGCTGACAGGTTACCCTGCGATGGCTGACAGAGATGCAAGTGTCGTAGTCTTGGCAATCTCAATGAGGGCGCGTCTTTATGAAACGGTAAGAAGCCGGATAAGGGTCTAGGTATGACAGCCCATCCACGGAGTCTACCATATGTAGGATCCCCAGGAGGACTGTAGATGTCTTCGGGAAAGCGTGGGAAATCGTCCTCTATAGTTGCTCTTGATTCTATCGGTTTGTCAAGCAGTCCGAGCTCGAGTCGCTCAACGGTTGAGCACGACTCCAATATCCATTTGACGGCGGCCGTAGGTATCAGGCCATCAAGCTTTACATAACGGAGCTTCGTAAGTATAGGAGCAGATGGCCCAAAAGATCTTTGCTCATCCTCATCGAAGTAACTGGATTCTTCAAATAGTTCAAGAGCCCTGACGTTGATAAAATATGGTAGGGTTTGCCAAAACTCTATCCCGGAGCGAACAACCGTGCAGATAAGCTCAACGCGTGAACAGAGTTGTTTCAGCCGGCCGATGTCCTCAAACGACGCATCAGTCAACATGTCGAAGAATGCTTCTGCATGGCAATACCCCAGGTATCCAGTGTCCCAGTAACAAAAGCGGTGTGATGCAGAAATCATGGGTGAGGGCTGCCTCGAGTCGCAAGCCTCGTGGAATGTATCATGATGGGACACGATATTGGTCCATAACAGAGGCTCAGCAAGTCTGTTGAGTCTCTTACAGGTTCGGGATAGCTGGGTGAGTTCGTGCGCTGTGGCATTGGCGACGATGATGCTGACAATCTCATCAGGTAGGGAATCCATCGTTGAAGGGGCGTCGTGAGCGTGGTCTGACAGCAACAAAAGAGTATATGAAGGAAGATGAAAGGAAAGAAGAATAAAGGGATATTTATCTAGAATCGCAAGCATTGACGATAACAAAACAAGTCCAAGCTTAGGCGGCCAATGACTCAGACGGGGCGCTATTGTCGTTCTGCATTAATTAATTGAAGGATCGAAGCCCCGCAATCAAGGCTGAAGCTGGGGCGATGCATCATGCGACCGACAATAAACTGCCAGGTACGTACCCTAGAGTAGTGAGTGGTCTTCCACGATTTCACCCACAGAACACCTTTCAAAAACATTCCATTATTGGGAAACTTCAAGCTGAATGGTCCAATTGCGAAACTTGATTTGCTACTGGCGCGTCATTTATCACACACCAAAGAATTGATACTGCGGTTTGGCAGCATCCTTCTGAGCCCCGTCCGTGTGACAACTCATAATCGTCTCGGAGACATTCACTAACTCCGAAACGATCTATGAGAATGGACAATGAGTAAGCCGGGGTTGCCGGTTACCTTTGATAAATCTGGCTTTCTAAATCTGCGACATTCGCAATTTCATCAAGCCCCGCTATCTCAACGACGTACGGTGACCCGAATCAAACATGTCTTCCCTAGTAAGCAAAGTAGCCATACTCGGCGTAAGTAATCATGGCCAGTAGTAGAGCCGAATAACAAATAACAATTTCTAGGCCTCGGGTCGCCTTGGTGCCTTTATCTTCAGAGCACTGCACCAAAGCAACAAGTTCGATATCACCGTCATCAGTAGATTCAGCTCCAAGCCAGCCGAGTATCCTGCCCCGACCAAGGTCGTTCATGTTCACGATGAGTACCCACCACGCGAAATGGTAGAGGCCTTTCGTGGCCATGATGCTGTGGTGCTGGCTTTGGGTTTAGTTGCCGAGGGTCATCTTACCGAGCTCGCTCGTGCTTCTGTTGAGGCCGGTGTCAAGAGATTGATCGCTTCGGGTTACGGCGCTGACAGCACCAATGAAGAAGCCGTAAAGGTGTTTCCCGTTGCAGCTGCAAAAGCGCGCATGATTGAGTATCTCAAGGGTCTCGAGCAGCCTGGTTGGTCTTGGACTGAAGTTGCTTGCGGGCCTTTGCTAGATATGTGAGCTCATTTAATGTTTGGGATGAATGGCCTTTGTTGATAACATGATATAGGGCCGTCCAAGTCGGCTTCTTCGGTGTTGACCCTGAAACTAAGACAGCTGAGATCCTGGATGATGGAGATGCCAAGTTTACTGCTACTACCCGGGATGGTGTCGGCCAAGCTGTCGTTGGCATTCTCAGTCACCCAGAAGAAACAGCGAATCGCATTGTCTATATCTCGTCCACAGAGCTGTGTGTAAATGACGTCCTGGAGGCCGAGCAAAAGGCCGCCGGTAAGGAAGGATGGGAGATCAAGCATGTCAAGACGGATGAAGAGATCGCCAAGGCAAACAAGATCGTTGCTACAGCCACCGAAATGATGCCCAGAATGATAGCTACTAGAAGATTGGCACTGGCAGTCACTGTTCAAGAAAGATGCGGGGCGAATTTCAAGAAACGGGGTATTCTCGACAATGAGTTGTTGGGAGTACCGGAGGAGAGCATCCAAGAGGTTGTCGCGCGAGTCAGGAACGGGCGCTAGAGATACGTCTGTTGGGAATACAGACACGAGAAAGAGATAGATATGTCAGTTGTTTCTCATGTTTGTCAATATTTGTAGATAATTGCATGTTCTGGTCCAATATACGGGCATCGTACTCTCTTCGTTGCGGAGCTTGTGCAACAATACTCGTGGATGCTAATATGTCGAATCAACCAACAGAAGTGGATAAACTTATCCCACCAGTCACTTCTGGCCTGTGCAGGGCAGTCCTTGGCTAATGATATGATTTGCCAGATGCTTTTCAGATGAGGGGAATGCTCACGTGTGGAGAAGCGTCGCATCCAACTCGACCCATATCCGGCACTCAACTTCAGCTGACGTATCCTCAGCCTGATATCTTGAATGCGATTACCTTCTAAACAATAGCAAGGAAGAACTCAAGCCGGTTCAAGTTGAAGTTACACACAAATGCTAGCAGCAGCACGAGCAGAACTCGCGTCTGGTGATTCAGGCGCTGGGCCAAATGGTGCCTCCACAAAACCCCCCAAGAAGCGCGTCCGCAATTTCACGGCAGATGATCGAGCTGCACATCGCATCTTTGAGAAGAAACGCCGAGAGCTGTTTCGAGAGCGACTCAATGTGAGACCATTGCTTGAAAATGTACTAAGCCTTGTCTAACGCTTTGTTGTAGGACTTGGCGAAAGAACTGCCTGCGCTAGCTGGGAAGAACCCCGCCAGGCTGTCAAAGCACGACGTGATTGATGAGAGCATAAACCGTCATCAGCTAGAGCGCGGGGCGTGCCTGGATGTGATACAAGCTTATAGAGCTTTGCTCCAGGAGCGAGATGACTTGCTGGGTGAGGTGAATACCTGGCGAGCTACTGCTGCGATGCCTAAACGTCATGCTACGAGCAACCAGATGAACCTTGATGAGCTGGGCAAACTGGAGACCAGAGTTCGAGGTCAACAGCCAGAAGGTATTCGTTCAGATGTCCAGGAGTTGGCTCCGGTGGACACAAGCTATACCATCGTCAACGATCTGACTTCCCAGCCTTCTTTCTCCCCTCCGACCAATTCTATTCATCCAGCACCAGTACCCCACCCAGCCTTACTAGGCAACGAAGAGTCCAGTCTGATTCAAAGCTCTTCATTTGATCCCGCTGGATCCATACCTCATTCAGATGAACTCATCGACCAGACTATGGCTCTGATGGAAACGCAACATTTACCAAATCAAGTTATGATGATGCCACTAAAGAATATGACGGAGCCCACTGTGGATGCAATTGTAGAGCCACAACTGGAGAATGGTAGGCCAACCTCCAACATGCACGACTTCCTTACGGACACCTCAGGCGATCAGATCTCTCTCACAGGCTGGAATATCGACTTTCCTCTTTCAGCGATGGACTTTGGGCCAGACACGACACTTCAACAATATTGTTTCTAGTACTCTTGGGCAAATTGCTTGGACGCTCATTTCGGGCGATATGGAGACTGATCTAAACCTTAGCCAACATAGCTTCAACCTTGGCTTTGCTTCGCTCTTCACCGCCAATAAACAGTGTCAACGCATCAGCCAAGCGAGTCTTGGTCGCTTTATCGGCCTCATTTGCCTTGTCAATCTCAGCACCTCCGTTAGCAAGATAGTCGACGTCAGTGCTAGCCGCTTTTCCATCCCAGTCTGGGCCAGCCAAGGGATCGATTGACAGGAGCTTTTTGAGACGCTCCGGCAGTGGATTAGCGTTCTTGTAAACATGGACAGGCTTGAGCAGGCTTTTTCCGGGTTGCTTGGAAGCGTCGTATGGAAGCTTTGAGAGCTTTTCGAGGACGGTATGGGAGATGGTGGCTGAGTGGCATCCCATTTCACCAGCGGCCATGGCCTCTTGAGGTGTTATAAAGCTGGGGAAATGTCAGTTTGGATGCTGGTATCTGTGGTCTATTTCTTACCTGGCGTTTTTCACAAGGGGTTGTTCCTTTCCGGTTTCTTTGTACAGCCGTTTGTACGTCTCAAGGATCTGGATGATACGGGGAGAGTTTGGGTGCTCCAGCGCAGGATCAGCCACATCTGGCCACAGAGATAGCTCATCATGCGCTCGCGTTTCTGTAGTCTGTCAATTTTATACTCACACTGCTTCTCCCTTCACGTACCGTTGTAGTAGGGACTGATGTACAGCATGCCAGCCTGACTGCAAGCGATAGCCTGGGCAAGACTGAAAAGTGCCGTGCCAAGTGTCGGAATGCCCTCGGCGGAGAGAATCTTTGCAGCGTTCAGAGCGGGCCCCGTAGAAGGGATTTTGATGCAGAACCGCTCTCGCGAGATACCGGCTCTGGAAAATTCCTTATCGTAAAGGCGTGCATGATCAAGAGTAGCCTGCGTGTCGTAGGCCTTGGAAGGAAGTGTTTGTAGAAGAACACGACCTTGGATGGAATCGATGTTCTTCTTGCACATGAGAACAGCCTGTGAGGTAGTGAGCAGGGTTTCCTTACTACCGATGAGATGCTTAATTTACCATGCGCGTGTAGATGGCGAGCCATCCTTGATCTTTGAGCTCCTTTGTAATTTCCTCGAACAATTCTCTGTTCGAGTCATCACCAAGCTGGATGTCAACCCAGAGTTGGTTACTGGTCTGATCATGGAACTTGAATGGCATGGCTTTGATCCATTCTGGAGCCATCCAGTCGACATCCACGTTGACTAGTCTCATCAGCGACAAGTAATGAAGGCCTTTTTTATAATAGAAACATACGTTGCTCTTCGAGCTTGTCAAGCCATGATTGAGTTCCGGTGCTTCCCATTTTGGATAAATTTGGTCGATTATTCTGTTTGTTTGATGTAAAAGATGCTTGTTTTCGATGACTTGGTCTTCTTGGTGTAGCATAAAGGGCGGACGAGGAATAGGCTTATAACCTTACTTTCATCAAGTTCACAATGCTCAAATGGCTTCAAATTGCCGAGATTTCGACCGTAATGTAACCTGCCCTGCGTGTACCAAGTCTCTGTACGCTATTCCCCTCCTATGCCCTGCGTGTGCCAATTCATTCCCTCCAGTGTTCCCCGCCCGTGCCCTGTGTGTTCCAATGCCCTGCGTGTGGCATCAGCAAGTTAGTACATTCGAATTGGCCAATCGGGTGGTTGACCCAAGTACACTAGCAGCTCCTTCGGGGGTGATTGTCCAGTTTACCGAGATCCGGCACTTCAGGAACATTCTTGTTTGTCTCATCTCACATGATGTAGAATCCCATGCGGGGTGGAATCATTCAGTCTGGGGTGGAATTGGCGCCATTCTAAGAAGAGTATGGAGCGAAAGTTGATACTCTGGGGAACCTAGTCACCCCGCAAGTTAATGCTCTGATCGACGAGTATAAAGGTGGCCCTCTTGCGCTGAGGGATGGACATGTTGTTTAAGAGCTATCAATTGTTTATCAGCACTTTTACAGGCTTCAGAAAGCATCATGGACCGCAAATCTGATATTGAAGATCACCTCAAGCATGATGTTGAGCACATCGACCATATCACGCCGCAAGACTTCGCTCGAAATACGAACGCCAAGTATGTATCTCATCATGCTGTAGGCAGTTGCTGACTTCGTCAATCTACAGAATTCGCAATCCTCTTGCTGGCATATCTCGAGCTGACCTGCGTACACAAGTCAATGCCTTCTGTGAAGACTATGACTTCCAGGACAAGATAGAGGTCTTCTACCGCGGTGCACTGGCAGCTCAAAACCCAACAGACTACGAGAACATCGGGGAGCTTACCGATGATGACAAACGCGTCCTGCAACGGGAAGTAACTCATAAGTGGCATCTGCCTCGTACTCTCTACTACGGCATTGCTCTTTGCTCTCTTGGATCTGCCGTTCAAGGCTGGGACAACACCGGCGCAAACGGAGCAAACTTATCGTTCCCTCAAGAATTCGGTATTGAGCATAGAACCACTCTAATTGGTGTCATCAACTCTGGGCCTACTCTCTTTGGTTTGTTGAGTGCGTGGGCAGCAGACCCTATTAACAACCGCATTGGCCGCCGAGGCGCCATCTTCTTGACTGGACTTTTCTGTATCTTTCCAGTACTTGCTCAAGCCTTCACACAAAACTGGTGGGGACTCTTGATCTGCCGTCTCTTCATGGGCCTTGGAATGGGCATCAAGATTTCGACCATTCCTGTTTACTCCGCCGAGATTGCTCCAGCATCCATCAGAGGTGGCATCGTCACGAGCTTTCAGCTATGGGTTGCTTTCGGCATTTTTGTGGGATTCTGTTCGAACCTGATCTGGTATCGCATCGGAGATCTTGCTTGGCGCTTCCAGCTCGCAGCTGCGTTCGTCCCGGCTATTCCGGTAGTTATATTTGTTTGGCTCTGTCCTGGTCAGTATTTACTCATGATATACCCATTTAATATGCTAACTCTTATTCTAGAGTCCCCTCGCTGGCTTATCAAGAAGGGTCGCTACCAAGACTCCTTCAAAGTCTTCTGCCGTATCCGCAACACGGAAATGCTAGCAGCCCGAGACTTGTACTACGCTCATCGTCAAATTCTCGAAGAGAAAGATGCCTTTGGAGGAAAAACACTTGCTCGCCGTATGTGGGAGCTGGTAAGCGTCCCTCGCCTTCGACGAGCTACGGTTGCATCCTCCTGGATCGTCATCTCGCAGCAGTTTTCCGGCATCAACATCATGGCATTTTACTCATCGACAATCTTTGCTGCTGCCAACTATTCCACCAGGGATTGTCTTCTTGCTTCCATGGGATTTGGCCTCGTCATGTTTATTTTTGCTTTCCCTGCTGTCTATATGGTCGACACCTTTGGCCGTCGAAATCTGCTGCTAGTTACGTTCCCCAACATGGCGTGGTGTTTGCTGGCGGCAGGATTCAGCTTTCAGATCGACAAGGATTCTAGTGCTAGAGTACCGCTTATCGCTTTCTTCATTTACCTCTTCACTGCCATGTATGGACCTGGTAAGTTGACCTTTCTGTCACCCATCTGCCAAAAGCTAACTGTTTAGGCATCGGACCGCTACCTTCTATCTATTTCTCCGAAGCATTTCCACTGTCGCATAGAGAGATTGGCTCTGCCTTCACCATCTGTGTCAACAACGCGGTTGGCAGCGCCTTGACTTTGACATTCCCTTCCCTTCTTGATCGTCTCGGACCAACTGGGGCTTTCGGTTTCTACGCAGGCCTCAACGTTGTAGCGTTTATCGTGATATTCTTGATTATTCCAGAGACTAAGTAAGTAAATAATAGTGCGATTTGTTATGCTCGCAACTGACCAGGGTGTTCCAGGCAACGTACTTTGGAAGAGTTGGACTACATCTTTGGAGTCCCGACCAGACGGCACGTCGCTTATCAGCTTCAGCATTGGTTGCCTTGGTTTTTCAACAGATATATCTTTTTTCAGAGGTCGGCTGAGCTAGAGCCGTTGTATCAGCTGGATTAGAGAAGACGAGGAAGCGAGAAAATGTGCACGCCAACTTTGTAATTGAATTTCTAAGTAATACCACTTATTTCCGTCGATGCTTGCACGGGGTCATGCCAACTAATTTGTTATCAACGAAATGCCATAGAGGTTTGTAAACGATCATTCCTAGTAGAAATGGCTCGGTCCATCGCTTGTTCCAAAGACGACGAATGGTTGAAGCTTGCACTGACTGCAAGTCAGATTGATTTGATGACAACCTATCGTTACCAACCTAATAACAGTTTCCCTCGTAACAATTAATTGTGCAATCATCGCTGGCTATCACATCAGTACAGCTTCAACGAAAGAAGAATGATACTTTCGTTGTGTCACCGCAGGTCCATGTGCTCTTGTTACAGCACTGCTTATCTGTTCCTACGCAAGTTGCATTGCCGTGATCAGGTCCGCAAAGACCATTGTACGCACGCAACGGTTCGGGAACTTGTAGCACATCAGTCATCTCCACATAGCATCGCGTAGAGATTGATTGATGCCTAAAGCTTATGACGCCTCCACGAGACATATCAAGCCAACACATGGCGTAGAGAAAAGTGAGAGGTACTTACATCCTTCGACACAATATCTGATATTTGGTTGAACAGAATTGCAGTCGTTGTTCAGCCTAGGGTTCAGTTCATAGAATGTGTCTAGAGTGATGTGATACTTCTTGGTGATGGCGTCGCAGGCGCTAGAATCGATATGAGACCCGGTCAGAGTGCTTAGGCGACAGTTAATCCCGCCGGGAGACATGGCGCTAGCCTTCCAGGTAGATGGCTGGCATTCGTCATCTGATATGACCGGGTGAACGAGAGCTAACCCAAGAAGTGAAAGACGGATAAACCAAGGAGACATTTCGGTTGGAGACATTCAACGATTCTGTCTGTCGATTCAGACTTGATGATGCAGCATGTGTATTTAACGTTGAGTGTTCCAAAGCTCACAGCTGAACGGGCAGAAGAAATAAGACACACTCAAACGTGTTGGTCGTTGCAGATCATGAAACAACATGCCCACTGACACGGCTCTGTGCCCCAAGCCACTTCGTGTCAACGAACAGAATGGGGCAATGTTGGCGATCCCGGAATGATTAGGGGTTTCGGCTAAAGAGGGTGGTAGCATGTCTCACTTTGCGCCTTTTCCTGTCAGCTAATTCCTAATCCGCTAGAGGTTTGCACTGCTAGGTGCATCCTTGGACTGTGCCCTGGTTCAACATGTTGTATGAGTCAAGGCTTGAGGGATATTCTGTACAATCAACTCAACACGGACCTTCCTGGGTTCATTCACTCCACTGATCTGCCGGGACGACTGAGGTAAGAGTCCTTCATCTCTGTAGGGTCCGTGATTAATTTCGTCACTAGTATGCACTCCCAGGGGAACAGATCATCTGTAAGAAAGTTTCATATCTAGTCTGAGAACTGTATACAGTGAGTGGGCTCAGTACTAGCCTAGAGGCCCACGTCGTTGGGATACATTTCTTCCAATATCTGCCAGATCCGACGTCGGTTGGTAAAGCCGCCCGGTACACTGAGGCCAAGTTTGTCAAAGCTCCATATGCCTTCGTCATCCTCAAATGCTTCGCTTGGTGAAATCTCTGCTGGACTCATAACCTGCCGTGTGACCTTCTCCCAATCCCATTGTTGTGATTCAGATTCTCGTGAGGCAGCCTTATCATGAACAGCTTGGGCGTCAAGATCCCAAAGAAACGGGACTTGAAGAAGCACCTGCCTCCACATGGACTGTGGCATGATGTAATCACATTCCAAGTGGAGAGGCGCCTGAGCGAGAAATGAGCAAATGAGATCTTTGACTTCTTGTGGCAGACTCTCAACGTGCTTCCTGAATTTATTGAAGTTATTTGGTAGTCGATGAACAGCATCTCCTGCCGGTGCTAAGTTTTGGATGAGGAGTATGCTCAAGTCTGGGATTGCAACAGGATCTTCATCCCACTATAAAGCAAACATTGATCGACATCAGTATGCGATTCCTGAGTTTCGTGTTAAAGGAGGGCTTGAACTTACCCAACCATCCCAATGATCTCCATATCTGTAAATATTGTGTGACGGGATGTAATATCGTTCAAAGCCCACTGAAAATGGTTGGCCCGGTTGAGAGTTGGGAATTGGGGGAGTGAAATGCATTCCAGCCTTGCAGGGATCTTGGTGAATAACCCTAGCGCAACGGCGTTCAAGAGTAAACCAGAGGTTCCCCATGGAGTTGACTTTGGCACTCAAAGATGTTCTCATAACGCGATTCGCAAGATCTTCGCAGGCTGCATGTATCCCGACATACATTGCCCACCCGATCCAAAGGATTGTCTGATTGTTCTTTGACGTCGTAGGCTGATTGAGGACACTTTACGATCCTCGGGAAGTATAACAAGAGAACCGCGATTGGAAGTGGCTTTGGCGGCATATCGAGCGACCTCATTGTCAGCTACCCTGAGATGCGGAGGTGACCGTGACAGGTCTGGCCAATGGGGACCAGCCAATGCGACGGCATCGGCCTTCCAATCTTCCGCGCCCCCAAGGAAGACGCCGCAAATAGTACAGTTGATGCAATCAGGGTTATGCGCCATGAGTAGTGAGCTGAGAGGAAGATGAAAAGTGACAGTAGTGAAGTGAAATCCCCGAACACAATACAAACGCTCCAGGCTAGGTAAGGCCGTAACAAAGGTACGATAGTGGAGACGGAGAATGAGGCCGAGAACAACCTTGCGCGGGCTATTGGTTCCGGGGTCTAAGGAAATGAATGACACACCATAAATGAAACGAATTGAACATTCTCAACATAACACAAACCCCTCAAAAGAGCAATTTGGCCAAGGATATCATTTCAAGCTTGCTCTAACTGTTCATGAGGGTTGCGTATGGACAGCGGACTACGATGATTGCATGCGTTGTATGCGTGTTCCCATCGATAGCTGTGATTGCTCCGCCAAAAGGAATAAGCAGGTTGGGTCGAGAGCAATTGCATCTGCACATGAGTGGCTATTGTGAGGATTACTCGGAAACAGTAATATTGCTGAATATAGTTTATGCATCTATAAATGAACATTTAATGTCTAGCTTTGCGTCTTAGACTTAATTCCGTTCTCTTGTGACTTGACGTGGCTTTCTTACTTTTTACTAGCGGAGGTCAGAATTCGAGGGCAGATTGAGGAACTGAAGAGCAATGTTTTTATTATGCCAGTACACAATCCAAACACCAGATCCAACCACCCACCCTTCGCTATGTTTCAATGATTACATGACCTTCATTCCCATAGCAGTGTTGCTGGCCATACCAGCCAACTCAAAATGCTGCACCATCTTCGCCGATCCAGATCCACCTGAGACATCCAGAACAGTGACAGCAGCCTGAGTAGTACCATTACCAGGTGAAAGAGCGTAGAGGAAGTTCCCAGAAGCAGCCAAGTCGATGAGACCAGGGTCACCGTTGCAAGTCAAGTCAAGCTCAGATACAACGCTCGCATCGTCAAGGCTCATCTCGACAACCCGGTTGCGGCCGACATCTGTCACGAAAGCAGACCTGGTAGCGGGGGAGATAGCGACCCAGCACGTGGCGGTCTGGCCTTCGACTGCCCCCTTGGCGGCGGTGGTGGCTTCGCAGCTGTTGGGATCGACATCGAGAATGGCTGCGCCGAAGGAAGCGTCTGTAGCGAAGATCTTTGATGTTCCGGGGATGACCTGTGAGCCAAAGAGAACGGCTGTGCCTTCAGGAGAACTGCGAGCATCTTGCTTGCTCACAGCCGCGACTCCGTTGTTCATCTCAACATTCGCGACGGAGATAAAGCCAGTGTTATTCACAGCAGGATCGCCCTTGACCATAGTGAACAGCATGGACTCATCTTCTGAGAAGAGGACTTGTGAAAGTGTGTTTGTAGGTCCCACAGGAGGTGTTGTTTGACCGAGGTCGATCGTTCGTAGTTCATCCATGGCGCCGAGTCCTTGTCGCGAGAAGCTGCTGCAAGAAACACCGGCCTTGGCACCAGTTGAGCCAACACAAACAACTCCGTTCTTGGCGGAAGCAGCGATAGTATTGGGGAACTCGCCGGGGATTTGGACTGGCTTGCCGACCATCTGTAGTTTCGTAGGATCGGATCGTGAGACTTTTAGCATGCTGAGAGTGTTGGAGCCAGCGTTGACAGCGAAGATGTTCTACAACCGAAGTCAACAAAGGTTGATGTCATTTGTGAGGAATATTAAACTTACATTGCCTGCAATTGTCAAAGCAGACTGACTGATCAAAGCATCAGGTGTAGCCGGCTTGCCCTCAGCGTTAACAGCTACAGAGCCTGCACCTCCAGTCATGGTGACTTTGCCCCTAGACAGTGTACCGTCCTGGCCAATTGGGATCGCAAGAACACCATTGGCCTCCTCATTGGTGAGAACATAGATCGCCTTGCCCGTCATAGCGTTGCTGTTCATTCCGGGCTTGCATGCTGGGTGGCTGCTCGCTTCCTGCGCAAGCCAGAGCAAAGCCGGGAGAAAGAATCCTGAAGAGAACATGTTGATTGATGTGTTGGTGGTGAATTTGGTAAGAGAGTGTAGAAGAAAATATTAAAAAGCAGGCCTGCTGCAGAGAATGAATGAGAGAAGAATGTTTGAGTGATTGAATGAAGATATCGAGTTTATTGAACGCGTCTTGATCTTCTTTATAGCAATCTCTCGTCCAAACTCAACATCTCCATATAATCTATTTCCAGGGATAAAGTCTCAACATCGAAGTAATCTGAATCTCCTCTTTAGGAAAGGCCTAATTCCTATTGCAACATAAACGGCCAAATCGAAAGTCCCACTTCCTTAAATCTGAAACGATGCTGAAGAACCATCCACAGCTCGGAAACATCATAATGCCACTTGGTTGCCGTGCTGCCGGCCGAAGTGAAACCGGGGTGTGATGCCCCCTGTTTGGAAGTCAGATCTGTGCTTTATGACTGTGTAATCACGATTTCCATTTTGGAAGCGCCGTGACTTCGTTTGGGGACTTTTTACACGGTAAAAATGAAGCAATTGATATCATTGCCAGTGCTTAGCCGATCGTTGTAGTATGCTAACAAGTCGATGGTATGATGAGTGACCTTATTGTCGGCGCGTAAGGAACGCGATAACATGGATGGAAATGGGTGCACGAGCATATGGATAACCTTATCGTACAAGGTTAACATGAGTTACTGCGATCAAGTTCACAATTGTGGAAACAAATGTATTGATATCGTCAATGAGGCTATTACTTATCCTTGCAAATATCAATGATCTTTCTTGGCCACTCGGTATTCTCCTTGAGACATAATATCACAGCCCTTTCGCTAGTCCCTCTCCGTGTCAGGGCTGACATGAGTAAGACGAACCTTTCCCAATCAGGAAATTCTGATATTCTCATCTTCAGTGCCCCAAAATGAGGGGACGACGCCGAAACGCCCCTGATACAAGGGTCTCACTCAGCTAGCGCTCACCAGGACCAATAGGAACAATGCTCACCCGTTGACTAATCTTGGATAAGAAACAAGAATGAAGCAGCTGAACTGGAGTCGTTGTTCTCTTCATCTTTATTGATCTTTCATCATTTTTACCTTTTTCGCGTTCCCTCCTCGCTCGCGCCAATCTCACAATGGCTGATAGAATCTTCCGAATTTTTAATCCTGGCGGTTCGTTTTAGTTTTTGCTAACCCTTGTTTGAACGAAGTACTAACCATGGCCAGAGCCCAAGGAGAATCCAGTAGAGAGGCGGAGAGCCCAACTACGACGTGCTCAACAGTAAGACGTTCCTGGGATACTGTCTTATATAACCATTGTTAACACCCCACTCTTTTAGATCCTACCGTGGACGAAAGGATAAGTACGCCAGGACCTTGGAAGAAGAGCTAGCCAAGTCCCGATCCCGGGAAGCGGAACTCGCGCGAGAATGCGAACAACTCCGTGCAGGTCTTCAAAATGCCCTTCAACAACTATCTCAAGGTCCCAATTCTACCGATACTGGGTTCAGAGAGATCAACTACCCGATCAATGACTACGCTACTCCATCCAGAACCACAGGATCGTCGAGCGGCGCTTCGCCGATGTACCTTGGTGACCCAGGCTACCAATCAGTGGACATTGTACCTTCTCCACAACTGATATCACCGTCTTCGTTCGGAGACTTCTCTGACCCATCCGAGGGCCATGGGGCTCCCGTGTTGTTCAATCAAGGGTACTCGAGCCATTCACGCGTGGGCGAAGTGGATCAGATCATTGCAGGCATGGAGTTTGTTCTTAAGTGTGTCCCTCCAACACTCATCATCGAGTCTCTGCTAACACATAACAGAATTGAAGAGCCTTGTTTGGGTCATCTCCATGGTGATCCCAAGAAGCCAGACGAACCTGGTAACCATGCCTTGACTGCGACGGCCCAGCTCATGGCAGCCTGTGGCGATACATCACATACAAATAACCCACGTCTCCCTTCGTCCCCCACCTTTGGAAGTACTCCATCATCTATGCTAGAACGGCTTTTGACACTGGCGCCCGACCTGTCGAATGAAGATGAGATGACGCCGATCCAGGCCTGGAATGACATCCGGTGTCGGCCAAACTTTGGCGGGTTTAGTACGAGCAGCTTGGGTAGCCTTGCGGCGAAATTGATGAAGGCTGCGAAATGTCATGGGTAAGTTCATTCAAGTCTAGTGTACTGAGGTAGCTAACAAAGAACAGCTTTGGTGCTGCGATAAAGCGATCTGTTTTTGAAGGTCTAGTCTACGAAACTCTTGTTACTGGACAAACCTTTTAGGCGCAATATCTTTGCGGCGCTGATTTAGACTACTGTATCATATTTACATTCTAATTCGATTTGTTCTGTTATGCTTAGGAACGCCCTTTCATCTGTGCATATTGTTCGCAACTTTGTGCATGGAAATATGCTGTCTCTGTTCTTGCAGCTGCTTGGCAGCTGTTCAGGCAACAATCTACGATATCAATTGTTCGACTCTACATCCTTGGCCACTGCGTAGCTTTAGCTTAACAGTGGCTCTGGCAAACTCAAGGCGACAAGTTCAGCTGCGCAGACAAGAGCTATGTCTTTCCCTGAGTGACAGTGTCACTGTTCATCTAGGTATTTAATCATTCCCGATCGACCCTATGCTTATTCTCAAATTCTCTATCAAAGACCTCTGTCGATACACTAGACGATAACCATATTGTCAGAAAGAAACAACTTGCGAAAACCTTTATTCAGATTCATCGGACAACTCATTTACCATGGATGACTTGATTAGTCGACGGTTAATCTTATTGGACGAATTGGCAGAAATCGATGACACTATCGCGATTTATCGCCAGCTCGCTAGAGAGAACGGAGACAATGATGATTACGTCGGTCCGTCTCCCTCTTCCGTAGGTGACGGCAACGGCAACGACGACAACAACAACGACGACGACGACGACGATATCCAGATTTCGTTTGACTTCTCTGGTGATAGGATGGACATCTTCCCCGAGGGCCCAGGCTCTCCAAGCACTACCTCTGATGACGAGGATGTGGAGATCATCACGTCGTCACCCAAAGAACCTTCAAAGCTGTCACTTCGCGAGACCCCGTCAATTGTAAACTGGCAAGGTTCGCGCCAGGACCCGAGGCTCAAGTCAGACCAGTGGCTTTGCGAAAAGCCTAAGGAGTCCTTCTCACGAGACTTCCTCGAGGAAATCGGCACACAACGCTTATGCAACACTCTACATCCCAAGATTTTTGTCATTATGCTCGTCCACCCCGACGCTGCGAAATGTCCTGCCAATAAAGCCTGCGACCACTGGGAGTTGCGCTGGGATGACAGACCCCGCCGAGAGCCCGGAACCCTTGAGCTGGAGCTGATCTGCCTTGATCGCCGTGATCGCGGAGATTTTATCGACCTCCCTGACAAGAAGTTGGTTCTACTTGACAAGGACCATCCTGTCCCCATCAAATGCGCCCCATGCTTCTTGTTCAATTCCCTGAAGCCTGACTTTAGTAGTCTGGATGGAACTCATCTTGATGTGGTTTTGTTTCGGATGCTTCAGCCTGATGATGGAGAGGACGAGAATCCCGTTGAGGAACGGGATGAATCAGAAGGTATCAATCTTGATCACCCCTGTGAAAAGATTGGTTGGACCGAAGCTTATCGGTACATGGATCGCTGTGGCCGTCGGCTCGTGACTTTGACAAATGAGTGAAAGATGGACCAATGACTTGTAAGCAGGCTCTGATCCGCTGGTGGCTAGTGGAGGCTATGCTAGGAGGCAATCATTTCTCTAGACGGCGTTGTGGTTCTGTGAGTCGCGACAGTTGGTCTGGGTGGATTTGACGGAGTGAAAAGTCACTATGGGAGCGCGCTGCACTTGTTCTTCTTTTTATGACTACGGTCATATGTTTGATAGTTCTCCCATAGATGTAGAACATACAACATGATTTGCATAGCAAAGCATCAACTATCATGGCCCAGTTTCTAGTGACTAGTAGTGACTTATATCGTTCCATTTGAAAAAGACATTCTCCCATTAACTTAGTGAGGTACTCATTCGAATTGCATCATTAGCTTTGGCTGAAGCAATAAATGCAAAAGGCCAGTGACAACTATTTTGATGCTATCGCTGTCTTCGTAGAGATATTCCATCTGTATAAGAGGGGCTACAAAAGTATCAGGTTTGACTTGCTCTAGAAAGCCACAGCCCTACGTACAATTACAGTGTCCGACCCTAAATATCGCTCCCAGGTCTCAAGCAAAGTTCATAACATCTCCATCCTGGTCTGAACATGCGTTCTTCTCGTCATCCGGTTGCTTGAGCTTGTATTTCACTCAATGGCCAAGCTTCTTCGAAAAACCGAGGTTCTGAGTGTCATGGTCCTCAAGCCTTGGACGGTACTTATGATTGCTTTTTTTTTTTTTTTTCTGCCGTGTTACGCCCAGGCCTGCATTTACAAACCCTCCACTTCAACCATGTCTTCTCACTGCTCTCAGTTGCTATGCTTGTCGCGGTTATCATCGGTCCAGTTCACCCCGATTAACAGAGTCAATTCATGTATCGTATCATCAAGCAAGCGGTACGTACACGTGAAGATCAGTGACATGGGTGTCGCGGCCAGTCGACTTCATCATATTGTTCCCAACCTGGCCATCCTGGTCTGTTCCCAAGCCACGGCTGACTCGCGTTGCTTTTCTCCCCTACCCTACCTACCTAACCTACCCGACCCGCCTTGTCGTCCCTAGATTGGCGGAAGAACGTTTTGATGCCTATGAAGTTCGTGTCAAGAATCCGGGGATGTTTAGATAAGATCTGCTAGAGTTATCGCAGATTTATGCAGAAGTGGGAGGATACATGTATTGGAATCCGATACTGGAAAAAAGTACAGATCATTCTTGGTTCTTTCTAGGAATGCTCGGAAGTTGCTGCTACTGGCCTCGCTGATTGTATGGCTCGAGTCCTATTCATGCAGAATTGAGTCCAGATTCAGCCACGCTATGCAGGTATAAAAAATGGGCTGATGTCTTGTCAAAGCTGAAGCTAGGAGAGTCAGAGCTTGACAGCTTCGATCCATCTTCACAAAGCCACTCGACTTGATCCAGCCAGTGGCGTAAATACCGAGTTATGCCTTCTGACTTCCTACTGATTCAGGGACGAGAAAGCAACACACCTTCATTTTTAGGGGCAAATGTTACTCTACGGGCAGATTATTACTGAGCCCGGTATATCGGTAATCGAGATCTGTTGATGCGGTCAAGAAATCCGAAACGGTAGGATCCTTTGCCGAGGTATGCAGAACCTTGGCCTATCACGCCATACGTGAAACTCGTTCTTGCAGGCATCGATATATTTGCCGTAATTTTAGAAGAATTTCGGAGAATGTTTCGGATGTCTCCCGCTCTGCATCGGTGTTGCATATGCCTGTGGGCGGATTCCCCGGTCACTGGTAGAACCTTAAAGCTCTTCCGACGGGAGGCATACCCGGACCCTGGTAACATTCTTCCAGGGACATGACTCGGACATTGAAGTAATCAATTAATTGAAACGTGATTGGATGCTCTCATTGTGTTGGTGTGAGGCTTGATCAGATGAGCAGACGAAAAGCTTATTTCGGGAACTGTTAAGGTAGTTGACATGTCACGTCAATTATCTGTCTCGTATCTTGATACAATGTGATTTTGTGCGGAGCCGCGTATCGCGCTTCTGGGTTGGGGTCATTGGCTCGGCAGACAAGTGGGATAATTAATCGACGAGACCGCGAGGCGGTGCCGAAGGCCCTGGTCCCTTGAGGCTTGACAAAGTCTAAGTCGAACGATATTTCGCAAGGAGAGACTTGCTATGCAACGTTGCTGGATCTCGATCTGAATTTAAGGCTAGCACTATGCTGGAGATGCATCATAGAACTTCCACTTGAGTAGAGGTTTAGATAGCATCAGAGTCAACTTATGAGTGCACGTGCAGTATTACCAAGATTGAGGCTACGATGCCCGTTAGGCTTCCATGGATCGGGCCGTAGCTAGTGATTTGATGCACAGACTAGCTTCAGTAGTGTCTACCTCAGAGTAGTGAGTCTGGGGAGTCGGTTTGCTGTCCGCGCTACGAAGCATTTAACTCCACAGGGAGTAAGGATCCGGGTGCATCAGCTCCATGCAACTTGTTAGCAGAGTGCAGTACTGTGAAGTATCGTATAGCGGAAAACAGCACCCGGACACGAGGAGACCGAAGGGACAGAAATACCAAGTCGACCTTCGGCACTTCATGAACAGTCATGAGATAGGTTCCCTAATCAAGCATAAATATGGGAAGCTGAACCCAAGCTCGAGTCTGGATCATCACCTCCAGTAAACACCACATCTTCACAGCTTTCAAACAATCCAAACCAGTGGCCGCAGACATAAATCATGAGTCTTGCACATCTTTACAAGTCCTCACTTGCAAGACCTTCCTTGCCTTCTCTCGTCACTCATTCTATGATGGTCCGTAAGATGGCCTCAGCTGCTGTTGCTCCCGCTCCGCAGCCTCACATCCCCACCATCCTCAATGCATCCGGTCCTCCCCCTGGACACTCTGTCACCATCGGGAACCTCCAGACCTTTATCCTGCCTGACAAGGTCTCTGGCACCGAAGCAAACCGCAAGCTTGGCAAAGCACTCGTCGAAGCCTGGCAGAAAGACGGCATATTGCAGATAAGCATGACACCCGAACAGCACTCACTCTACAAAAGTGCGAATTATGCGAGTCGGCGCTTCTTCGGCAAGCCTTATGCTCAAAAGGCTGCTTGCGTCGACAGCCAGACTTACTCTGGCTACATTGCCAGTGGCGAAGAGCTGACAGACGGTATTGCTGACTACAGTGAGATCTTTACGGTTACTAAGGACCTTGAACTTGATGAGCCGAGAGTCGTCGCGAAATGGCCCTGCCATGGTCGGTGCCCTTGGCCTGATTTTGAGATGCAGAACCCCATGCAGCGTTACATGCAGAGTCTGGGGGGCCTTGGGGAAACGCTTCTGCAGCTCACTGAACTGGGGCTTGGTGTACCTCAAGGGTCACTTACCAACTACACCCAAGATGGTTGGCATCATCTGAGGATTCTTCGGTAGGTATAGATGGAATTGATGCCTTGGTCTGGCGGTCACTAACTACCGTGAAATAGCTTCCCTGCCATTAACAACACTAATGGCAAGGGCAAAGAAGGAAGAGGAATTGGATCTCACACTGACTACGGACTTCTCGTCATTGCAGCAGCTGATGATGTCGGAGGTAAGTACTTCACGCATCTCTCTCTGATAACCCGTGGCTGACCGGCTGTTTCAAAGCGTTGATGATCCGTCCCCCATATAACGACGAAAAGCTCGCAAACTGGGAGTCAAGTGCCGCTGGCTTCAAAGAAGATGATGAAAGATGGGTCTTCGTTCCTCCCGCGGAGAACGTCTTCACCGTCTTCCCAGGGAAGTTTATCCTCTCGGCACAAACGAGCTTTGCTAATATTCTTTTGGTTTAGGTGACATGATGCAGTACATCACCAACTCAGCCCTTCCCTCAACCCCTCACAAAGTCGGCCTCAATCTCAGAGAGAGGTTTGCTTTTGCTTACTTCCATGAGCCAAGCTTCCAGGCGGTTGTGAAGCCTCTTCCCGGCTATGATGTTGGCCAGGAGCCAAAAGATGGGATACACTATGGCAAGCACTTCACTAATATGTTTATGAGAAACTATCCTCAGCGCATTACTACACAGAGGTTGAATGACGAGGGTCGGTACAGGCTTTTGGAGCAGGAGAGCCTTCAGACCATGGCTCCCTGAGGTCACATTGAGAAAGTTGAAGTATTAGCTATATTATGAACTGGGCAAGAATAACAGAAGTGATAGTCTTTATCTCGAAGTCGGGGGCTCGTAGTAAGTTAAGTGTTATGGTTGCCTCGGCTGCCATTCTCGTACCTGAATGTTCATTCTTGAGCCCCTCGCCAACCCAAGGGCATGAACCTTTGCGAACTTATTCTTAATACTCGTCATCATCGTCGTCTTCGTCCTCATCGTCTTCATCGCCAATTCCACCATGTATCCTCCCCATATGATCATAACAGTCGTCCCCATCCGTAAAGGTCTTCAAGCAGAGCCAGCAAATATGCGTCCCACAGGCCGTGCAATTTATATGATTGCAGCCTGCATCCTTCTGTATGTGCGTGTTACATTTCGGACAGTCTTTGAACCCCAGCTCTTCCTTTGCTTTCAGAAGCTCTGCCAGGCCACCAGACTCGTCACCTTTGTACTGTGCGCAAGTCTTCCTTGGGTGCGAGGCATGGCAGCTCGTGCAGGTTGCTGTCATGCATTTAGCGCAGGTAAATATTGGCGGGACGCTTGTTTCTGGTTGCGCGATACGGTAGACTTGAGTGCATTCGGGTGTTGGACAATAGCGCAGCTGGTCCTGATGACGGCGCATATAAGAGGCGAACGAGGCCTCCAAGACGCTCTCAAAAATCTCCGAAAGAAGCAAGTTCTGAATCTCAAGTAGTGGAATGGCTTTTTTACAGTTTCCTTGGTCTCCAATGCATTTTATGGAGAATTCGCCGATCGTAGATGCTTCTACCTGACACATATTAACAAAGCAGATTGTGCAGTACACGTGGCCACAAGAAGTTGCAAGTGCTTGATCGGCCTCACAAAAGCAGACTGCACAGTCGCCTTCGGCAGCCTGACCGATCTTTGATTGCACAGTATCGTGTCCTGTTGATTGGGGCTGCAGTTCTTGCAAAAGCTGGTCGAGCACTTCGCATGCTGGCACAAACTTATCCTCCGGGCCGAATACTCGGAATTTGGAGGATTTGATGTCGCGGATGATAACAACACCCAGGTCCCGCTCGATTTTCTGAAGCATCCAATATGCTCCCCTGTCAGCTTTAAAATCAGGAGACCATAGGTTCTTCCCATTCAGAGTCATAGTCGTTCCATTGATCATTTGCTCGAGGGCCTCTTTTGCTTGCATAAAAAGTTCGCGATCTTGGCTCTCGAGCTTCAGAGCTCTGTAGCCACGCTCAAGGACCGAAGAAAAAGAAACGAATTGTCGATCCCAATCTTTTCGCAACGATCCGATGCTGTCTTCAACAACGCCATAGACCCGAGTCGAAACCCTGTACTTAACCTGATGTACGTGCTGAAGGTAGAGCTTTCCTGATGGATTAAATGGCAACCACGTCTCGTTCAACTGCGAGACGGCATCCAGCGCTTCCGACTCCTCGATAAACCGGGCTTGTGCCTTGACTCTCCTTGCTGTTGGGCTCCCAAACACTTCCCATTCTTCCAAGGCGCCTATATCGTATAGCAAGGACTTGATGATAGTCGAGTCGATATCCGCGTCTGTATCGTAACTTGAATCTCCCATGCGAATCTCATAGGGTTTTCCGGACGCGGGGAAGACGTTCATGATATCCTCTGGAGGCATGGAAGCTACCAAACCTTCCAACTCCATCTGCCACGGCCCATCCTTTTGTGTGGCATGCACTGCAGCGGGTATTTGGGCTGCGACTGGCAAGCCAGCGATGGTAAGTTGCTGATTCTTGAACTTGTAATACGCATCAAACGCTTCTGCTGGATTCCTGAACGAAAGAGTGGCGTTTTTTGTCGGTCTATGCCATGAGCAGCGGACGTTTCTGCTGTCGATAAGGCCAAATGATGATCCTTCTGGTAACGGGACGGGAATTTGGGTGACTTCTAAGTCAGGTGCTCGAATACAGGTGCGTAGTTTCCAGCAGGCGGACTTTGCAAATTCTGGGTCTTTGACTTTGATGATTGCCGTTCCGTTCCGATTCTTGACGAGTTTGATGAAATTGATGTCGCTTAGGGATACGCTGATGCCTACATCAGCCAATAGCTCTTGCACCGACCGTGCTGACGACCTCGAGGGCAGATGGCGCATTTGGATAGCGGAAAAGTCCGAGAGAAGAGTGACATTCGTGACGGCCGCTCCATCTCTGAAATCTACCCAAGCACCTCCGATCTCGCGAGTCCACTGATCAGTAAGGAGGTCTGGGAGGTCACCCTTGGAAACATCATCAGCATTCGGGTATATCGCATCATTGCGGTACAATATCCTACCTCGGGTTCCTCCGACGGCGCATCGTGAGCATATATGCAGGTGGCTCCCCTCTTACAGTATCCTTTGGCAAAGAAGCGACATGTCTCTTGAACAGGTCGGGGCCCTTCATGAGAAAAGCGACAGGCTTCACCGTAAGAGCATATGCCCTGCGCATAGAACCGACAAGGTTGTCTTTGACGACGATCCGGTCGTCGGGTCTGCACTGGTCCTTCGTGAGAAAAGCGACAGGCTGCGCCGCGGAAGCACAACCCCTGCGCGTAGAATCTACAAAGGGGCCTGTCGCGAGGCTCCGGGCGCCTCGGCCCACGGTTTTGTTCTCGAAGTGCGTCGACTAGCGTTTGAGCCTCGTGATTCTGTAGGCGTAGCTGTTGGAAAAGCCATGGAAATTGCTCCTCCGTGGCAGCAGTGGGACGCACCAAAGTATTGCCCATGCTTGAAGATATGAATTGTTGTCGCGTTCAAACTCTTTGCGATCAAATGGAAATGGTCGTCGTCATTAAATAGTAAATTACGGTGGCGTTGCGGTGAATGTTAAAAGCAAATAAACATTACACAAAGCGATTCGGAGATACTGCGGCTAACAGCAGGACACAAGCTCAAGGTTTACACGGTGTTTAATGCCTGATCCCAGGTGACGGATAAAACAATTCGGAGTGAAGATGGAATGCTTTGATTTGGTGTTTGATATTGAGACTGTCTGAATGATGCTGGAGGCCGATTGTTTCACTCAACGCGTGACGCGTGTTTGTAACACGGGCAGTCAATAATGAGATGTTGATCTGCAAGCTTTACCCCGCAGATAAGATGATGCAGCAACAGCATGCGTGTTCATCTCGTTTCATGGTTGATGCCAACTCTGATGCAGCGTTTGGGCATGACTGCGGCAGAGAATTGGGTTATGCCACGCATTTGGATGAGGTGGCAGTGAGTGGTTAAGTGCCCAAGCTCAACAAGCCTAAAGGCGGTGAAGCCTTCGCCACATCATGTGTTGGCAGCTGGAAGTCGAGAGAATACTTGGGCAGAGCATAAATGACGCGGTCAGTAGCATGCTGATAGTGTATGGTGAGATGACTGTCTAATATTGTCGCAAATCTGATAGTCCCGTTTATTTTGCTCACCGCTCAACCCATGCTGGGTCAGCGGGTCTTGATCACCTCTGACTGGCTGCAGTCGGTCCAAAAAAAGGGGCCTGGCATGTGCCTGACATATTTCTCGCTTAGGTAATGGTGATCCGGGTTCTTGGATAATTCTTAGCTTTGAATCTACCCGAGATACCTTTAAACCCGCGATCTGCAACGAGCCAGTCAAGTCAAGTCAAGCAAACTCACTCACTCACTGATCCGACTACTACTGTACCTGTACTAGGTACCTCTGTTCTCGTCTTTCGTGCCCTCCAAGGGACAACCTGGCTGACCGCTCACCTCGGAGCCTCAACGGTCGCTCAGACCATACCCCAACAGCCCCGCACCTCGGCGCAGCAGAGCAGAGCAGAGCACAAGAAAGCAAAAACCCGCCTCGCAACATGGGCTCCAAGAAGCGCAGCTCGGCCTCAGGCGAGACTGGCAACGCCACTGATGCTTCTTCCTCTCGCAGCGGTCAACCATCCCGTAGCCTCAGGAGGAGAGCCGGCGACATTGTCAACAGCCTCAATCCCGCGGGCGCTGGCAAGGGCCCCGACGTGATGCAGCAACTCGCTGAGATTCCCTTCAACGCCGAGGCCTTCCTCCAGGCGAAAGCTGCTCAGGCCAAGGCGCTGGATGCCGAGGCCAGTGAGCCCGGTGAGGGCGATGATGTCGTCGAGGTTGAGTATGAGGGGACTCGTCCGTATGTTCCGACGGTTCACGCTCATCTCAAGGGCGTCGACAAGGTTTGCCGAAACGGGGAATGGTCGAAACCTCTTCAACGCTTCTTGACGAGGCTTCAGCTCGGTTCAAACAATCTCAGCGTCATTTATGACTCAGACCTTGAAAATGTGGGGATTGAACCTCCCGAGGAGACCGAGTCTTGGGTCGAACAGAGTGAGCCCTCCAAATTCGCAGGCCACGTCTACAGATTCCTTGGCCGCCAGTGTCGATCCGCCTCCTCAGATCGCCATCTCTATGTCCTCTATCACCCCGATGCCGAATGGCATACCGACTTCTACGAACTCCTGCAGGACAAGCCTCTGCCCAGCAACTTCCTTGGCTTCTCCGACAATCTTGATGCTCTCGTGGCTTTTGTTAGGTTCATCCGAAAGCGCCTCGGCAAGCGCGCCAACAACGCCATGTTCCACCTCCTCATCCCCTCATCTCGACCCATGTCCATCAGAGACGCCCTTGAGTTCCCAGATCTGGGTGATCTGGTCATTCACGGTGAGACTCACGGCGGTAACAACTACGTCTGGGTCAATCTACCCACTTCCGACGACTACCCCGCAAACCTGCTTCTGAAGCATGTTGAGAACGCCGTCCGCGGTGAGAGCGAATGGAAGACGACAGCGACAGTCAGCACAGCCATAGGAGGATTAACGGCATCATTGGCTGGCGCGGCTTTCACCCTTAGAGTCAAGGGGGCGCCCTTCCCATCCCTTAAGACCTTTGGAATCGGAGCAATCTGCACCACCATAGCCGCCCGAATCAGAGGCGCAGAGTACCTCCCCCTAGCAGTCCTCGGCATCGGCGGACTCTGCACCACGATAGCAGCATTGCAAGTAAACAGAGGCCTGAGCAAGCGCATCCCCAGACTCATCGGCGGCAGCGACACACCCAAGGAGCCCAAGGCCGAGCCTGAGAAGGAAGATTCAGCAGCCAGCGAGCAGGACGAGAGCAGGGACGAAACCCCCCACGAATCAGATGTCCTTCCCGAGCCAGAGCCGCCAGTCGTTCCAGAGGAGCCATCCAAGATCAAAGACGACTCGGATGCTCTGTCCTTCGTGAGCAAGGCATCCAGCACGAGCAAGTCCTCGAGCAGTAAGAAGCATCGACGAAGTGAACGCAGTGAGCGAAGTGAGCGCAAGCGCAGGGATAAATAAAGCATGGAAAACTATAAGGTTGGAAAGACAGAACAAAGTACAAAGTACACTGACAGACAGCTGGACTTTTGATGGTGTATTTTTTGTTTTTCGAATTGAATACGCTTCGAGTGCTAGTTTTTTTGCTCAGTTCTTGGTTTTCATGAGTTAGAAAAACGCACGAAAGTAGAAATATAAATTGAAGACCTCTACTTGAAACGAGGCTGTTGTGTTCAAACTATCTTTTCCCAACATGATATCACGTCCTGTTGGTGATCCACGAGGTTTGGAAAACGTCACGCGAGCTAAGTGACTCAAAACTTACGACCAGCTTGCAGTATTCAAGAGAGTTTTGAGTATGGTTTGAGTATGTTTCCAAATAATAGTCATATTCTCTGATTTTTGTAAAATTTCCATTGCTTTCTACTCATCTACCTACCATTATGCTAATGTTCGTCGACATTCGATTGACATGAAACTCTTAGCTGTAGGGTAGTCAGCCCAACGGAGGAATGGTTCAAAATTACCGAGGTTCTGTCGCCTGTGTACGTCCCTCGTCTGAGCATGGGGGTTTCTAATTTTAGCATTTGTGTCAGATTCCTTACGGCTCATCCAATTGGAGCTTGGCTATCTTTAGCCATACCCACCAACCCGAAAGAAAACAATCGAGATGCAGGATTAACATTTCCCTACTTAAAACTCCGGCATGGAGGATTATGATAGAAACTTGTCCAGAACAGACTGACTGAGATACAAGTGATGACTAGATACGGATGAGTTGCGAGACAAAGCTCGCGGGTCCATCAACATCAGCAGAGAATGTAATATACGATACAAACAACGATCCAAACCATCTACCAAAGCTCACAAACAGGCTTCTTCTGAGGACACTTGAATGCCCGCTGGAAATCAGCAGAGTTCTTAACCGGCAACAAAATTCTAGCCTGGTTAGGACTGTGCTCATCCGTCAATCCAGCAATAACCTGCGCAGGCTTAATGTTCTCGCACCAATTCTGGCCCCATTTGACAAAGAACAACTGCTCATGCGTGAAGTTGCCAAGTCCAGGCAAGTCTTGCGCTTTTCCGTTGTCCTTTTCCCACTTCTTCCAAGCGGAAAAACTAGAGAGAATACCACCTGCGTCTGCAATGTTCTCACCCAACGTAAGCTCTCCGTCGATCTTCTCTTCTTCTCCATCGGGACCAGTGATGGCAAAGTTGCCGTATTGCTTGATAAAACAGTCACTGGACTTTTTGAACCCTGCTGTAGACTTTTCATCGAACCAAGCGCTCTTGTTACCCGTCTTGTCAAACTGATGGCCACTGTTGTCGAAACCATGGGTGATTTCATGCCCAACAATACTTCCCATACCGCCGTAGGTAATGTATGCGGGATAGCCGACGCCGTAGATGGGAGATTGCTGGATACCCGCTAGAATAACCATGGTGTTTCCTGAGGGTTGATGGAAGGCGTTGGTGGTGAGAGTGCTAGACGGGAACTTCTGTCGATCGACAGGCTTGTCAAGGGATGCCCAGTTCTTGGCAACCCGAGACTTGGCGAAGGAAAGGGTATTGAGGAGCAAAGACGACGTGATCTCGATATCAGAATAAAACTTCTTCACGACCTTGGGGTCAGTGACGTGGGGAGAAGTTGGTAGGCCAATCTTGCTCGTCATGGCGCGCACTTTCTCCACCGCTGTCTTCTTGACCTTTTCAGTAGCCCAAGCTCTGGTTCCAATGCGTCCTATAAAAGCCTCCTCGAGATTATCAATGATCTGAGACGTGAAATTCTTGGCACCAGGCGTAAAGTGCTTATCGGCGAAGAATCGGGCGAGGATCCAAGTCAGACCGGTAGGACCGACGAGCTGAGAAGCGACTTTGTCGTTGGCAATCCAGTCAACGCCGTTATCGAGAAGGATCGCGCATCGCTGCCAGCGGGGCGAAGGACTACCAGGGTCTCTACCTTGCTGCTTCATTTTCCACGTGTTGTAGGCCTCAGTCTGTGGAGAGTCGACATAGATAGAAACAGCAGCGATGGCTTTCCAAAGGAAGTAAGTTTGGATGACCAGTGGCGGAGTCTGGGAGAACTTCTGCGAGATGTTGTAGTACAGCGCTGCGGATTCGAAGATGATCCTGGAATCATTGAACCCCTCTGGCGCCAATTGATCAACAACGTATTTGAAGTTCAGCTGTGGAGCGAGCTTTTGGATATCGTTGATAGAGACGTATGGGATCACATCAGGAGTCTCTTCCGTATCTTGTTCCTGGCCCGCCTCCGTTGCATTTGTCTCTGGGGCGGCCACCGGCTGGAGTGAGAGTTGAAGGGCGACGACCGACTCCATCAAAGTCTGAGCCTCACCTCTGGTCAGGTTGGCAGGGTGAACAGAGTAAACAAGCTCGCTTGCAATCTTGATGAACTCAAACATATCCTCGGGAGTAGATGGAAGACCAGAATCCGTGGGTGGCTGGATGCCAAGTGCCATCTTGTCTGGGTTCAGCGGCTCTGCGATCTGTATGAACCTCTGCGTCGTCTCGATGCCCAGACTTTCGAACAGAGTAATGAGCTGACCAATTCCATTTGAGTGATCATATACAGCTCCTTTCTTTCCACTGCTGGAAGCAGGGAGTGTCTTTACAATAGTCTTGGCCACTTGTCGAAGTTGGCTGAGACCCTCTTCCTCATGAGCCGTTGTGTTCATGCAGACTTGGTAAGCTTCCTGCATCTTGACAAAATTCTCTTTATCAGCCTTCGTCTCCTCTTTGGTGAGGTTGACTGTTATCCAGCCTGCGTCTGGACCGGAAGGGTAGGGCCCCTCGAGAACGCGTCGAACGAGATCGTAAACGTGGTATTGGACAGCTCGTAGAACATCGACAGACGCGGCACCTGCTGGGACTGGGTTGCGTTCTGCCCAGTTACCGCAGACGACTATGAAGACATTAGCTCACCGAAAGCTGGTCAATAGAGAAAAAGGCTAAAAGACGTACGCTCATCGAAGTCGGTGCATGGATCAATCTTTGCATGATTTGTAGCCATACTGCCCAGAATGTTATCCGCAATCTCGATACATGCTGGAGTCGTGCAGAGGTCGTTGGCGCCATAGCCAGAAGATCCACGAGGCAAGATTCCCATATTGAGAGGAAAGAAAAAAGCGAAGGTTATCAGAAAATAAGGACAAAAGGTACGAAAAGAGTACCGAAACAGCTCTGACTGAGTTGGTCTACCAAAAGGAATGAATTGAATCGATGTTCTTATTTATATATATATATACAGCCTCAAACATGTCCTTGAGGCTGTGTCGGGTCCCAACAGTCAAGCCCATAAGCTCGTAAGATTAAATGTCCTTCCATTGGCCATCTCCCCCGTGCTGACAGACATCGCGCGTACGAGGCCAGTGTAACAGTGGCCCAAGGTCCCATTCTAATGGCGATCGAAAAAAACAGCCAAACGCAGCGTAGCAGCCACGTCAATGCGCTCGAAAGTAGCAGCTGAACAAAGCATAGCGAAAACTGCTGCGGTCATCATTTCTGGGACTTGGGTGATACATGCTTCTTGGCAGTGCCTATTACCAGTCGCAAGCGCTTGTGCAAAAGTCCTGGGTGGGGGCTGAATTATTAATAGTATCCATAAATCCAGCGGTCAGCCAGTTCTGCATATTTTATGCTTATTATGATGGTATGGCTTGCTGTGGGCGTAAGTTGAGGCAGGCTGGGTTGAATCGTCCAATAGAGGTCGGCATGAATGAGGATAGCACCGTCAGGAGACGGGCATAGGGGGGAGCAGAGTGGTTTTATGTCTAGGTAGAACTCGCCGCTGATGGATCTTTTGAGGCTGAGCCAGCGAATAAACATGGTAAGCATAAATGCAAATATTCGGGCTTGTAATACGTATATTGCTGACACTCGTGACCATAGAGCCGGTCCGGCCTATGACTCGTTGCAGACCAGTAGTTCGTTTAGCATGACTCGAGCCTTGACTCCACGAGATTCCAACGCGATCATAAGTACGATGACTTTCTCTTTGCTCAACTGGCCCATGACCTATCGCTGAATTTATTTTGCAAAATAAAAAATAGTGAGGACTCGATCTCGCGAAGTGAACAGATTACTTGTATTTGCGGAGTACTGTTCAGCTCAGTAAGAGTAGCTGGGCTGATTCGTCAAAGTCGCGGCAATTTGACGGATATGGGACGGGAGAAACCCCTTTGGATCTACTTGAGACTTCTATATCGGAGTTAAGTCCATTCTAGAGTTGTTAGAGACAAGAGAGGAAATATTCAAACGCAGGATCGTCGTCGTCCTCATTTCGTGTACAACTCAGCCTCATTTAAATGTTGACAAGTGAGTCTAACCTAATCTAGCAGTGACTGAACGCACCCATCTGTCCAAGATGGTTCAACCTCACAATATAAAGACAGAGCAATGTCCAGAGGAATGACTTTAAAACACCATCAATTTAGAAACCATCTCTTATTACTATTAATAGCCACTCTTTCAAAATGCAGACCTTCAACATTCTTTTCATCACTCTTGCCACTGCAGTAGCTGGAGTTACTTCTTCCACCAACTGCCCTCCCTTCCCTGCCTCAATGACTCCGTTCTCCTATGGCTTCAAAGAGCCGAAACCGCCTGCTATCAAGCCAGAATATCAAGCTCACTTCGTACAGCACAAGTGGTAGGTCGTACTCCCAACATGTAACTTACTTTGCTCCTGACTGACTTAAACACCTAGGAATGGTGAACTCTCGCATATCACAGCTGGCTTCATCCAAAACTCCCCATCTAAGGGCTTTGTCCGAGCTGACGAAGCCTTCGACGGTGTTCTTGCATCTTCGATTTTTGACTATTCCAACGTTACCAAATCGGGCTTGGTTGACAATACCTTGACTACATATGATCCCAAGAAGGCCAAGCCAAGTGTTTGGAGAGGATATGTGAACTCAAACTATCCTATCCTCAACAAGACTGTTTTGATTGACAATGGAGCTGTCTTTGAGGGCTTTGTGAAGAGGGATTTCACTCCATCTCCCGTTGCAGCAGTAAGCTTTTTATCCGCGTCTAAAGAGTGATTGCTGACTTTTCACTCCAGTGGAGCATCATGTACCAAAATGCAGTGCCCGTTACTGTCTTCGTCAACGAGTGTGGTGTTATTGTTGGTTACGATTACTTTGCGCCCGAGCTTCGTACCCGGGTCATCATGGAGTTCTTCAACATTCAGGCCAAGTAGGCCGTTCAATGTAATTGGTGGGGTTTTTTGCCGCGATGAGGTTTTCCCCAAGTAATTGAATTTTTCGAGTAGAAACGAATTCGAACAATACAGCACCGTATTCCGAAAATTAGTTCTTATTCGAGTTATATGATACCTCTGGGTTCGGTTTCTCAGAACCCATGCCAACAAATCAGCTCCAACCCCCTTCTTTACTGTTCAAGTATTGGTACTCCCATAGTTCTACTAAGTCAATTTTGATTCTCCCCGACACCACAAATCCCTTTTGTGATATTAGATCCAGCAGTCTTAGAACCTCTTTTCTCCGTCGAGAATCCACAGAGTTCGCACCCGCCATTCGAAGTGGAAATATCGCCAACACTCCAGCGATGCGAGAATGCTCAAGTATTTCAGAGCAACAAGAGATCACACTGGCGACATGAGTATCAATTTCCTTGGGAGTAAGGGCGGGGATAACTCTTGTGTCCCAGCAGTCATAAAAAGTAAAATTTCTGCAGATGAATAATTGTATAGCATGGTAATTTGCCAACGCGAGCTTTCCATACGGTCCAGATGATTTGATTGATGCGTTGTGCCGGGAATACCAAGACCGAAGTTCGTATTGGTAAAGACAGCTTTGTGTGGCCAGTAGGTCTAGATCCGGATGATCTTGTCGCTGACTTTCTGGAACTGACTCAATCTGATCGAAGAAACTAGCACTTGGTAAGTCTTAGTCTTTATGCTCGGGAGGAACTAACCCTTTACTGAAGGAAGATATTTTGATAATAAAGTTAAGGATTTCGCCTAATGGGTTTGATGTGATCATCTTATGTTGGTCCATACACGAGTAGTCGGATAGTACAGTATCTTCACCGTAGAGAATTGCTCGGTTCCCCTCCAGCAGCCTGAATGTCTCAAAGGACTGAGAGCCGAGATAATCAGAACGACTACCAGCCCCAGAAAGCTCAAATATCTTAGAAGTGCCATAGAGCATATGTTTGGCCCACTGGCCTCCAGAGACTTCGATCATCAACTGCAGGAAGAATTAGATACGAGCTAGTAGGCGAGATGTCTCCTTACCTCAAATAAGCCAAGAAGTAATGTACACCAAAGAACGCCTTGGCATTGCAATGCGTCTGGTGATCTTATGTAGTGCTGGAGGCTTGAGAGTGCCTTGCTATATGATTTCAACGCAAAATGGTATGGCAATGGAAGCTCATTAAAGGACCTTGTACTTGGGGACCTGCTGATTTCCAAGGCGCCAATCGCGACTGTTGCCTCTCGCAGTGGTGCGCACGCTCGAATCAGAGGCAGAAAGTCAGTACCCAAGTTTGCAAACTCAGGTGTGAATTCGCAGCGTCGAAGAAATAAGAAGAACGTCCTCAAGTATGTGCTGTCGGGCTTCTCGCTTATGTGCGGCTTGAGGATGCTTGTAGTTTGAGGCAGCACTGAATGGCTGACAAATTCCAGCTCGGAGACTGTGGCGGCTTGAGGTTGGCAGTTCTTCTTCATGCGGATGCAATACTCGCAAGGGGTGCCTCCTTGGCACTTTTTCTTGGAGTTAGCTGGGATCAGATCATGTCTTGTGATGGATGTCTCTCGAACCTTGATGCGTCGCCTTGCACATGACTGGCAGCGAGTGAGCTTCTTACGCTGATCTAGCGGCCCAACGATACGCCGAGTTCTCATTTGGTGAGCCAATGCGTAGATTAGGCCGTGAGTAGAATACTTTTGTCGTGCAAGTTCTATGAGGAATTACAACAGATACTGTCATTTTTCAGATGAAGTCATGGACTGATGAACGCGCAACTTCGTATCAAGGCTCAGCTTTAGTTCAGCCCCACTAGACTTGACCCAAAGTAGAAGCATTTGAACGCACTGGAGTAGCCTCATAAAAGACACAGCCAATAACAGCTCTCCAGTATTCTCGACTTGTTTACCTCCAGAAAGCAATGTAACCAGTTGAACGAGGCGCAAGAAGTGATATTGATGCCTTGCTTAATGAACTAACCGCTTATAATGCTGACAATTTGTATCAACCGATCCTGTTTAAGTGCAGCGATTATACAGACTCGATGAGAGTATTATAATTAAGTATTCCCTACTGGGAGCTGTTCTAAGTATTTTTCTATATTTTCCAGATTCCTTCTAGCCCATATAAATTCACTTTTCATTGCCTTTTCCATTTCAGCTTGTGATATTTCCCAAATAACGCCGTTTTGTTGTGATTCTACCCTTCCGTAAGTCAGTCCCTGTCACAACCTTCTGCGGAGGACGAGCCATTTCCCAAGTAACAGCGATCGTCCTGTAATAAAGAAGATGGCAGCCAGTACAATGATAGCGAGGTAGAAGCAACCCAGAAGCTGAGCGCCCAGCTTTTCGAGCAAGATTCCACTTAGTGGGTTTGCGAGGAGCAGTGCGACAGCCACACACATGTTTGTAGACCCTGCTCTTGAGTTAGTAGCTGGATATTGTTAAGAACTAAGAAAAGATACTTACCAAAGTACCGAGCATAGTCCTGAGGCTCACATGTCTTTCCAGTACATACTGCAACATGTTAGTAGTGAGCAGAGTGGATGGCGACAGAAGAACTTACAAGGCGACAACACGTAGAAAGATCCCGAACAGTATCCCCAAAGTGCAGTAAATGTATACATGAGAGGAGCTGAGGTAGTGCTAAATGGGATGAAGATGGACGAGATGAACACTAGAATGACTAGCATGGTGGTGATCATAGCATTGAACGGCCCAACCTTGTCTCCCACGAACCCAATCGAGAAACGACCGAAGCAAGAGCAAGCACCCAAGATAGACAGAAGCGTATATCCATCCTCGGTGGAAAACCCTGCTCCTCTCGCGATAGTTGGTAACAAGCCACTGATTCCATAGTTGACGAACTCGACCATGCAGATACCAAGAGCAGTAACGACAAAGCTCAAAGACTTGAAAGCAGACAAGTCTAAACTGAAGCTCTGGGGTTTCTGAGCCGTTGGCTGCCCCTCAGTGAGACGACGGAATGGGAGATAGCATAACACGCCAAGCGACGTGATGCACGCAATGACGAGCGCAACAAGCCTCATCGACCAAGCCCAGCCAAGCTTTCCAAAAGTAGCACGTAGCATCATCGGGTAAAGAATACCACCAAGCGACGTACCCATGACGGCAATGCCCATTGCAAGACCGCGGCGGCGAGTAAAAAGCTTGCCGATGACGCCGATTGCCGTGACAGCACCCATACCGCTCCCGATACTGCCAAAAAGGCCGAGACAAAGAATGAAATGCCAGTATTGTGTACACTCAGCTAGAAGGAGGAACGTAACAGTGGAGAAAGCTGCGGCGATCGGGCCGAGGATCTGAGGACCATAGCGATCTAGGATAGAGCCGATTTGGAAGTTGAAGATGAGGGAGAGAAAGAGGTAAGTTCCTGATATCCAGCCGACTTGGCTGACGCTATAGCCGTTCAACTCGTTGAGGGTGAGATGGGATTGTATTGTCCCGAGGGAGTTCATGAATCCTAAGAGAGTTTATCAGGAAATGTATCTCTGGATTGAAGTAATAGTCCTTACCATAAGAAGATATCAGGAACAGCATAGATGCAAATACACATAGCCAAGCACCGATGTCTGACTCAATGTCTCTCTTTTCTTGTTCTTTTTCGTTGTATGGGCCAGAAAGGTCTATCTGGCTTGGAGGTACCGAAGTCGGTGCACTTTCGATGTCTGGAGTTGCCGCGCCCTCGCGGAACAGAGTAGGTGAAGTCGACCTTGATCGATCCATGTTGATAATATTGTTTCAATTCAATGTGTGATTAAACTCTTGCTGTTGAATACAGATTTCTTATCTTGAGAGTACAGTCGCCATCTTGTAGTGTATTTATACAGTAAAGTACCTGACGTCCACCGCCAACAGTCTCCACTCACGATATATCTTCACATCATGAGCCTCAACGGAGAAAAGAGAACGTATCTCTCGCTTATTCCCAATCAACGCCATTATCCGATGCCGATCCCAGGACTCGTGCCTGAGTGCAAGGAAAAGATTTAAAGAAATCTAATAATGGCCCAAGCTCGTTCGATCGACTCGGCCAGACCCGCCGCGTTGGGTCAGGCATCTTGTGTTGCAGCTCCACTTAGTGGACCGCTTGACTAAGAGACTGAAGGTCATGGGCGATTGCGAGACCGGGAGAATAGTCATAATATCCACGTCTCGGCCAGATTCTTTGTCACGAACTTGTGGTACGTCGCTACGTACTTGGACCATGAGGTTCGGTGAGTATCGTGGTCGTGCACGGGAATAACGGAGGTCCACCGCCGTCGGGTCAAGTACACTCGGTATTGCCACTGCCAAATGCCGACGATCTGACTTTGGATCGGTGTAAGCTTGGGTACCTTGTAAAATACCAGGGTTTCGTAATATTTGTTTATTTTAGATTCTCTTAGCTTATTTATTAGTGTTTATATCGTGATCTTTCCCGGTTGCGCTGGGACACGCGATCCGCATCATCATATCATGTCGAGGCTGACTCGTCATGTCACTTGGTATTGCCACACACTGTATATTACATACAATTTTAGTATTCTCGGTGGCATTCCAGGCTTAAATCTCGCTGGCAACAGTCCCTTGAGTATAATCCTGCACGGTGAAGTACATACTGTACACGCTGGCTGTTTTCGTGATATTTCTATAGTGGAGAGGTGCAGGCACACTCACGTGGTTTTGCATCCGATATAGGAGTCTTGATTGTGATATAATATTGAGTCACGAAGTTAAGTCTCCCCTCAATTTCTATCGAGCCTTTGAGAAGCGTAGACGTGGTGAGCGCGAGTCTCCTGCAAAACCCAGTATATGATGTCTCCAGACTTCCGTTGAAAAACTTTAGTGGTCATCATTGCCTTACTTATTTGATCTAAAGCCACTGTCTACGTTTTAGGATGGTATTAGTCTAGCACCGCTCCTCATATTGACGTCGATAAATAGTCAAACTATCTCGTGCAGTATCGGAGTTCTGTGCGAACTAAGTGTCGACTGGATGAGATGTAACGGAGAGCTGGCCTCACTGGCAAACAGAGATATCACCATGAAAGGCATGCAAGTATTCAGAATAGAGAATGAGGTTTTAGATCGCATTGGCTGCATCATGTAGCTAAGAACTGAGAAGCTCCGGCATATCCCCTGATCGACGAAACCATTCAAGTGCAAGGCCTACCTTTATCCGACAGCAGTTAACGATGAAGGGACTGGCCCAAGAGACCTTTCCAGTGCATAAGCACGCGCCAGTCAGAAAGGCATACACTTGAGATCAGGCGGTACTCATACCTCGTCAATCTCGTGTGAGATGTATCGCTTCTACTTCTACACACAGAGGCCTTTGTTGCGACTGGGTACAAAACGACGGGCATCAAAAGGTCCTTGCATCTAGTGCCCGCCGAATAACTCTAACCCCAATAGACTACTCGCAAGCTACCCCTCCAAGGAAGTCGGGGGCATCGAGAACCAATAGACAGCATGGAAAAGCGATATCCCGAGACGAGTTGCCAGATACGAAAATAGGCACGTTGATACTAGCGAAAATCGGGAATGCACAGCGCATCTCTGTGGCAAGTTATGCAACTATTGAACGGCACAGCATTCTCCGGGGAATGAATCTACGCAGCCGCTGGTGATCTTCCGGTCTGAAACTCTCCGCACTGATGAAATAGGAAGCTCGAATTAACTGTGGAGACGATTTATGCGCGGGACATTTTCAGCTGAAAACTCGATGCAACGTGAAATACGACTTGCATGAGACTAGTGAATTTGCATGCAAAGCAGATCAGGATGGTCATTGCTATTGGATGGAGCTCGGGTTATTTGTTTGATCTAGAACTGGCATCACGATATGAATACTACGTTTGACTGTGCAGGGCGCCCAATACGAATATTCATAGTGAGTTCTCGTCGTCGAGATCAGTCCATGCTGGTGATGGAGGTGCGTTAAGCGCTGGGAAATGCAGAGATGGAGAGGCGTAGCTTTGGCTCCAGACCAAATGCAAGTGAAAAGGTTCCTATCATCAGATATCACCTGCGCTGATAGGGATGTGCTCGATGTATAAAATCCCCGGTCTTCTCCCCAACATCTAGCACTTCAGACAAGAGCTTCTTCTGCAAACAACGACAAATACCCCCCTCAACACTACACTATATCATCACGGATTTCTGTAAATCGCACCATGTTTCGTCTTTCACCTGTCTTACTGACATACCGTAGCCTAGAACTCATCACGATGGTCAACCCCCTCTACATCGTCTACGCTCTCTCCGCTATCGCAGGAGTTGAGGCATGCAAGAGAACCTGCTCTGCCTCCAATGACGCCGGCACCACCTGCAGCTACTCGTGTACCCAGGTCTGCTCCAGCATCTCTGCCAAGCAAGCTCGTGATACCTTCCTCGCGGCTCTGCAGTCCGGCGGCAACTCGTGCTCTGCTGTTGGAACTAGTGGTGTCTCGTGCAGGAAGACGGCCAAGTTTGGAAGCTGCTATGATCACCACTGGTCATGCGGCAGTGGTTGCTAGATTGGTCATAACATAATTGGGCAAGATGTGGATGAAGGGCACGAGTTTGAGGACAATGTCCGTGCAAGTCTGAGATAACAGTTGATCTTGGCAAATGTCATTAGTATCTAGCTGCGTGTTCCAGAAACACTATTATGTCTATAAGAACTAGCAAACAACTATTGAAAGTTATAAGGTCTACTGATATGGTCGTTAGCCCACTAAGCGGCCTTTACAATTCGTGAATGAGGTGCTCACACCAATTTTTAGTGGGATAGGGTAGGCAAGAAGACTTGGCCCCCTCTCGTGAGTAGTGATACGGGGGGCCATAATAATTCTATTGCTGTACTGCTAATCCTATGACGCATGTCACATCACAATATGCTTTCTGACCTATCACAGTGCTACTTTCCATAACAGATAAGACTGGCGCAAGTTTAGTATATGTTAGTACTTTAGAACATTTAGCTGCACCACTTTGGCTTACTGTATGAAGCCTTCTTACACCATGAGAGCTTTTCCGCTCACATTTCAAGGCTGTATACTAAATATTCTATTCGTACTTCTTATGGCCTCGCTTCCTTTAGTTGGCCGACTGAGCTCCTGTAACCCCCGTCGCAATAGAATTGGTACTTTGGTGAATATGGCCTGACTGAAACACCAAAGATCTCGACCGAGTAACCGCGTATCCCTTCGGCACTATCGGCGAACCGTAACATTGGTAATTCCCAGGGACCAGAATCACGTTGAAGGTATTAATGTTGAGCACTTCCAAGTCGGCAATTGATGTCGTCTTGCTCTAAATCTTAGTACAGGACACTATTGGTTTTAGTGTCCGGAACAGGCGGACATTATCTCGTCTAGAGGCTTTCGTAGCAGGAAGCTTGTCGTTGAGCTAAAACTTAGTGATATAAGCATATCTATTATCAACGTCGGCAGAGGTCACGGTATATTCGCCGAATAGCTACGGAGTACTGAGTAAAATACCACCTCGGCATATGGGAAGTTCCGCGCAGTGGGAACAGATCCGAGCCGACTTAGCCGCAAGACCCTGAACGCGCACGGATGAATACCCCAAAACTGACAGCTGGGCCACTATCGTGCAGGGAAACCCTGCATTTGCATTGCTAGAACAATTCGCTTGACCGTTTTGCTTTTTGGAACACTAGAATAAAATGCGTTAAGATGATATGACGAATTCAGATGCGACCCAATCAACACTATGACCCCTACCACGCCGCTGCAACGCTGGATTGTGCACACCCATCGATCGGATTGTGCACACCCAGTCACTCACACCAAATTGCACTAACTAACAGCAACAGGATATATCCCAAATAACCCTGACCCTAGCCCTAACCCGAAGCCCTAACCTAACCCTAAGTACAGCCTATGGCCTATAACTAACTAACCCTAACTAATTAGCCCGATTTGGCTTATATAGGCCTATTTTACAAGGGTAGAAGCTAGATCTGCTGTTAAGAGGGTACTTTAGCAAGCTGATAAGAGGCGATAAGGAATTTTGGAAATGGCCTGTACACACTGAATTATGGGGCAAAAAGTTTTTAACCAATAACAGGCTCTGAAAACGTCCCAATTAGGCTTAGTTAGGTGTGCACAATCCGATCGATGGGTGTGCACAATCCAGCGTTGACGCCGCTGGGCAGAAACAGTTCGAGACCTTTTCCAACAAGCATCTGTCACTTGTACATTGGTATCTAACACTAAAACTAACTAATAAATCATAATGCCTACCTCCCATGATAATGTCCCGGAGTGAGCTCTCCCCTATCCGCCGGTCCCTGAGCTGAACTAATCACAATTTCCGTCTTGCGCATGATTCCATCCTCCTTTGCCAAAATGTCCTCTGCACTATCACCAATCTGCTCATCAACCCCACTGCCCAAAGGCTGGAGTCCGCTTCTTCGGGAAAGGTTCTTGCGGTAGGTCGACTGCAGCGCGTAACCGGAATTGTTCTGCGACTTGCTGCGGCTGCGACTCCCGACGCGGGACTGCTCGCTGAAGTAGCGCACAAGAGGGGCGAGGGTCGGGACGCAAGCGACGATTATTCCGAGATTGTTCTCGACCATGGACCATTTGATGAGACCGGCTGAGTCGAGGAGGTTGGATAGGGATTTTATGGTCTGAATACGGACGATTTGGATGATGGAGATGAAGATGCCCATGGCGAAGAGACCGAGGAGGACGACTTTCTTGCGGTTCGGCATCTGGAGCTTGAGTAATGTCGGGAAAGGGAGCATCATTCTGTATTTAACACTGGTTAGATCTCTTCTGATTGTTGATGTCGTAAATACTCACACGACAACGTCAAAAACAATGGTGATTGAGGCCATGGCGGTGTACATAGGCACGCCCTTGAGACACGAGCCGTGCGTAACGCTCAAATCCCATTGTTTCCGAACCTACGAGAAGCTCTTGTTAGCAAAGCAAAGTATTGAGATCATCTGAGGGGCCACGTACAGGTGTACAGAGGTTGATCTGCGCAATCAAGAACGAGAGATGGAAGAGTGTACAGGCAACAGCGACGCCGACTGTCACTTTGTACCATATGCCCGATGCCATGAATCTCAGGTACGAGATTAAAAGGCTGAGCTTGAATCCTAGAATACTAGATATGTAACTTTTCGTGGTCGGTAAGTAATTGTTCGGTATCGCGAGTAGTCAATCTTACAATGGCGCGCCCATGAATTGTAGCTGATGATGAAGTTAGCTTCTGACAGACAATGAATAGATATTGGACTTACCAGCATGAAGTTGTAGTAGTTCTGTTGAGGCAAGTCGTCAAGTTTCTTCAACCCGAGCCCCCATTTCGTTTCTAGAATGTGTCAACTGGTGATCGGCAACACTCGATCTTAGCGAAAGTTTACTCACGTATCACCGTAATGATAGCGAATCCGCAGCTCGCGATCTGTTGCTGATCAGCATGACTGTCATCTGGAGATCGAATGCAGATCCCTTCTTACCCATGTCGCGACGATGATCCAGTCATCTACAAGCAAGACGCGTCAGTGCCGACGAACAACGGGGAATTGACAGGCTCTTCTTACCAGCTCCCACCGATTTGAGCATAACCCCTCGGACATAAACTCTTAGGAGAACCGTAAGGAGTGCAACGGCTGTAAAGACAACAGCAATAGACGTGATTTGAGGGCCATCGGTTGGCGAGCCGCTCGGGGCGTTGTAAGTCCAGCCTGACATTGGAAAATATGCGACGACAGTATGGAGAGCACAATCCGGAAGAGTACAGCCGACTTATACATTGTTCTCTCAAGAAAAAAGAAACTCGATTCCTTCGAAATGAGCTCTGTTCCGAGACCATGGTCTGATCTGACGCACTCCGACAGCCACAAAACTCAATTTGGCAGGTCGCTTCTCTTCGAGACGATGGGAAATGCGTCTTCATGCAGGGGTAACTGACAGAACGTTCATGGGCCATTCATAATGGATCTCTGTCTCTCGGCTGTTGAACCCCCCAGGGCCTTGACAACCCATTACCGGCCTCGACCGAGATAAGCTTCTGACATGGAAAACCTGTCAGGTAGACCGTTGTGCCGGTGAACCTAAACATCCTAGTCCCAGCCCCGGCCCGTGAGCCACTTCCGTGCCTTGTCTCCGCTTTCAAAGCGCACTATCACCGGTGGGACTAGCTCACTCAAGACATTGACACCGATGCTTACGATGCACGAGGAAACTCTAATAGTACTTATATAACCCAAAAAGTAAAAAGAGACAAGAACCACTCTCTTTTCTCTGCAAGATCTGCGACACTGTAGCATTTTCTGTGAGTCACACCCTTTGTCTAACTGGCTTGTTGCTTTTGCTCACGCAGGTAGTGTTTCATCTGCAGCACATCAACCATGAAAGTGACAAGCTTCGTTACAGCCGCTGCGGCGTTCTCCACTGCCCAGGCGTATGCTACTACCTCTAGCTGTAAATGCTTTCCTGGTGATGCTTGCTGGCCTGCGGATAGCCAATGGAAGAGTCTCAACACGACTGTGAATGGTCGTTTGATCAAGACTGTTCCTTTGGGGTCGCCTTGTCACGATCCTACGTACGATGCTGCTCAGTGCAAGTACCTCCAGGACCAATGGCAGCATCCTGGGATCCAGTAAGTCTGACACTGGTGGAGTGTAGCCTTGTACTAACATGACTTAGCATGAACTCCTCGTCGTCGGTAATGGCTCCTTGGTTCGCTAACCAGAGCTGTGATCCCTTCCAACCTGAGTCCCGTGTCTGCGAACTAGGAAACTACGTTCGCTATGCCGTCGAGGCTCAGACCAAGGCTGATGTTGTTAACACCATCAACTTTGCCCGCAACAACAACATCCGCTTCGTCATTCGCAACACCGGCCACGACTACAATGGAAGATCTACCGGTGCCGGTGCCCTCTCTGTCTGGACCCATCGTCTCAAGGACATCCAGTTCAAGGACTACAACGCCAACGGATATAAGGGCAAGGCTGTTACCCTCGGTGCTGGTGTCCAGGGCTTTGACATCCTCAAGGCTGGAAACGATGCGGGATATGTTGTCATCGGCGGTGAATGCCCTACCGTTGGTGTCACTGGTGGTTATACACAAGGTGGTGGCCACTCAGCTCTCAGCACAAGCTTTGGTCTGTCTGCGCAGAACACTCTTGAGTTCGAGGTCGTCACAGCAGACTCTGGTGTTGTTACAGCTTCTCCCACCAAGAACTCTGATCTTTTCTGGGCTCTGAATGGTGGTGGTGGCGGTAACTGGGGTGTTGTGCTGTCTATGACTGTCAAGGCCTTCCCTGATGCCAAGGTTGGCGCTGCTACCCTTGCCTTCTTCAACACCAACAACGATCAGGCTACATTCTACAAGGCCATTGAGACTTTCCACTCTAAGCTCCCTGGCATGGTTGATGCTGGATCTATGGTTGTCTACTACTTCACCAACACCTTCTTCCAGATTGCTCCTCTGACTGCCTTTGGCAAGTCTCAAGACGAGGTTCAGACTCTTCTTGCACCTTTCGTCAGCTCGCTTGATGGCCTAGGTGTAAACTACACAGTCAAGTACAGCCAGTCAGCAAACTACTATGGCCACTACGACACCTACTTTGGCCCTCTCCCTATTGGTAACATCCAAGTCGGCATCGCCCAGTATGGTGGCCGCTTGATCCCCCGCGACACTATCGTCAACAACAACGACGACCTCACTCAAGCTGCTATCAGCATCGTTGAGCAAGGCGTCACATGGATCGGTGTCGGCACCAACGTTGCACCGTTTAGCAACCCCCAGAAGCAGTCCCTGCTCCCCGCCTGGAACAATACCCTCGTGCACGCCACCCTCACTACACCATGGAACTTCACTGCTCCTTGGTCAGAGATGTTGGATCTCCAGAACCTCATGACTGATGCAATCATGCCTGAGATTGAAGCTGTTACACCTGGCAGTGGAGCATACATGAACGAGGCAGATTTCCGTCAGCCTAACTTTCAGTCCGAGTTCTTTGGAGCCAATTACAACAAGTTGTTGTCTGTGAAGGCTAAGTGGGACAAGCAGGGATTCTTTTATGCCAGGAATGCAGTTGGCAGTGAGCAGTGGACTGTTAGCGATAACGGCCGAATGTGTCGGCCGAAGTATTAAGCAAACCCTTGTGCCGTCGGATACCGTACACTTAAACCAAAATTCAGTACTGATAAGACGAGGGGTTAATTATAATAGTACTTTACTTCTTAATACATAATTCAACGAGCTAAGTCAATGAGAGCATGCCATCTGAGCACTAAGGCTAGACAATGCATTTCTGAGTAGCCCTATGAGAAGTCCTAATCCTCCCTTGCAGTGGCCGCCACTAGCATTCCTCCCCCGCCAAGCACTAGGACTGGATCGAAAAGCCCGGCTGAGACAGTGGCGTTAGTGCTATCTTAAAAACCTACCTTATCATAGGGCGCATCATCTCCCTGATTTTCTTGGCTGTCTTATATGCTGATAGTCTCACCACAGGATGCGTCTCGGCTCAAATAATGTCCATCAAAGAAATGAATCTCGGACGTTGAAATGCCGCGAATTCAATTTCCTCATTTACATTTGCAATTTTACGCCACTAAGACAGTTCTTTGCTTGTTTTGCCTAGATGCGACCTTGGTATTGAATTCTGCTCAGCCTCGCAACTAGAGGAACTCGAAATTGTAAAAATGTCATATTTCACACAAGAATTTGACAGAGGCTGGCATCGCCATTTTCAACACGACACCCACAACTAAAACATAATCATATTTTGACTTGATCGCGTGGCTACGTGAACCGCATGGAGATTTAGGTGAGACACACAACAGTAAAAGCATTCCTCTGCTGTAACCTTCGGAATAAGCATAGCAATCGCGGGTAACGCGTCCTCCCTTGAGTCCCTTCTAACTTTGCCGAGTATTCCACATTGGGTATGTTGCTTGAACTATGTGAATGAGAGTGTTAACTGAGTTGATATATCTGAGAGCTGATGTTTCTATCGTGAGCCTTACTTGCAACATTCGCATTTAGTTGGCAGTCAGGCAAGAGTAGAATATTGATGTTTACAATCATTAGAATTGATGACTAACGAACTAAGAAAAAACCCAACAAAGCGTGTACACTCCATCCCTAAGTCCATATAAGGTAGTAGATACTGATACTCCGAACCTCGAAACCCAAGCCGACAAAAGGAATCATTACTAGTAGTACAGATGAAAAAAGTCTGAAATCAGGGACCGCATTGGCTAAGATACCAAGCGACAAACTTGACAATACCCTCTTGAACTTGTGTCTTGGGCTTGTATCCAAGCATGGCACCCGCCTTGGAGATATCGGCGTAGGTGATGGGCATATCGCCGGCTTGATCTCCCTTTCTATCAATGCGTGCCTTGCGTCCCAGAGTGTCCTCAAGAGCACCGATGAGGTCTCTCAGCTGAATAGTCTGCGACTCGCCAAGGTTGAAGATCTCATAGTCAGACCCGTCATATTTGAGGGCCGCAAAGATACCATCGATAATATCGTCGACATACGTGTAGTCTCGACGGGAAGAGCCATCTCCAAAGAGGGGAATAGGCTTGCCTTGATGAATGAGCCTCGTGAACTTGTGGATGGCGAGGTCTGGTCGCTGGCGAGGACCGTAGACGGTGAAGAAACGGAGGCAGATGCAGCGAATGTCATAGAGATGAGCGTATGTATGGCAAAGCAGTTCACCAGCCGATTTGGATGCTGCGTAGGGGGAGATGGGCTTTGTGTTCTTGTAGTCTTCGTTGAAAGGCGCCTTGGCACCAAGACCGTATACACTAGACGACGATCCGAAGAGGAACTGCTTGACGCCAAATTCTCTAGCACACTGAAGCAGATTCAGAGTACCATTGACATTGGTATCGAAGTACTTGTTGGGCTGGCTCAATGAAGGAAGAACACCAGCGCGGGCTGCCAGATGAACAATAGCGGAGAAGCCATTATCAGCAAAAATGGTCTGAAGGGCCTCGAGATCCTCAATGTCGGCTTCGTAAACCCTAAGATTGGGGTTCAGAAGATGAGGCGCAAGGTTGGCGCGCTTGATCGCTGGGTCGTAGAATTCATCAAAGTTGTCAACGACGACGACTCTCCAACCGCCCTCAGCAAGAAGAGCTTCAACCAGATGGGAGCCGATAAAGCCGGCCCCACCGGTGACGAGAATAGCTCGTCTAGGCTTAGAGGTGCGTATCCTTGTTACAATCGTCATGCTTGCGAGTGGGGAGAGGTAGTAACTGAAGAGGGTCTGGGGAGATGGATAAGGTCGGCAGGATCGGATTTGTAGCGGGGATTAAGCATATTTAGTTGAGAAGGAGAGAGATACTCCCCTTTAAGGGATGCTTGGTGTTGAAGGGTTAGTTGCAATGCGCCACAATACTCTGAATTTCGCACTAATGCAAGCCACATTAGATAGATCCGAGCCATCCCCTCACCAAGTTAGCTATCAGCTCATCTTAAGTGAGGGGGCGCCAAGTTTGCCACCATTCTTTTTCTGCTGCCCTTAGATTGCCATGTCTCAGCCGCTAACCCAGTCGAGGGCAGCTCAGGGGTAATCGTTATCTCTCCTTCTTAAGCTCTCAGACATTTCACCATCAACAAAAATCTCCGCGTCAATCTCAGCAGCCGTCTGGCCACCAATTTCCAGTTCAGAGACATTGATAGTTGTCATTTTCATCGCGTATCACCACAATCCTTGAACTATCGCTCTTGTCTTCGCTGGCCGAGATTTTATGGCTGAGCCACAGCCCCAAAACAAACACCAAAGCTAACATGCTCTACCCCAATCCAAAGCCCAGTAGGGCAACTCTGTCTGCGATCATCAGCGCACCCATGTTTTACAAGATCATCACCATTTGTCTGGCATTATCTCTATCCCTCTATGCTTTCGTCTGGTGGTCGGAGGTAGAAATAAGGCCGGCAGGCTGGCAACACGACAATGTCAGCACAACAGAGCGTCCGGAGGTACCAGTTGACCAGGACCGTCGGTTTGCCTTGATCGTCCCTTCTACCAACCCAAGTCCGAATCTATGCAGGACTGTCTTCAGCGCGATGGCTTTAGGCTATCCAAGCCCAGTCATCATCAATTGGGGACTCAACTATAGGGATATCTCACATTGGAGACTTGGCAAGAATCTTCCCAAGATCGTCGGCTTTGTCAACTACCTTGACTCAGTTATGCACCCCAGTGCTGCCGCAGAAGAGAAGCTATTTGATGACGATATCGTTCTCATGGTTGATGCCTATGACGTGTGGTTCCAGCTCCCTGCTCAAGTTCTTCTCAGTCGGTACCATGAGATCAACAGGAAAGCCAATGAAAGACTGCGCAAACAATGGAAGCGGAAGGATATACCCATGCCGATGAAGCAGACAATCGTCGCGGCATCGCAAAGGAAATGCTACCCCGAGGATCCTGTAAAATTTGGTGTGGACATGAAATGTGACCGCTGGCCCGAGCCTCCTTTGAGAGAAGACCTCTATGGACCGGAGACGGAAAAGAACGCTACCTTCTGGCACAACAACAGACCGAGGTGGATCAATGGCGGCATGTACATAGGCCCAGCAGGCGACATGAGACGACTGTTTCGCCGTGCCAAGCAAAACATCGAAAGAATGGTCGCAGAGGCTTTCCCTATAAGGAGCGAACAGGGTATGATTGGCGAAGTACTCGGTGCGCAGGAAGTCTGGCGTGAGTTGCAGAGGCAAAACCACGTCAGCGTTGATGTGGAGGACTTCGTGGGAGAGAATTTCGAATTCCACATTGGACTTGATTACGCTCAGGACATATCGGCACAAGCTTTCGCAACTGAGATCAGCCCGGAGGATGACCTCTTCGACGGTGACTTTGTCGTGTTGAGCGACCAAGCGTCCATCGAAAAGAACTCTGAGGTGCGCGGTATATCACCAGTACGAGTGGAGGGTATCCCAGATGATCTCAAGTCGGTTCAAAGCCCACTGGTCGAACACGGCAAAGCCGTTGACTGGAGCGACATGCGTCTGTATACCGATTTCTTCCTCACAACAGTACCAGCTATACTGCACCACAACAAGTTCAAGGAGAGACGTGAGACTTGGTGGGATAGGCCATGGTACCACCAGAAGCTGCGTGGCCTTGTCAAATCCGCTCTACTACCCAGAAAAGGTAATGAGCCTTTGGCTACTGTTCAGCTTGAGGGCAGCAAGGTCAGATACTGGGCAGCTTCAGCGGAGAAGAAAGACAGATATCCCCGCATGGGTAAGCTCAATGCCAACTTGACGGTTTATAGTAGGTTTCCAAGCATGGAGCCTAAAGAGATGTGCCGCTTTGGAAGACGAAAGCCGCCCGGAGCTAAAGCGACGTGGGAGGAAGAAGTTTTCCGTGACGGTGGTGGAGCGTTCAACTGGGTTTGATTGATTGATTGCTATAGATTAAGTAAAATATCAAAAACTGCGGATTTCCATGAGCTTCGTTTACCTCAGTCATGATACCAGCATTTGAACAAGACTCCTGAGATAAAATCAGGAGAATCGTGCGGTGGTCGTTCAAGGGCAATTTCCGACTATACGAGGCTAGTACCTGTGACGAAAAACCATCCTAGCCGTTAAACTCCAGAGCGTTAGCTTACAGCCTCTAGCTCCACTTCAAAATCGATAGTCTGTAAAATTTACAGGGTCTGACGCCAGCTGACGAAAACACTACTATCAGCGGTAACGTCTAGGAGTTAATCAGGAGACTTCAGTATTTGTGTTGCGACCGCCACTAGCATCTTGTCTGATTTTAAACTGCAGGAACTCTAATTCTGACCTTAACCTTGCGCTAGTAATACGCTTTTACGCCTCGTTTTCGCTGGCCGTTGGGCTTGTGGCTGCTAGCCCTTGAAAGCCACCATCTTCCAGTATGTGTTATTCCCGGGAGCCTGTAGACTCGCGGTAACTAACCAGATCATTGTTATCTGTTTTGTCAGAGGTCATTTTATCATCGAGTAAGGTCATCGAGTCTGCTTCTTCCACGCTTGATTCCACAGCAACTACCGAGACCGACGTAGCTGAATCCTCAGCGTTGGCCGAATCCTCCGCAGCCGAGACTTCCACTGCAATTGGCTCAACGAGCACCGAATTTACCCAGCCAGCGTCGCGACAACTGAGTCTTTGGTCGAGCCAACTTCTACGGCTAAGACACCCGAAGCCGACCCCTCAATTGATGCAACAACAGGTTTCTTCCTCATCGCGGGTGAAGGTCCAGCTTTCGAAGGCAAATCGAGTTCAAGGGCGACAGTTTCACTCCCATGGTCTTCGGCGACTGCGTCTCGACAATTAACCCCGTCCGCTTCCTACTTGACGAAATCACCAGCGAGCTCCAACAAGGTGGAGTCACTGTCTGCAAATGCCAGCAGGTCGGGTAGCCTTACGCCCTGATCACGCGGCGCGAGAGCCACGATCTCTACTGCAGTAGATTGCCCCTCAAGTGTGCATCATTTGGGGGTCCTGGCACCTTTTTCGGATGCAGTGCTGTGAAATTGGATTATCCGACAACCGGATCAGGTACCTCTTAGGCGTGTTCGAGGTCACAGGATCCCGATTAGGACGCATTATTTATTACTACCAGTTATAATTACGTCTAATATTTTACTTCGGGGATGTTTAAAGATATATATATTACAACGTTTTAAAAATTTCCCCTTTTATTTAATAATAAAAACAGTAAGCCTTATAGTTAATATAATTAAGCAAGCTGCTTGATATTATTTAAATAGGAGTTTAAAAAGCTAGACCATTAAGAAATAAATAGGCTTGTTTAATGAGATGTTCGAGGATTTACGTAGCTACTTTTTGCTAATGTTACCATCAATGAGCCAAAGTCTTACGCATATTATAAATCCTATTATAAGTCACTGCAGGTATAAATGGGTATATGCCGCCAGCCTCACTTTCAACTACCTGGCGGTGCCCCGCTCTTCGACCTTATTATATCACTTATACCTATCTAAATCCAACTTCAGCAGGCACAATTGCCTCTTGGGGGTTTACTTAACTACGATTACAGCTAGCGCAGCCGCTCTGCTAAGCCAGTATCAATGCCCAGAAAATTGGGAAATATCAGTAGTGGAAAGGAACTAGCAATCGTCGGCAAAAACTGTCAGGGACAGATGTCAGAAATAGTGGGAGATGGTAGGATTGAAAAACGATTGCGCAAATGAGCATCAAATAAGACAAATGATGGAGTTCGCTGCGCCACAAGGAGAACGCCTTGCTTATTTCATTGGCACTCAAACAAGCTCCCTCTCACGGACACAGCCAATCATAAGCTGACACAGCCCGCCAATGAACCGAACTGCCTACCAACAATGATATTGAAAGTAAGCCTAACGCAACGCGCAAACTGGACAAACCACCAGAATTTCAGGTATTTAAACATCGTCTTGACCTCGACTTGTAATTCTCCAACCATCATCTACATCACGGCAATAAGCCGATATCCTTGCCACTCATACTGCCTTCTTCCAACCTTACATCGCTACCTACCCTCATACACGTTTTATCCAATATGCTAGCAGGGCCAGAAGATGCTACTAGCCACGGCCTGGCACATTGGGACTGCTGTACATGTCCCAGTGCCACAACTCCTACCCCTCTGACGGCTGCGGCCACCACGAATCAAAACCACATCAGCGTCACGCAAGAGTCCAGCGCTGTAAGTTACTCAACTCGCAAAGTGATCTGGCTAGTTGCTGACCTTCTCGAACCATGTAGATACTGCACGAGCGACGGAACGGAAGGGCAAGATTGACACAACTGCAGGATAAAGCTATTGCCGTCATGGTATAGCTGCTTTTACGTTACTGGGGGCTGCAAGCTGGTCTTGGTTAAACCCTCCTCTCCACTGTCTGTTATAAAGACACGGGGTACTGTACTATAGTGTATGTTAAGGGGAGGCCACTAAGAGTGAACTATGCCTTAGAAAAAGTAATGAATTTCTAGTTACCTGCACCTTGTCCTTATCCCAGCATATTGCAACTATTCGCTGTTACCCTATACTTTATGTAACATGGAATTTCAGACTTCGCTAAAGTGGGACCATTCCAGCTTGGGCCCTTGGCACAGCCACCCTACTAAAAGCACAGCCTCATCCAGCAACTGCGCCACATGCTGTACGTTTATCTACCGTGCTGCCGCGTATATAACGTCAGCGCGCGTCAGCTGAAAGGAAACGTTAATTCCCCAATAACAACATCATATCATCAACCCGAACCTCGACCGCGCATCCAAAGCTCACCCTATACACCGTCGAAATGTCTTCCTCTCAATCTGCGCCACAAGAACTGTCCGAGATGAGAAGTTCTCAGTCTCTCGAGACCAATCAGCCCAGGTCTCAGCAATCAATGGGTAGGACAGCCACGCGCCCAGACTACCAGCGCGCCAAGCTTTAGTGCTTGATACTGACATTCTATAGATCCTCAGAAGGCCCCCGAGACTACAGACCCTCAAATGGAGCTCCGCGGTGGTGGTGCTTGCGATGGCAGGCTCTGTGGCATCATTCCATGCCCAATTCCCATCAATTGCTGGATCATCCCTTGCCCTTGTTAGAAGAATCAGCTAGATGGAGTCTTTCGGTCATCCTTTGCGTTTTAGTTTTCAAGATACTCGTGGTATTCATAATGCTGGGATAATTAATAGGCATGCTGCTTTTTCACTCATTATCTTGACGCTGCTCATGACGTCATCTCCTCAATGCAGCTGGAATCTTCCGTGAGCGTGAGCCACGCGTTGCTCAGGTATAAAGTTTCGATCCATTGCAATATTCACACGACGCAGCTATAGCAATTGAGACCTTAGTACAAACCAACAATCAAATTATAATTCTTATCTAGGTAACCCTGATAAACCTATCGCAACTAATCTTGACCAAAAATGACATCGTTGTTGCGAGATTTGGGCAGGACCGTGAGCTTCTCCATCTTACCCATCTTCACGGTACCCTCAACCATAGTATTATGAGGAGCCCAGACCTTGAAACGCGCATCCCAAGTCTTGGGCCAAGCAGCAAGCAATCTAATGTCGTCTCCAACAAAAGTCTGGATGAGCTGCTCCTGGAGTCCAATGGCTGCAGAACCGTAGTGATTCAGATCAGGTGTCCAGTCGAAGTTGGGGCCCTTGAAAGTCGGGAACTTGCACACTTTGCTTGGTGCATACCGGTCCTCCGTCATCGCAGTAGCGTTGGCTGTGAAGCCCATTCGCGCGAGCCAGATGACATCCTGCTTCCAGCCAGTGTTGCCGTGGAATGAGATCGTCTCGGTGTCGTAAAGATAAGTGTTGATAGCGTGCGTGAGGTTAGGAAGACCAAGACCGTATTCGGGCCAAGGAAATACTGTGTATAGCTGAGGAACTTCGCTATTTTGAACGCGTGTGTATGCTTCGGCGGGAGCGATGCAGGTGTGACCTTGTTGCTGGCGTAAAGTGTTTGCAGGGATCTTGGCCAGGTACTTGGTGTAGTAGGTCTTGTTCTGGAGTGCATACTCATCGACGATGAGAAGGTCTTTGACGACTTGACGCAGACCAGCCAGAGTGGAGACTGGATTATATGATTCTTTGTATGTCTCGGCACCAGAACCGGGATAGATGACCAGAGATTCGTTGCCGGCCATACCTGTCAAAGGCCAAGGATTGCGCTTCTGCATTTCGCGGGTGTAGAACTTGTCGAACCACGCGAGTTGATACTCGATGAATTCGAGGTATGGTTTGACGTCAAAGCCAGAGTAAATGTTGGCCTGCAGGATCATGTCGGCGAACTCACTACAAGTCTTTAGTTAGCCATCCTCCATATATACTCTTACAGACACGAAATGCTATATTGAGCAAGACTTACTTGGCCGTGTCCTGGACATGGTTCAGCCAGACATTCCAGAGCTCACCATCTGGGAAGAAGCTAGGTCGCGGAGTATTAGCGTCGTCATCGTACCACTGCGCGTTATACTCGAACACATTTGACAAGCCAGTATTATCGATCTGCTCCAAGAAATAAGCAGCATCGATATCCTGGTAAACCTGACCACGTAGAACGGCATTGGGAGTAATGCGCTTGTAAAAGTCAAACTGCTGCGTCATGACATCAAAGTCACCCGATCGCAGAAGAGGCCAGTACAGTAGACGCTGGTTCTGAGCTGTGAAGGTACCACCACCCCAGCGGCGATAGTCGGGCGTGTAGGGACGCCAAATGTTGACATATATGGGATCGAAAGTCCAAAGTCCACCGTTGAACTTGGTGGGCCAATCGCCTTTGGCATTGCACCCCATAAGGTATCGCCAGATCTGGTAGTTCTTGCCGACCTGAAAGCCTGCGTCCTTCTCGCCCTTCTCCTCGTTGATGATGATATAGGATCGAGCCCAGTATTCGTGCCACCAAGCAAGAGTCGCGTCCTGGGTGTTCTTGGCTGTGGACTTGATGACCTTCTGAAGACCTTTGTACCACTCATCGTGGCTCTTAGTCTGGGCCTGGTACATGGATAGTGTAACCTTTACAGACTTGCTAGTTGCCTTTGAGTCAAGGTTCCAAGCTTTGTAAGTAGTGTTGATGTAGTGACCATTCGTGACAGCGCCCGGTTTCAGCTGCTCGGAATGGACAAAGATACCAAATTCATTGTCGCGCATGGGGTTATACATATTGTTAGAGTGCTTCTCAAGTCCTTGCTGCTTCATCTGAAAGTTCCAGAGATCCAGCTTCTCGTTACGATGGCTCATCAGTACACCATTCTCATGGAAGCCAATCTTGTCGGCGTAGGTAGTGCCGTTTGCGATCTTGGAAGTGTAGATGCCCCATGAGCCCTGGTTGCGCTCTTCATTGATGATAGGACGGTCCTCGTAACGCCAGTTCTCGTAGGCGACCTTGACGGCAATCTTCTCGGGGCTGTCAACCTCAACGTGCACGACTGGGTTGAAGACGTCGACCCAAATCTTGGCAGTCGCGTTGTCTTCACCTGTATACTTGACGTAACCGTCGTTGAGCAACAATCTCTGCTCAAATAATTTGCTGTCGAATGGATTAGGGTCAAAGGACAGCCTGACGCGACCGAGCTTCAGCAGAGAATTGTTCTCGTCAAAGGTTCCGCTCTTAGCGATGTACATGAGAATGGTGCCTGTTACACGGTATATGAGTAAGTGAAAGGTTTCGCATAAAAACGGGAGCTACAATTAGAGCACGGGAATGCGTTGTCGGGGGACATATATTAAAGACTGGCTTACCATTCTCGTACCAAGTGTTCAGGCCAATATCACCGCCGCCGAGAGGCATAGAGTCAGCTGAGCCATTGACACCAGGTCTATCCCAGACAACATCATAAGATGCGGGAAGCATCGCCAGCACACTCGTACAGCCGAGCAAGAGGACCGGCAAGATCCGATTTAGGTAGCCCATGTTGAGTAGTTTACCGCCTCTAAGATGGGATAGTACTTAGTGACCTCGTGCCCAGAGACAACGCGTGGCCACAGCGATTTCTTAAGTAGGTACCCCTCTCTATTATAAGCGACTGTAGATTTGCCATACATCCTTGAACCTGGACTGCCCCTGTTGGCTCACGCGGGAGGGTAGCGTAAAATGGGAATGACAGCAGCATCATGACCTTGAGCACTGCTTAACGAGACCGGATGTCGTGTGGCGAAACCCGGTGATCTGAGCGAATGCGGGGAAAGACGAACGACAATTACCCCCGCGATTTCATGGCTATCAATTACTTAGATAGTACGATAGTCTTTATAGTCGTGCCGTATCTCGGCTAAAATGCCATGAGTTTCCGATCAAGGTGACATAGCTTGATTCGTGAGATATTAGCGCCCGGTAAACATCGGCGAACTAGACCGGTCAACCCATAAAGAGATCGGCAACGTCAGATAGGGACGATCGGCATACCGAAACTGACAGGAGATAAAAACATCAGATTGATTGCTTTAATGAGATTTAGATGAGCTAATAGTATAAAACATGAGCTAAACTAGGTCCTCACATTAAAGCCCATTATGATCAGATACCCCAATCCTCTTTGATCATGATTGCTCCGTGCTCGCCCAACATGTACACCGGGCCAGCTATGTTAACGTCTGGCACTGTAGGCATGATGCTACTGTCGATGACTCTCAGGCCCTGCGCTCCATAGACGCGAAGCCGAGAGTCGACAACGCCGCCGTCCTCACGTGGGAGCATGCGATTAGTTCCGGAAGCGTGCCAATTAGGAACTGTCGTAGCCTTGATGTACTCAAATATGGCATCGTCGTCATCAGAAGCAATGTTGGAAACACCAGGAGCAACCTCCCCATGGTTAGGCCCAACAGTTAGGTTTGCAAAAGCGGAATGGGCAAGGATCTTCCGTGCGTCCCGGAACGCATTGACGGCGATAGCACGATCAGCAGGGTGGGTGTAGTACTGAAAGCAGTTAGTATGGAACAAGTAAGGAGAGCTGTTATCATGACAACATACGTTGGGGTTGATGATAGGGTCGTCGGACATCCCGCTCGACTGGATGGTGACGTTGCCCTTGGATAGAGCGACCATGCTTGACACCGAAATAGATATGTATGGCTGATCCGATAATGGTTCGTAGGTGGGACCTGGGCTATTGGGATAGAAGAACGACTCAAAAAGAAACTCTACTGTAGATCGATTGGTAAGTCCAGCATCGATGACAGCTTCGGCACCTATCTTCTGAAGCTGTTCCCTTGATAGCTCTTGGAAGCCGTTAGTAATACCTCCAGGAGCCGTGTAGACCCCCTTGCCAGTAGTGTAGTATTCCTCTTGCGAAGCCTCGACGGCAGTTGAGTTGAACATAAGCTGGTGGGTTGAAGCTTCGGGAACTACCGTGGCTGAGATACTGTACACGTTATGGTCCATCATGCTGCATTCTGTCAGAGCACTGCCTCATAGCTAAGGCCTTCTAAGTTGACTTACTGCTGTCCCACGTTTTCATTGATGACAACTGGCTCTATATTGAAAGCGTCAAGCGTGGTCTCCGGGCCAATACCCTTGTTTCTCGTTAGCGTCCTGTTCTGGCAGGCAAAAGAGAAAACAGGCTGTGGAGGGTGTTCTTACCGAGACCATAAGAATTTGGGGTGACTGGAAAGTGCCCAGAGTGACGATGACCTCTTTTGAAGCCGAAAAAGTGCGGTGACGACCTTGAGAATGATCAATGAAGTTGACACCAGTCGCAATAGGGAAACCAGTAGCATTCTTTGAGAACAAGATCTGCTGAACAGGGGCATTGTGAAAAATGTCGAGATTGGGACGTTTAGCGGCAGCCTTGTAATAATCGTAGGCTGAACTACGTCGGTATTTTGAGGTCAGAGTGGCAGTCCCTTGTTTAACGCCGACGTTCTTGCCGATGTTGAGGTCTTGGACTATTGGAATGTCAATTGCTGCACAGGCATCGATGAAAGCAATGCTCGAGGGCGGGACAAATCCCTGGTAGCCTATCTCCAGCGGACCATTAGAGTATGCGGATGGGTTCCAGGTCTGATACTTTTGGTTGTAGCCAGTTCCATTATTGGGAGCATTGAAGTGCGTACTCTGTTGACCTTATGAGCGGAAGAGTCTGGGATCGTCGCTGACGGCACTTACCTTGATGAATGATGGATACACTTCTTCCCAGCTCCAACCTGGGTTTCCAAGCTCCACCCAGTGATTGTAGACATTAGCTGAGCCTCGTCCGTAGTAGAGGCCGTTGAGGATGCTGCTACCACCAAGACCGCGTCCACCTATGAGGCTGAGTAAGGAAGCACTATGATAGATTGTAGTACTTACGATGGTATGCAAGTTTGCGGCCATCGAGGCCTTCCTGGGGCTCGGTATAGAAGTTCCAGTCGATCGCCGTACCTAAGTAACAGATTAGGGGGGCCAAAAGACTCTTTTCTGAATTCGATCTTACCCGCGATATATTCAACTGCACCAGGTGCTTGATGCATGGCTACAACGTTTGGATCTGGCCCAGCTTCTAGTACCAGTACCTTTTGCTCACCAGACTCACTCAGCCTATCCGCAAGGATGAGACCAGTAGTTCCGCCTGTGATGGAGTCATTATCATCCATTGAGGTTGCCGCCTGTGGAGAAGGTCTGCACACTTACCACCCACAATGATGAAGTCATACGTGTTACTGAGAGTAGACTCAGGATGGTGTCGTGAAAGGATCGACGAGACCTGTGATAGTAGAGCCACCGAAGTGATGGTAAACCGCATGATGAAGACTGAGGAGGGGAATTTGGTACGTCTAAGATGAAGAGGCAGCGTGCTACTGAGACGTTTTGTTTAAGCTATTGATAGCTTGCTTTATAGATTATGTCTCCCGCGCTTGAGGTTCAGTCGTCGACAAACAGATCGAGTTTCAACCCCTAGTGTCCAAGGACTAAATCTGTTGCCTAGTTTCTTCTCGAACTGCTGCTTGACCTGGAAGTAGGTAGAAACGGCGCTGCGTATCCATCTTCCCGACTTGGCAGGTAGACAATGAGCCCATCTTCGTAAGACGGGGGAATAGCTTCCCTCACGAAGGTCTTGACAATTTGCGTAACCATAAGCAAGTGGACCAATGTAGTATACGGATTCAACATACTCTAAGACCTAGTGTAAACATAGACATAATGTCCGCCTGTGTAACAATTCTAAGCTGGGGTTTTTGTGAGATATGAGACCCCAGACCGTGTGGAAGACACTGTGTGATATCTTCGAATCGAGTTTCAAGTAGCAGTAAGCAGCGGTGGCGATCGTGCAGTCACAGCTTACTATAGCATCTTACATAGCCAAATGCCGTGTTTTAGGAGTACGGAGCGAGAATAGAAGGAACAGTTTAAAGCAACGGTTCAGGCAAGGTATGGCGGAGCCGAGTCGGCACAGAAGGAATGCATATGCAGTGACAAAATTCTCCATTGAATTTGGGATCCCGCAGGATGAATCTGCCGTGGAGATCGTGAGCTAATTTTGTGTTGCACTTGAATCCTTCAGGATGACGGGCCAAGGGCTCATTGGAGCGCCTTTACAAAATAGTTGACCTGAGTGGATGTTTTGTAAGCGACCCTGTATGTAACGCGTGAATCTACGGATACATCAGGAGAAGGGTTACATTCGCCGCTCAAACCAGGTCACAATGTCCTCAACCGATGCTGCAGCAGATGCGCCCAAAACCCGACCCCTGGTAGCCAGTCACATAAGCATAGAGTGAGATCCGCTGACAGGCACTTTTCTCACTGCATCTAGAATTTAAGATTAGAAATAGAGTGCGGCATTTAGAAGGTGTGACGTGCATTAGTCCTACCGCGTCATTAGGCATAGGTTTACGGGTTGATGGATACTAGTATGGGCTGACATGATCTGTAAGGCTGATGTGAGTTGATGCAGGGGTTATGTATCCAAACCCCAAGGGTGTGCTGTCATCAGTAGTAGTACATACTGCATAAGCACCTAACTGTTCACCGCTTATGTGAAAAGAGAGAAGGCAAAATACGATAACAACGCTAAGGTTTGTTGTGTCAAGATTTCGAATAACAATTTGTAATAACACATAGAAATGTGATATATCACAATCCATTCATTATGAATTTTCGTTCTCATTCCCCTACTCAACCTTTCACCCACAGTAACATCATCTTCAAACAAGGTCACACAAGAACAACCACTATGGGATCCCGCTCTAACACGGTTAGTAACTCCATTCCATTTTCACCTAACATCATTAATGGCCTCAATGAAGATAACAACGCTCCTTCTGGACTGTGACAATACCCTTGTCCAGTCGGAGTCTCTTGCTTTCGAAGCAAGCGCTGATCTCACCAACGAGATACTCGCTTCCTGTAAAGTCAACCTGAGCTTTACGGGCCGCTATCTGCAACGCGAATTTGTGGGACAGAACTTCCAAACCATGGTGAGTGACTAGACCGTTGATAGGTATGCACACATATGACTAAATCGTAATTACTAGATTCGCGCTATCGAGACAAAGTTCAATGTCTCGTGCAACATCTCGGATGAGCAGCTAGAGCACTATGCCAGCATGGAAGACGATCGTGTCATATCCAAGCTTATGCAAAAGCTGGAACCTTGCGAAGGCGCTAATGCTGAGTTGGAGCGTCTCAAGGGAAACTATCGACTCGCTGTTGTATCTTCATCAGCGCTGCGTCGTGTGCGTGCTTCTCTTGATAAAGTTGGCCAAGCCGATTTATTCGACCCCAACGACGTTTTCAGCGCTGCAGACTCGCTTCCTGTTCCTACTTCAAAACCTGATCCAGCTGTATACCTACACGCCTTGAAGACTCTGGAGAAAAACGCCAATGAGTGCGTTGCAGTTGAAGACAGTCGCTCTGGTGCAACCTCTGCTACTCGCGCTGGTATAATTACGGTTGGCTATACTGGTGCATGCGAGACACTCAAGGAGGCTGAGGTACTACGTGTAGTTCTGGAGAATGCTGGCTGTAAATTTGTTATGAGTAGTTGGGATGAGTTTCAAGATATTCTGTACAAGATTGAGACTAGTCTGATGGAATGATGTTTCCTTGGAACTTCAGGAAGCCATAGACTACCTAGGGTTAGGCTATTTAGAAGTACAGTATCTTTGAAACTGTCACTTGAATTATTTTTAGTATTTCAGTATTTTTAAGCATCCTTTGGTTCATCCACGTCTCAAAGATTTACAAGCTTTAGGTAGATAATAACTCAAATTATGCGGCCTCTGACCAAGTGTTACAAAGAATTGTCCCCGCAACTAGGATGAGAAACAGAAAGACCGTATCAGACGGCCATTAAAGGAGGTTCAAGTGTGTGATGAAGGGACGAGAGCTTTAACCACAAGATGTATTTGAAACTCTAACTATGGGCTGCCCACCGTTTCCCTCTCTAGCCCTTCACTACTGCTCCAACATTCTTGCTCTCTCTCCTACACAGAATTCTCATTGCCATCGGTCTGATCCTTTTCCACCGGCCTGCGGGGAAGTAGCAGCCACAAACAGCCAAGAACAACGCAAATAGCGAGGACGATGGGTTGAAGTGTCTGCACCCCCTTTGCCTGTGCAATGGCCCCTACAGCAAAAGGTAGTATTGCGCCGCCAGAACCGCCAAAGGAAGCGGCGAAACCGATAGTTCCAACATGGAGAGAGCGAGGCATAACCTTGGTGATGAGAACAACGGCAACTGGATACATTGGCCCTAAAATCTTTAGTGTTAGCTATAAATGCTTCTGCATACAATCTGGGATGACATTGTGCTGAAAACATACCCATGGCAACCCCAATTAGTGCTGCTGCCACTGCACTAACGACCAGGTTTGGCACCAGCCAAAAAACCAGCTCTAAAGCAATAGTTACTCCGATGTATAAGAACATGGCCCAGAACTCTCCCAGTCGGACTGTTACTAAGGATAAGAAGAGGCGCCCGACTGTCATTCCGCCCCAAAACCCTGTGGCCACAGAACTGCCAACGATAGCTGAGGCATTACGTCTTTTCTGCATGAAGACGACCACCCAACCACCGAGAGCAACTGGAACAGATTTTCAGTAACTACAACAGAAGAATATGAACGAGAGCTTACCTTCGGCTCCACAGTATCCAAACACAAAAAAAGCGAATATCCACGAAAGCTTGTTCTTCAGGACCTGGCGCATACGCCCTGATTTAGCCCCAGATGCTGAAGGCGCTTCAGACAAGTAGACGGCTCCAGTCTGTGTCCAAAAGGTGATTGCTAAGGCGATGAGCTCTACCACCGACGCAGCAGTCATGACGTAGAAGAATGCATACCAGCCTGGCATACCATCTCCAGAGAGACCAGTCGCGACGAGAGGCGCAATGGTAGCACCAAGGGCGTAACATGCCTGCAAGATACCCGACATCTCGTGCGAGTTCATCATCTGTCCTATGAAAGAACACCACGCGGCATCAGCAAGTCCATTTCCTATGCCTACAAGGACATACATGGAGATCTAAAGAGTTCACATTAGGCATTTTGGAATCAAGGTTCGATGATGAAGTGCAACATACCATGACTGCGTAAGGAGGATGGAAGGAGAAGATAAGATATGGTATAATATGACACATGGGAGCAAGCAAGGCTACGCCTCTTTGACCAAAATGCACATGCATTAGGCTGTTGATAGCAGAAGCGATGGCATATCCAACAAAGGGTGTTAGGAACACCAAAGACACAAGGGTATGATTCTTGTGGTAATAATCCTCGAGCTATGACACACAGTAAGCCACGTCTAGTTTGCTATAGAGACGTCGAGATACTACTCACCAAGGGAACTAAAGCCTAAGATTTCAAAGTTAGCAACTGGGGTCGAAGAAAGAGGAGTTCATCTTACACCATAAGATCCGTCGTTCATTCCAACAACAAGAAACGACCAGAACGTCGCGGCAGTACGATACTTGTTGATAGGAGGATGATTCCATTTTGGCGGAGCGATAGTCTCCTGGGACGAAGCATTGCTATCGACTCCCTGTTGCACAACATCGACTCGCTGTCTGCCCTCTTCCTCACCGCGATGCGAAAGACGAGGAAGAGACTCTAGGTCAATTGCATCGGTCGCTGAGCCAGCTGCTGTCAAATTAATACTAGTCATGATGGAGGTAATCGTTTTTGATTCTGAGTAAGATGTCGAGATGATGGCTCTTGATTTTGTTATTATACTCCATTCAGATTGCTGACGACAAAACTAATTTCTTTGAGTAATAGGAATTACTTTGTTGATCACGCAATCCTGACTTTCGCTTGTCTTGTCTAACATGGCAAAAGAACCTTGCTTGTTTAGTTGTCTCCTTTGTTCTCTCAATATTTCATTGTTCAGTCTCGGCAAACACAACGAAAGGAGTTAATGTTGTGGAAAGAAAACAATCATTGTCGTAATACAGTGGATTTCATGTAAGCTGAATCCTCCAGGCTTCCAAGTTAGGTATTCCCGCCAAGCGAAGATAATTGGTAGGAGAACATGCATTCTTCGGCATCCGCGATACAGTAAGAATTACGCAGGTTCAACAAAGTAGTGGATCTATCGCATATGCTTATTCTTCCCGCTTATTATCGTGAATGCTCCCAAACTGTGTGGATAGCTGCGGGCCATCACATCCCGCGACTCCAGTGATGAAGGATCTTATGTGGGGGTACACTCCATGGGGAGATTTATACGACTGGGGTCGGGGAAAAACTGAATTTTACGCTCGGTGATGACTAATTCTGGGATCTGATATGTCCCAGCTGTGAGCTAATTCTCTGCGTAAGCACGGCGTCACATTAGTGCCAGAAGGAGAAGCGATTGCCGACTTCTCACTGTGAATCGTAGTCAGACCTTGAGACAAGGAACTCTACTCCACAGCCGTGTAGTTATCATCGAACCGAGGTTTCTTTCGTGTAGAGTACCCTGACGGATGTGGAGAGCCAGAACGCCTATCATAGCTCCTGTAACTGTATGTGGGAGCATGAAGCTGTATGCTGTAGATTCTGAAGATGTCAGAAGTCTTGGTTGTATATGCAACAGTGTAAGCGATGGTGAATGTCCTGCCGCAGAAGGAAGTGACAGGATGGTTTCGTGTTTGCCGTAAGCGTTTGAAAGGCGTTCGATTATTCATACTGGACATTAAATTGTACCGCACAAAGGCCACCATGAATTGAATAATAAGTATAAAACCTTCCTTGAAACTCTCCTAAATCTCTGCCTTGCAATACAGCTTTCTTCCTCTGTAGAGAACTAGAACTCAGATCAGCATCTTTTCAGCACAACTCAAACCTTATTTTCTATCACGATGGGATCTCTTGGCCCCCTTATTGACGAGCCTATCGTCTCAGAAAACTCTCTGTTCTACCAGAGTGTCTACCCTTCTGCAGCACCAACAGTTGAATCTGCCGATGGGCTTTACTTCACATTGAAGAATGGTCAAAAGATCATTGACTCTACTGGTGGAGCTGCTGTCTCTGCCATCGGCCATAATAATGCAAGAGTCAAAAACGCTATCATCAAGCAGCTAAACAAGTTCACATATGCTCATCCTGGCTACTTCCAGAACAGTCCTTCCCATGAACTCGCCGACATCCTCGTCCAGTCTACTGGTGGTGAACTGTCTAGAGCATGCTTCCTTGGATCAGGTGAGTATTCCTATTGAGTGGAGTAAGATATCATCTAACATGCGAAAAGGCTCTGAGGCTGTCGAAGCTGCGATGAAGCTTGCTCGGCAGTACTTCCTTGAGAAGGACCCAGGTGCTCCTCGTTCTCACTTCATAGCCAGACAGAGCTCCTGGCATGGATGTACCATGGGAGCCCTGGCTGTTGGGGATCTCAAAGCCCGAAAGGAGCCATTTCTTGATGTTCTCGCCACCAATGTCAGCCATGTCTCTCCTTGCCACCCATATAGAGATCTTGAAAATGGCGAGACTGAGGAACAGTATGTGATCAGACTTGTCCAAGAATTGGATGATGAGTTCCAGCGGATCGGCCCTGAGAACGTGTGTGCTTTCATCTTGGAGCCCATGGTTGGAACTGTACGTCACTTTCTAGCGCCCTTACAGATGACAGCAAAGAGCAACTACTAACTAGAATTAGGCTTTGGGCTGTGTGACCGCTCTCCCTGGATACCTCGCTGCTATGAAGGCCGTTTGCCATCGCCATGGCGCACTCATCATCTTCGATGAGGTCATGTGCGGTCTCGGACGAACTGGACACATGCATGCCTGGCAATACGATGGCGTAGTTCCTGATATACAAGCGGTTGGCAAAGGATTAGCGGCAGGCTACGGTACCATCTCTGCACTTCTCATCCACGACCGCGTTATCGATGGTCTGAAGCAAGGCAGCGCATCCTTCCAGCACGGCCAGACCTATCAGTGTCATCCTCTCAACGTAGTCGCCGCTCTGGAAGTACAGCGTATCATCCGGGACGATGACCTCGTCCGAAATGCTCGCCTCATGGGCTTTCTCCTTGGACATCTACTTCATCGAGCTTTTGATAGTCATCCCAATGTTGGCCAGGTTCGCGGCCGCGGTATGTTCTGGTGTATCGAGTTCGTGGCTGACAAGGCCACTAAGCGACCATTGGACCCAAAGCTGAATCTCGCTCGTCGAATGCGACTTCGCGGTCTTGAGAAGGGCTATGACGTATGTCTTTTCTCATCTACTGGATGTGCTGATGGCTGGAATGGTGATCACTTCTTGTTGGCTCCTCCTTTTACCGTCACGCCCCGTGATGTCGAGGAGATTGTGTACCGTGCATCCCGTGTCGTGGACAGTGTGTTTGAAGAAGTAGAGCAAAGGGTGAGATCTTGGCCTAGATTAAGCTGTGGATTATTCTTGATCTGGGTACTGGCAGGCTTTGATTTGTCTTAATCCTCGTTGGGGAGGGGCTCATAGGACCACAACACTAGAAATGGTAGACAAAAAGAATGAACATATCTCTCATTATTTGCAACTCATAATCCAATCAAGTTAGTAGCTTAAGCTTCACTGAGAATTCTCTCGACCTTGCTTTATTATTTCAGTCACTGTGGAGTATCGTAACAAGGGGATGGTACGTGGAGTAACAGTCCCAGAACCACTCTCCACCTTGATGATATGAGCTTACCCTGGTTACCTGAACGTAATACGTTACATCTGAGCATTCCCCTCATCGGCTTGCTTAAGTAACCATCGCTGACATAAAGCATAAAAAGGCGTTTGCTGACCATCTCACACCTCTCGCATTCCTCACATTCTAGAATTATCAGCTTCCTGTTGAAGTTCTACCAAGCGATAATAATAAGCCTTTGTACTACATCTTTCTCACACCAAAATGTCTGCCAATGAGAAAAAGCTCACCCCACCTTTCATTGTTGAGGCTGGACCAGGGACTGACATTTGGCGAAAGCCCGGGCATAACGCCTGGAACAGTAAGTCACGACAGGCTATGCGACTCACAATAACGCTTACTGATTATGGCAGTTCCCGATGTTCATACCGTCTCGGGCCCACTCAAGTCCTTTGTTTCTGCTCGTGTCACCTTCTCTGCTAAGTGGGAGAACCTCTACGACCAGTCTGGCATCCTCCTCGTGCCACGCAAACCATCTGACGCAGCGGCCCCTCATAGCAAGTGGATCAAGTCGGGTATTGAGCTCTACGCTGGAAAGCCTCACTTGAGCACTGTCGCTTGTGACAGATTTGCCGATATGAGTCTGTACCCTGTGACGGCTACAGAGGGTCAGCGAATTACACTGCAAGTAGCCAAGGAAGGTGGAAATATTTGGGTCCATCAGCTCATTCTGAATGATGACGGAAGTGTTAAGGACCGATTGCCACTGAGGGAGATTTGCTGGATCCTGTGCGAGGAGCAGGATGATTGGGTCTTGGACGTAAGCGCCTTGGCAGCCAGACCGGACAAGACTGCGAAGGGTCCTTTGAAGGTTGAATTCAGTGACTTCCAGGTGAAGTGGAAAGAGTAGATAGTCACTCAACCTAGAGCACCAATGGATGGGGTATAGTGGGTTCGATTGAACGCGTTTTGTATCTCATTAGTTAGCACCGAAGAATTTTTACCGGCCTTCATTCACAAGTATCTCAACTGTTGGTGCACAAGTCTGAAAGCTATGACAATCCCAGTCAGCTGTCATGTGAGGTCGCCCGTGCACCTGTTGTTAGTTCCGCTCTAACTCTCCGTCGGGTATTTACTACGAATAATTCACCTTGGGAAATGATAAGACCTAAAGTAGATCTCTCCTCTGTCATATCATTTGTGGATATTACTGCTCCAGTCTGATAAATTTTGAGAGTCTTACAGTCTTACATCCTGCTGCCATTCTCGACCGCCTTCCTAAACCATGGGTTGGCTGACTACCCCGCCTCTCAAAGCCTGCTGACCATTTTAGGTGATGCTTCAGGACTATCTATAGACAGAACTCTGATAAAGCTAAGATTACTAGAGCAAGAGGTTCAAACTCTGTTATATGTGCGATACTCTGCCACGTACCTTTAGCCTACCTCACGATAGCCGATATACAAGTCGCTCCAAATCTACATAATGTCTTTCAGGTTACCGAAATCAACAGAAACCACGCCATACCAGCCGACAGATCCTGGATGTCCAGTCTGTCATTCCCTAATCCTCGAATATGACACGGTGAATAGAGGATTGATTATACCTATGAGCGAGCTCAAGGGATCAGCTGACGCTGCTTCATGCCACACTTGTGCTCTCTTATGGGAAGCGATTAGCTCAGCTGTGAAAGAAGAAACAACTATGCCAGAAGTGCTTTATGAATCAGTACTCGTTGAAAGCAAACCACCAAAGCACCCAGGGCCCATGGTTGTACACCTTTATCCTCATCCCGTCGCATATTCTGCCAGGGAAAAGACGTTTCAGCTATACACAACTGACGGTAGGTTGAGCAGGCCTCCATCTGAATACTATGATATCTGACTGGACACAGGTGATGTCACTCTGCCCTGGGACTTGATCGGCCAGGGATATCATATACCAGAATACGGGTTAGCCCCAAGTTGTGTGTCTTTGGCTCGCGAGTGGCTCAATGCATGTGGCCAGGCCCAAGGGAAGCATGCGAATTGTACCAAAACCAGCATTTCAACGCTGCCAACACGGGTTATATCAGTTGGAAATGATACAGAATCGCCCAGACTTATAGTCACTGACCCAAACCAGCACGCACACTATGCAGCTCTGAGCCACTGCTGGGGAGGAAAAACGCCGACAATGACCACTGTATCGAATCTGGAAGCATACACTGTTTCGCTCCCTAACGACCTTCCACAGACTTTTCAGGATGCTTTGAAAGTGGCTCGAGCGCTGGATATTCCCTACATATGGATTGACTCCTTATGCATTGTCCAAGATTCTCCAGAGGACTGGAAGCATGAGGCCTCGCTAATGGCTCAAGTTTATGCCAACGCCCATGTTACCATATTTGCCGATGCTGCACCAGACAGCACATCCGGCTTTCTGTCTCCACCTTCACGAAAGGCCCCAAAGAGGTTCATTGTGCCATACAGAGATGACCGGTCTAGCTCGGGGGTCGTGCATATTCGAGAGCGTGGGTTCCTGGCCCAGCAACTTCCTTTTCACACATGGAGTAGTAAAAGGAGTGGTTTAGGTCAAAGTAAGCTATCAACGCGAGGTTGGGTGTTTCAGGAACGGCTATTATCACCGCGGACCCTGCACTTTTCGGAGAACGAGATGGCTTGGGAATGCAGATCTGTCTGTGAGTGCGAATGCTCAGCGACTTCGCTGAGAACGCTCCGAACCACAAGCGTCATGAAGCATTTTCTTCATCCTCAAGATTCTGACGTTTCCTTGGTTGAAGCGAACTGGAGATCTGAAATCATCCCGGCATATACTGCGCTAGACCTCACCTTCTCGACTGATCGACTCCCTGCCATTCAAGGCCTAGCCAACGCTGCCCAAAGGCTGAGAAGTGGTGACGAATACATTTTTGGCCTTTGGCGAAAATCCATAAAGAAGGACCTTTTGTGGTATCGAAATGGAGGCGATGGTGATGGTCACAGAATCAAGAATGCTCCAACGTGGTCGTGGGGATCTGTCACTGAACCAATTTATTACTCAGACAGGATCATACCTAGGGATTCGAATTTGCAGATTCTGGACATCATCACAAGCGAGGAGCAACCTCTGGTGCTTGTTATTCGCGGTCATCTTGTCAATGTGAAACTAGAGGATCCTTATAGTAACATTGTGTCTTTGGGTCCCGATGACGATTTACGAGTTGAATGGGATTGCGTTGGGGATCAAACGAACTCTAGCAAATTATCCCGATATTTCTTGGTATATGAGGCGGATGATGGAGGGCCATTTGGCCTTTTACTCAACGTCGACCGAGACGATCCAACAGGGCAGCAATTTCGAAGAGTCGGATATGTCCACGGGCATAGCATCTCAAAGTGGCGTCGCTCATGGGGTAGTGGTGGTTGGGCGTCTAGTCAGGGTAGCAGTGCATCTGACACCTCAGGTGGAATATGGGAGGATGCTGGTAAGGAGGGGGCGAGAGAGTGGGTTGATGAAATATTCAAGGGCGAACCTGTAACTTTTAGATTGATCTAGTGGTTGCAAGATATGTACTTCTTCTTTATTGTTGCAAGTTTGATTTACAGTGTTTGCTGCAACAGAACACTAGTCCTACACGAACTGAAAACTCCCTGGACCAACAAAGACGTGGTGGGGTATTACTGGTAAAGCACCGTGCCTGTATTTCAATGTCCGGAGGAACTGATTTTGACGCATGAAAACAAAGAGACCTGTTTGTTGAGGAGTTTCGCAATTGAAAAACAGAAAATCAGCTGAAACCCCACGTTCTCAACATTTTGTTGAGGAAGATACATATGGATAGACCCTGTTCACGTTGGTGACATTTTCATCTGCCGACATACTCGTGTGTGATCCCTGAAACGCGGCTTGCATCCGGTATGCAATATCTGCTCCTAAGAATGTCTCAAGAGAATCACCAAACTTTGATTCGATACAACACGTGGCTCACCGACTGGAACTTTCCGTCTGGTGTCATCCGATTGGTAGGAGTCTACTAGCTTACAAGACCCTTTCCCCTTGGGCTGAAAGTCATTGCTACGGTTACTTCGACGAGGCATTGAAGCTTGAGCGATTGATTGTCATTGGTGAAACCGAAACGCGTTCATGCGTTATGCGGTTCCGCGCCCGTTTACCCCGGACTTTTGCGGCCGCTACCCCGCACGTTCACAGCGGCCTGATGAATTGCCTGATCCGTGAAGTCAGACCACTGCCGATCAGACCGAAGCTATATAACAGGTGATGTCAGGACATCTCATTTCCTTCCTCAAACCATCAATTGACATCTAAAAACTCCACTACTCCCATCTCTGTATTCAAATATTGAAAATGAAGGCCCTCGTCTACGCCGGTAATGGCTCTGTTACCCTCCAGGATCGCCCTCTTCCCAAGATCGCTTCACCAACAGATGCCATCATCAAAGTCACCAAGACCACCATCTGCGGAACTGATCTGCACATCCGAAAAGGCGATGTCGCTACCTGTGAGCCAGGAAGAGTTCTAGGCCACGAAGGCGTTGGCATCGTCCATTCCGCAGGCCCATCAGTCGCCCGCTTCAAAGAGGGCGATAGAGTTCTTATCTCTTGCATCTCGAGCTGCGCGACCTGTGAATACTGCCGAAGGGGAATGTACAGCCATTGTACCTCTGGCGGTTGGATTCTGGGGAATACAATTGATGGAACTCAGGCTGAATATGTCCGCATTCCCCACGCCGACTCGAGTCTCCACCCTATTCCTGATGGGGCAGATGAGGCGGCTTTGGTGATGGTCAGCGACATCTTCCCAACAGGTCTTGAGGTTGGTGTTCTCAGCGGCAAAGTCCAACCTGGCGGGACTGTAGTAGTTGTTGGTGCCGGACCTGTCGGCTTAGCTGCTATTGTCACTGCCCAGCTATACTCACCGTCCAAGATCATTGCTGTTGATATGGACAATGCAAGACTTGATGTAGCCAAGAAGCTCGGCGCAACTGATTCAGTCGTCAGCGGTCAAGACGCTGTTGCCCAGGTGATGAAACTGACAGACGGGAAAGGTTGCGATACCGTCATTGAGGCTGTTGGCATTCCTGCTACTTTTGAGCTTTGTCAAAAGCTTATCGCCGTTGGAGGCGTGTTGGCAAACGTTGGTGTGCATGGCACCAAAGTGGACCTCCATCTTCAGGACCTATGGATCAAGAACATCTGTAAGTGGCTTGGCTCTCTGATCTACCGTTTGACTTGGCACTAATGCAGGTACCTCTATCAGCGATCACTACCCAGCTGGTGGATACTGTGACTACCCCCATGCTCCTCAAACTAGTGCAATCTGGCAAGCTGCAGCCCTCGCAGCTGATCACTCATCGTAAGTTCTCTAGCTGTGGAGTCTAATGCATTCATACTGACGGGTTTGAACTTAGATTTCAAGCTGAGCGATGTGGAAAATGCGTACAAGACGTTTGGCGAAGCATCGAAGCATAACGCTCTGAAAGTGCTTATCGAGGTAGATTAAATAGATATTCTAGAGAACACACATGAACCCTTATTCTAAGTTCCCCTTCCATCGAATATGGAAAACGATTCTCAAAGATTAAGCCCATTTTCCAACCAGAGCCATGATTCCAGCACCCAGGAAGAGGCAGACGATCATAAATCCCAGCCTGACCTTGTCGTTCGTCCTCTCGCGATTGAAGAGAAAGTCTCTAGCAATCATCTCCACAAACCCGGTATAAATGAGAATTCCAGCAGAAATAGAGTCGAAAATTCCGTTGACCATGTTTGCAGTGTAGGATGAGTTGTCGTACGTCTTTCGGATACCGAGACCAATGGCAATGGCGATAGGGGTCGTCAAACCGTAAGCGAGGCATAGGAGCCATGGCATACTGCGAAGCCGGTTGGGGAAGGGAATGGCACTGAGTCTGGCGCCGATACCGAGGCCCTCGAAGGACTGATGGAAGACAAGGACGGGGAACAATGTGTCGAAGTCGGATGTATCTGCGACTCCTAGATTGAGGCCGATGAAGACGCTATGAAACAGAACACCAAATTCGAGGATGAGGAAAGCTGCGATTTGGGTCTTGAAGGCAAGCTCGGTTTCTTCAGAATCGCCATCAAGGTGTTGAAGTTCCTTGAAATCGGCATAGCCACCACGAAGCTTCTCTGACGTCGCTGCCTCTGTATCGTGCTGACCATTGATCACAAGCCTTCTTGAGTTCGAGCCATCGTCAGAGTGCTGCTGATGCCCATCACCGCCGGAAGTAGTGATAGTATCCTCAACCCCAGAATCATTATGTTGAAGCCCATAGCGAGACTGAACATAGTAATCGGCAAGAAAGTCGAACAAGAAAGTGAACATGGCTGCTGAAAGAGCGATGGCAGGTGGCCAAGAGTATGTAGACCAACCACCAGTCATACCAACACAAGATGCAGGTCCGATCTCTGAATATGCAGGGTCGAGGAGGTGGACAAACGCAGTTGCGATGATGACACCGGAGCCGAAGTATCGCGCAAAAAGGTAGACATAGAGTGGGATTTTGAGGCGAGGAATTCGTGTTGCCACGACGGGGAAGAAAGTGACTGCGGTTGAGACGACGAGGATGACGAATAGTGAGCCAATTCTGATACCAAGAGGGCCATCGTATTGGTTTCCAGCCGTTGTCAGGAAGCAGGTGATGAGTCCTTGGTCAGTAATTGACTGGAACTCAGTGAGGTTGACCCTCTCAGGGTCAAAGTTCGTAGGTCCTGACATTATCGCAATCTTGACAGAGTCTAAGAAATAAAGATAAGCGATTGAAGGAAGCTTAATCAATGAATAACCAGAATGCGAAATATGGCATTGGAGCCGAGGGAGACAAAGTATATATAGCCCATCCTGCTTAACGATGAGGCTTTTCAAATACGCAACCTCTCAAGCAAAAGGTCTCTGGTACGCAGCCGATATTGCCGGTGACTTGCCGGTTTGCCGTGTTTCTCGGAGGAATAGAGCAGTTTGTAGAAAGGGCTGTCGTGATTTAAATACTCGTGAACCTTGATGGTTATGAGCTAAGAACGGCTTAGTTATCTTAGACTCCGTATTGGGTTGTCAAATCGGATCTCGGCACGGATTGTCAGATCAAGGACATTCTAACGGGAATAACAGTTGAAAATTTTAATGAGTGATTATTTGAGAACCTTGTTGGGCTGTCGGTAAAATGAGTGTATGGTCAAGGTATCATACCAGATAAATGCATAGGGAATAGAAAATCAGAACATGAGGCCGTGGGGGCCGATAATGGTGATAGACAAGACTGAAATGAGCAATGACCTTGATAATTTGTGACGTATCAATATCAGGACATAGCTGCCTACCTAATATCATTGGCCTTCGTATGATGGTCCGCCAAAACGCATCAGACACAACAACGAGCATCCTACCACGGCCAATGACCAACGAGTCGAAATTTATACTAAAATGCGCACCAAACGCCCAAATGGCCAAAAGACGATACGCAGTTCGTATTGCCTTCCTGTGCAACATGTCCAATATCTCAGGGATGCCAAGTGCATAGTTCAATCTAGGGCCAGCTGATATGCTTAGCGTTTATAATCAATGCCAGATATTACCCTAGCATCGGACCTGCAGTATAGTTTTGTAATGAGCCTCATTCTCGGGCTTCAGCTGATTGAGTTTGTGTGGCGCAAGGAGGTTTTATACCTATAATTGGGCTCCGTCTTTGCCAAAGGGGGTGTAGCGTCTGTTGATGGTCTGGCAAAGCCAATGAACCCCCATTTCATTTTCCTCTTCTTTCTCAATACCGATAAGTCTGGCACCGCTTCGGAACAATAACATCTTATTTTCGTGTGATGTTTCTCGGCTATTACAAAATACTTATGGTCCACAACTCCTTTCTTACCTTAATAGCAAGGGCTTCAGCTATTGATACTGTATCCACTGCTTGCAAGCTATAATCAAGGTCAACGGTCCCTTGATGGGCTCTCCTTTCCGATAGTCCCCCAAATATGGGCCTCATCGAGTAGATGGATCGAATAAACTGACTTGCTATCCATTCCTTCTGCTCCTCTCTCAGAGGACCTGGTCGGTTGCGATCACTGCTCATGGATATGTCGATTACGTAGGATAAGACGCTTATCGCGTGCACCTGACCATGAAGCGTGACATGTCGCGAGTGATCAAGCTTGGACACGTACTGATTACTTGTTTTGAACCTCAGATATCCCTCGTCATCGACAGGTAAATCATGATAACTTGGGTATATAATATCGAGGCTTCCAGTTGAGAGTATATCAGTAGGGTAGTTGCAGTTGCCTAGGTAGAATGGGATGCTGAGGCATATACAATTAACAAGCTCTTGGACTCTGGTTTCATTGGAGGTCCAGAACACGGCATATTCCGAAATACTGCTATCTCCATCAGACTGCTGAACTGCTGAGACTGCTGAGGACTTGGCAAGTTGGCCCTTGATATCCTCGAGAATGAGACAGTAGATACGCCAGGCATTCCAGATGTTGGCAACCTGTATGCTTGGGTATATGTCGCAAGCGTCACGGTATGAAGGAACTGATGGATCGAGATCGATGCCGCTTCTCATCCGTCGTGGGTACCAACTGTCTGGTATCCGCTTTAGCCAAGTCCGTAGCTGAGTATCCAAATTGCGAATTTGTTGGCGTAGCATAGCGTCAGGAGAAGGGTTGGTTTTTGTGGTAGATATATCGCGGAACGTATATTGAAGGTCTGCAATCGATACCCCAATCATATCCAGCGAAGAACTCGGATTACTAGGCAAGATCGGAGCAACCTCCGTCTCAATCCACTCAACATCCTTCGTCGGTAGTCGTATTCTGTTCCTCACAGAAACAGATACCCTAGAGTGGAGAAGGTTGCCGACGAGGTGAGCATAGTACTTTGACTTCTTGAAACAGTCTTCTCTCTGTAACAACAAAGTCAAAGCTCCCTCTCGGTGCGCGCCATGAGCTCTGGCCTGGCCAGATACAGCTGATAAGGTGTCGTGCATCTGAAGGACAAGAGCCGATAGCACTGTTTCGTCGCGACCTCTCTCCATCGATTCCTCTGTCGCTTGATGAAGCCGCTTCAAGGCTTTCACCAGGGACTGGTAAGGAAGGGGACTCGAAGGGTGCAGCTTGCCGATCATTGACCAGATTTTGATTGACGTAGCTGTCACTGCCGTGCTCAAAGCTGAGTCATGTCGCTCGGACGCCAGAGCAGGACGGACAAATTCCAAGAAACCTCTTGTTGATTCCAGACTGCGACCAACATCGGTGACATATGTCAGAAAGAATGGTACGGCAAGATCTTGCGGGTGATGTGACAGCAGCCGGACGATAGTCCTCTCATGTGATGATTGCTTCATACGTTTGCTGACATGCGTTACAGCGGCCGAATTTGCTCCATAACGAGCAGTCTCATCCTTGAATCTTAGTCCGCGCTTCTCATAGCCCGTGCACTCAATGCCAAGACGAAGACAGGCCTTGCACCAAGGCTTTCTCTCGTCACACTTGACGCGGCGCTGTCTGCATGTGACGCAGCCTTGCGAGGCCCCTCGATTGACCATGACGTGGTGGAGTACGGAGCGAACTGAACAGAGTAGACGTTTGCGATGTTTGCAGGAGGTGATGATCATTACAGGGCGGACATGGTTCTTATGCTTAATTTTGTCGTATTTAGTGGAATGCTGACATGAGCAATACGCGAGAGCCTCATACGTCGTCCTGGCGGCTGTGTCTGACGATCATTACTTGATAGGGCTAGACTTTGCGAGAGACGCAGATAGTGGATGCTGCTGACGGAATCCAAATTATTTCCGTCACGATTCATCGCTTCATGTTCCTCTATTGAGACTTTACTCATCATGATTTCAGAAATGACTCCCCAGACCAGCCGAAGGATGGATTTAGTTGCCAGATTGGAAGATAGGGATGACCAGGCGAGACACTGATATAAAAACCCCAAGAACGTCCGAAAGGTAGACATTTCTCACAACAATTAACAACTTCTCATTATCCAAGACATCGATCATTGCAATCATGAAAACTTCCTCTTTCTCTACTCTCTGCGCTTTCTTCGCGGTCCTCAACGTAGGAATTACAAGTGCCAAAGACAAAGAAGACCCCATTCTCTTCCTCAGTGAAGACGACAGCTTCAACTTCGACATCCTCACGGGTCTCGGTCAAATGGCCAACGACGGCGCAGACGTCAACCCCGTTCTGAGCGTCGCCAAAAATATCATCCCAGGCGATTTTGAGAGCTACATCAATGAATGGTTCAATCTTGCAAACGACACCAAGGCCCAAGCGCTCGACCCCAAGATTGCCTACGATCCTATCAATGTTAGGGCGACTTGGTTCTCTGTGGCGAACTATTTCCGCCGTGCTGATGCTTATAATCGCGCTGATTGGGATGACCCTCGCATCAATGGGTATTGGGATGAGCAGCGTGCTGCTTTTGATAAAGCTATTGCCGCTTTGCCTGTTCCAGCGGAACGAGTTGAGATACCTGCTGGTGATTTCAACGTCTCTGGGATTTGGTATTCTCAACCTTACCAAAACAACCAGACCAAGCGACTCCCGACACTCTTGCTCACTCAGGGCTTTGATGCTGCTCAGGAGGACCTGTACGCAACTATCGTTGCTCCAGCACTAGCTCGTGGATACAACATCTTCTCATTCGAAGGTCCAGGACAGCCAACCGTTCGCCGAGAACAAGGTGTTGGCTTCATCCCGGACTGGGAACGAGTTGTGACTCCAGTCGTTGATTATATTCTCTCAGAGAAGTCTGCCTTTGTTAATCCCCAGAAATTGGTTCTGTATGGTCACTCTTTCGGGGGCTATCTCGCTGCTCGTGCCGCCGCATTTGAACCTCGACTTACCGCCCTGATGTTGAACGGTGGTATTTGGGACGCATACACTGGATACGCTGCTCATCTAACCCCGGAGCTCCGCAAGCTTCTCGAGTCAGGTGATAAAGAAGCATTTGACGAAGCCTTAGGCAAAATCCAGGACGATCCAGAGATCCCCACCACCACCAAATGGGGCATCCTGCAGGCTCTTTGGTGCTTCAAAACCAAGTCCCCTTACGAATTCTTCCAGTTGACCAAGAGCTATAATCTACGTGGCGGTATCACAGACCGTATCCAGGTGCCAGTTTGGATCGCCGACGGAGAATTCGAAACACTTCAATCGGGACAGTCTAAGCCTGTTGCTGAAGCTTTGGGAGATCGCGCTGAGCTTCACATTTTTAACGGTACTGCTGGATATCATTGTCAGACCGGTGCTCCCCAGGAATTTGGGCGAGTGATCTTTGCGTGGTTGGACAAGATCTTGAACAAGGACTAGGTGGCATCGTAAACATAATGGTGGCAGGCTAGTGAGGGATCGAGGACAACATGATGCTATGCACTCAGATGTGACTATTAAGCTCAGCATCCTTCACGCATTTAAGCGACTCTTACCATCTCAGACTTTTGTGTCAGTTTTGTTCCTTTACATTTCTCTCCAACTTTAGCCACTCTCTGAATCCAATTTAATATACCGCTTCTCAAATGAATTGTCTTGTACTCCGTAGTCACCAAGGATAAGCTTTCAGCCTGAAAGAAGGCCCGCAGTCACATGATCATTTAGTTCAAAACATCGGTTATTCTGTATCTTACTGTTCATAAACTTCCATATGAAAGTGGTGTGAGGTGTAAAGTATGATGTGAGGGGCATTACAGGTTGAGTCCATTTCCATGCATGCGTTGTCCAGCGGTTTTCCTGATTCGGAATCATGTATCGGAAAGTAGCACTCCGAACATCCTCATTCAGACACAAATTTCGATATGAGGTCCTGTGACGGAAGGTAGTTATGAACAGAATATCACGTCAGCGGCCTTTAACTCTACCATAGAAGTTGGATTATGAATATATAAAGCACAGTCAATGAGGAAACCCTCTCCAAGTTTCAACTTACTCAACTTAACACCACGTTTAGTATCCGACGAAAGGACTAGCAATGAAGGTGAGACGCGAATCATTCTTTCGGGAATGCTATCTAATTTCAAGAAACAGATAGGACTTCCAGTTACCCTCTCACTGTCCCTTGCTGGTGTCTTTGCCCAGCAGGTCTTGGTTGAAGAGTGGCTAAGTGGAGATTGCAATGGGCGACCTTTCATCACTGCCAACTTGTACGGAGGTCCCGATGGGACCTCATGTGTCAACGTCGAGCAATTCCCAGCAACCAACATCAGAATTAGTCTTGTGAAGCCTTGCAATGATGGCAGTATCCCAGTCATCAAGGTTTCCAGTGTTGAATGTGCGCAGTTTGAGACTGAAATAGTTCTGAGCGGCGATGGGTCCTGCAATTCTGTAGACTTTACCCCTTGGGCTTATGAGATCTCGTGTAACTAGGTACATGCCTATGCTTTAGATAATTGATGAGGATATCGCCATTTTCTTCAGAGGCTTTAAGCTAGTCAGTGCTCAAGTTCGATTTGATTCAGGTCGGCACCTCGATTTCATTATAAAAGTATATTTTAATTTGAGCTAAATTCATCCGGCTTCTACTCCCCAAGTACCTGAAGTGGTTGGAAACAGCTCTGTGAAAAGAGACCAACGGAAAGGCCTTGGTAATATGCTTAGCTACCCACATTTTAGTGATATGATCAATGCTCTCAAAGCCGAAAAGGTCATATACGCACATTGCAAGCAGAGACTGCTTCGCCAAGGTTGATAACATCATGTCCAAGTTGTATTACTAAATCATCTAAAATACGAGCTCAATTGTGGGATTGGTTCGGACGAATCTGTCAGCAAAACTTCGCATGAGGCGGATGCAATTCCGCATCGGGGAAAGGGCTTGAGAATACGAGCGAAACATCCCCATTGGTTCAATTTTATCACCAATGTTGAGAAATCAATTCCCGTCAAAAGCGATCAGTGAGGCACCAAATCATCTACGCGGTATCTGTAAGTAGGTCGCGAGGTTCGCCTTTCTAAACAGTGCGGAGGGCCTCTCGCATTCTGCAGACAAGCGGGTATGCTTTGCAATCAATCTGTATTACCAACTCATTCATCGTCTTTTGTCACACGATTAGCTCCGTGTAAACATGTCACATAATTATAAATATTAGGCTCAAGCTTGTAATCGATTTACCTAAGGTTGATCCATTCGAACAACTCAACTCATTCTGCCCCTTCCTTACTGGATTTATATGTCAAAGTTTCCTATTCATCATGAGTCTTCCCACTTTGAACCAATACCACAAAAAGCCCTATCAGGCAATCGACCCTGCTCTCCCAGCCCTCCAGCAAACAGGTAGGACAGTCATTGTCACTGGAGGCAATAGTGGCATCGGGTATGCCATCGCTCGCAGTTTTGTCAAGGCGAATGCTGCCCGTGTCATTATCCTTGGACGTCGCAAGGATGTAGTCGCATCTGCCGCTGCTAAACTCCAAGAAGAGGGCCGTCAGTTTGGCAGTGGTACGGATGTACAAGGCCGCACTTGTGATATTTCTGACCTGACATCCACCGAGCACCTCTGGAAATCACTTGAATCAGAGGGTATCTTTGTCAATGTTTTAGTCTTGAATGCTGCAAGCTATGGCGCTACCGAGACAATTCTTGATGGAGGTCTATCCAAAGTCTGGGGTGACTTTGAGTCCAATGTTCGAAGTACTCTCGATATGACAGAGCGATTTTACAAACCAACGACGACAGCCCCGGGCCAAACCAAGGTAAGATACCTTCCTCCTCATTCAAAACTCTCCTATACTAACAAGAGGCAGTTTCTGGTCAATATCTCAACTTGTGCGGCTTACATGTGGTCAACAATGGGTCCTGACCGCCCAACGTACGGGCTGACCAAAAGTGCCAGCACTCTCCTCCTGCAGCAGATCGCACAGGATACTAAGTCCACGGACATGAAAATTGTCAGTTTCCACCCAGGTGGTGTTTTGACGGACTCTTCCAAGAGGGTTGGTGGCGATAACCTGAAGGGTCTTGTTTTCGATGATGGTGAGCACTTTTAGCACCCATAAAACGGGCTTTAAACTAACAACGGTCCAATAGAAAATCTCCCAGGACATTTCTCCGTCTGGGCAGCATCGCCTGAAGCCAGCTTCCTTCATGGCCGCTTCGTCTGGGCTAATTGGGATGTTGATGAGTTGAAGACTGGTCCTGTGCGTGAACAGATCGATAGTGATGAGCACTTTCTCAAGGTTGGTGTGGAGGGATTATCCGAGAAGATGGGCGGCATGGTTATGACTTAAATCTGTAAATGGTAACATTTCTCCATTATGCTAGCTATACTGGTCGTCTCTCCTTGTCATTCAGTTTTACATGTACTAAGATATTCAGATTGAGCCGCTGTGGACTTCCTAAACCGATATGCCATTCATCTGCGGTACCTCCTTTAGTACGCGCAATAACTAAATACACTGGTGTACAGTTATACTGATAAGTTGCCAAATTATTTTTCAACGAAGGCAGTCCAAGAGGACCCGTACCCTTGAGTATAATTCTTGGGAGTTTTTGTATAGGCACTCACATATCGATATCTACTACATCTGATTAGGGGTTCGGGTCGCATGATGCTTGGACTTTCCAGGTGTTCTTTCCATATTTCTGCATTTCACATGTGCCTAGTCTCAACATCGAAAGTGATCAATTAATTGCTATGATTTAAAGCTTAACAGCACTATCACAATATAGGCTCGTACAGCTAGATATACTCGCAACATCATGGGTATCGACGAATATGAGGCGAAGAAGCCTGTTCAAAGACCCCGAAAGGATGCCCTTATCAAATGGCACAAACGTAGTTCTTGGAGTCATTCGTGCCTCCCCTACCCTTGTATTTTGCCACTTGGGGGTAACGACATATCTTTCGTGAGAACTGAGTCAATGCGTCTGGCTTCGTGTGTGCATCCAGTGTATGAGGAGGCTTCTCGTTTTCCACCCAAGCCAGCAATGCCCCAAATGGATCTGTTGGTACAGCACCAGGACTTTGGCCAAAACCACAATGATCAACTCCGGGAGCCAGAAACAGGCGAAGAACTTTACCCAGATCCTCAAATTTTCCCTTTGACCCAATTTTCTTCTGCACCTCTTTGTAGTATCGGATACTATCCTGAGGATAGATCAACTGATCACTCAGACCATGCCAGATAATCATCTTTCCGCCTGCCTTCTGGAATGGGTGGAGATTAGGATCAGATGAGTCCATGATGTGGCCAAACCTATCCTTGGACTCTGAAAACAGCTTTTCGAAGCCAGCGATATTGAGTTGTGGCGTGTCGAAGCCTGGGTCTGCCTTGACGAAGTTACGCACCCATGTATCAGCAACAAAGAACGGCGCACCAGTAATTGTGCCATTTACGGCCTTGGTGGCAGCCAATACAGCAAGCGACGCACCCTTGGGCATTCCGTACCACAGAGCGTTGCCTCTTGAGCCAGTCGGTCCTCTCCATATCTTGCTAACTATTGAGGCAGCAAGTTGGCTGATCACTTTGCTCTCATTCCCGCACTCGATCCTTTGGCCGACAAGGGTGAAAGGGTCGTACTCGCAGCTGAATGGATCTGTAATCACACCATCTGCAACGCCGTCCTTTCCATCGCACGACTCCACGGCTGCTGATACAAAAGCATCCAGCTCGCAGGTCGATGGATAATACTTGGCGTCTTTCATCACGACTTGGGGCCAAAGCTCAGCGATGACATATTCTGACCAGTAAATGGCGGGAGCTCCGGCAAGAATCCCATCGAAATCACTGGGATACTGCTGTGCTGCCGCCAATCCTTGACGGCCCCCGGTAGAGCAACCATTGAAGTATGCCTTCGCGGCTGGGGCCTTGTAGAAAGACGCAACAACTGCTTTACCAACGACTGCCATATCATGGACTGATCTCGAAGCAAAGTTCTGGAGAAGACCATAGTTGACAGTGCCATCAGGCTTCAAAGCCCAACCTGACGGATCGATTGGATTCCCGCTGAGACCAGCGTTGGTGGAAGAGACAGCATAGCCTTGATATGCAGGGAGAGCAAGATCAAATCGACCGAGTCCAGCTGCCCAGGCACCACCGCCGACAGCTAGATAACGGGAGTTCCATTTGTTGAGAGGCAGCCACGTTTGCACGAGAACGGTATCGTCTTCGTTCCAATGAGATAGAGTGACATTTACTTCGCAGATGTTTAGGTCCGTGACGTTTTGAAGTAATGTTGGAGGAAGTGCAGGCACTGAGTGATCGCGATAGACTCGACTTTTGACGGATCTGATAATGGCACCTGGTACGATTGGCGGAGTTATATCGTTGCATGATCCAACTGGTTTGGCAGCCGCGGTTTGGGCAAGGGCACCGAGGCCAATAAGGCTTAGAAAAGAATAAGAACGCATGTTGAGTTGAGTATTCAGATTACCGAGTATTGACAATAATTTCCAATTTGCTCATGTACCAGATTTATACCTTTAAGTCCTGTCACGTTTCAATCCGACAGATGATAGCGCCGTCAGCAGCGCTAGCAAGATACTTGTTACTAGCATTTTGTTTATTGTCCTCTTTTCCACTACAGTAAAATGAACTTGAGCCAAGGTACAGCATAGCTTTCGGCAGCCTAAGTTATTGATTCCTCATGTTCCATGGTGGCTCTTGGCGCAAATACGAGCAAAACATCCTCAATGGCTAATATTTAAGCTGAGCGCAATTCTTCAACGGGTCTTCCAGGAATTTAATGCTGAACCCGTAAATTAAAGATGGTTTGGCATCTGTTGGTCCCCGAATCTCACGTCAGATCGGTCAACTCATAGTCTTGCCTTTTTCCATGCCGCAGGAAGAACGGACCAATTAAAAAGGGTTGCTCGTATTCACATTCGTGGACAAACCTTGTGACTTATCAAGTCCGGAATGCGAGTAGCGATGGTAAATATGAGGTCCGTCTCAATAATGGTGCTTAAAACACGTAGAAAATACTCTCAAGGATACCGCTCAGTTGCTAGCAGCCGACATCTGAACAGCCGTTATTATCATGTCTGTCACGATAAATCTTATCAAAGCAGCTGTTGTCCAAGCTGAACCAGTCTGGTTTGACGTAGCTGGTACAGTCACAAAAACATGCGATCTAATCAAAGATGCCGCTTCGAAAGGAGCGCAAATTATCGCCTTCCCTGAGCTTTGGCTACCGGGATATCCTACCTGGATCTGGTAAGCATTACGTTCCCTTGCGAAATTCTTCAACTGACGCTCATTGAGGGCCCGTCCAATGGATCTAGAGATGGTCGTGAAATATACCAAGAACTCATTGAAAATCGACTCCAGTGAGATGCAAGACATCAAGTCTTGTGCAGCGGAAAACAGTATCGTTGTTTGTCTTGGCTTCTCTGAGCGAAGCGGAGACTCTCTCTACATTGCTCAATGCATAATTGACAGTGATGGTGAAGTCGTGATGACAAGACGCAAACTCAAACCTTTCCATATCGAGAGGACTATCTTTGGTGATGGGCATGGCCCCTCGCTTGACAATGTTGCTCTTACTTCTGTTGGAAGAGTTGGGCAATTGTCCTGTGGAGTATGTTTAGGCCCAGTATCCATGGGTTGTGCAAACTGACCCCCTCTAGGAACATTTCAATCCCCTGATCAACTTTAATACTTTTTCTCAAGGAGAGCAGATTCACTGTGCGGCGTGGCCGTGTGTGCCGGCTCACTCAGGCGGACCCGAACCATACTCCATGTCCGATGAAGGTAAGATTAATTCTATCTTCCAAGACCCATCTAATCCATGTATAGCGGTAGCAGCCATTTCTCAGGTGTACTCCATCCAAGCCCAGTGTTATACACTACACTCTACAACAGTAATCTCCCAGTCATCCATTGACATGATGGGCACAAGACAAGCCCCAGTGTTTAATGTCCCCGGTGGAGGAAACGCGAGGATATTTGCACCAGACGGGCGACAATTGACAAGCGAGCTGCAAGCAACGGAAGAAGGCATGGTAGTAGCAGACTTGGATTTGGATCAGATTACTATGCATAAAGCAATCCTTGACACTTGTGGACATAACGGGAGACCAGAGCTGTTATGGCTGGGTCGGGATAATCGGGCAAAGTCGGCAGTTCGAACAGAGAGAGACATTTCATAGAATTATTTATCATCACACCGCGTTTTCTCTAATCTTTAGTCACTCTAAGCCTAAACAAAAGGATCATTCAGATCCGTTGTGGAGTACAACACGATTGACGAAAGTGCAGCTGTTCGGCTCTTGAAGAAGACCACTGAGTAGATCAGCTTTCTTCTCCTCATTACATACCCACTCGAACTATGCATGGGTGTTTTACTGCCTATTAGCTAAGTTCTGTCTACTAATTTAAGCTCTCAACCACGAGCCTCAACTGTAAGTAACACATCTAGCTAACAACCTAGATTAGCAACAAGTTCTATTTCTGGCTACTGAGTAGTGTTTGGTTACCAATGTTGTGAGAGGAGGAGGAAGCAATATTTGGTTAAAACACGATTTGGAATCAAAAGCCAATCTCGAATACGTGATGCATCTCACGTAAGACTTGTTCCAAGTCACTTGTGACAACCAAAGGATGCACGATGGAATACTGGTTGACGAAGTTCACTTATACGAGGTTGACCTTATCATTGGTCGACCACTAATATCATTTTCTTCAAAAAGCCGATTCTCACCGTGGATCATGGATGCGGTCAAGCATCTCTCACAACTAAGACCACCATGATCATTTGTCTCTTCTTCATTCTGGCCGCTTTCATAGCCCAGACTCTCAGCTTGCAGCCACCTAACATTTCACCTGGCGAAGTGTACTCCTCCAAACGTCTAAGCCATCGTACAGAGCATCTATCCCGACTCAAGCCACTGTCTTATGTAAACACTACCAGACTTCAGGTTGCATACTATGAAGACGGTTCTCCAGATGCACAGGTCGTTCTTCTTCTCCACGGCTGGCCCTATGACATTCACAGCTACACAAAAGTCTCCCCAGCTCTTGTGAAAAACGGATACCGTGTTATTGTCCCATATTTACGCGGTAACGGACCTACCACCTTTCTACACACAGATACTTTCCGCTCCGGTGAGCAAGCAGCTCTGGGCTACGACATCATCGAATTGTTAGATGCTTTAAACATCAAAAAGGCCATCTTCGCTGGTTACGACTGGGGCGGACGTGGTGCTTGCGTTGCAGCAGCTTTGTGGCCTGAACGCTGCGCTGGCCTGGTGTCGGTCAACAGTTACCTGATACAAGACTTATCCAAAGCTTGGGTTCCACTCGATGCAAAGATTGAAGCGGGCTTCTGGTACTTCTACTACTTATTAACGCTTCGTGGACAAGCGGCTTTGGCAGAACACCCGAAAGACATAGCCAGGGTTGTTTGGGACAAAAACTCCCCTGCGTGGAACTACACCGAAGCAGACCTTGATCGAGCAGCTGAGACTTTTGTCAATCCGGACTATGTCAGCGTTGTTACTCATGTCTACAGACATCGCCTGTTGTATGCTCCAGGTGATCCAGATTACAGCGACATTGAGAAAGCGCTTCTCAAGCAGCCTGTTATCTCAGTCCCTACGGTAACATTGGATGGACTTGCAGATGGCAACTTTCCGCCAACCAATGGGTCTTCTTCAGCGAAGTACTTTAGTGGTCCACGTGTACACCATCAAGTTCCTGGTGCGGGCCATAATCTTCCCCAGGAGAAACCGAGTGCGTTTGTCAATGCAGTGCTTGAGGTTGCGTCGCTGAAATAGTATGGATCGACTTTGTCGTGATCAGGCAAAGATTCATTGATCGGAATCAAACATGAGAATTTACTATATAGCCAGTCCTGCATTCTTCTTCTGTAATCTATCGTGTTGAAAATTATTTACATCGTTATCCAAATCGTATTTCTGGTTGAACTCTCAATATCCATCTCCAACATTACAGCTCCTCTCTTTCTATCGTTTGTGACCTTTACCCAACGCCATTGTCAATTTATGATGCAACATGAGCATCAAATTCTGCCCGGTATCTCACAGTACGAATGAAGACATCAGCCCATCCAGCTGTAATCATTATCCAGACTCGAGATGTCATGCAGCATATCCCAATAATACCCCTCATCAAAGCTTGCATCTTCGGTGGCAACGGCAAGCAGATCTGAGTGGAGAAATACCACAGAATCACACTGGAGGTCTGCATGACAGTTTTGTTTACTTGTCATCGTGAATAGGGGTACTGTGTCTCCGACAGGTTGCAGACTCGTATAAGAAAACATACCAGAGCTCTCGCTGGTCGAAGTGTGCGAGATATCTCCTGAAGAACGGAGTGCTTCAATCGTGCTACTAAGAAGTTTGTCTGCAGCGTCGAAGTCACCCTGGAGCAGCTCATACACGGTTAGCAGTGGGGTCATGAGAGCTATCCATCGTGGCGCAGTGCCGATCAGATTCTGCATGCGCTTTCGGAAAGTGTGCAGCGCAACGTTGTAGAGCTGAAGTGATTGGAGCCTGTGGTGATTGGCGATCTCTATCTGTACGTCATTCTGGCTTAAGATAAAGCCACTATGAAAGAACGCTCCGAGGGCCAGCACTGCGTTTTGTATACACTCATCTTGAAGGGTCTCTTGAAGGACAATGCTGGAGTAAACTTCGCTGTAGCTGAATAGTGCATTGCCGAGATTTGCATTTTGGTTAAAGTGCTCAACATAGACGGGGGTGTAGGCCGATATGTACGGATCGAACGATGAAGTAGGTCCATGCCATGTACAGGATTCCGAGTGGTTTAACCCGGGACTTGGGGTCAGGTCTAAACTTGTTGCGGGGGTTCCAGGGGCTATAGGTGACGCGGACACGTCGCTAATAGAACTCTCAGTGCCACTTGATAAGCCATTTGAGTCGCTCGCTTCTCCGGCCGTGTCGCTGTTGTAACCGTCGCAATCAAATCTTCCCTTAGCACATCGAACGCATATTGGTCTAGCCTCTGTAGTTATAAGCATGGATTAGAAACCTGCTGAAGGGCCAGATATCGAATGACCTTACCGTCACATTTGACCCTTCGGATCTTACAAGTCCCGCAACCCGATCGGGACTTGGGTTTTCCTGTACGTTCCCAACGCCGTGCGGCCTTCTTTCCTTTAGGGGGAAGTATCCTTGACGAGGGCTTGGGGCTGGAGGCTTCACTGTAGAGGGGGATGATTGGTCTCATTCTGGGGTAGATAAGAAAGCCACCCAAGATCTTTCAGAGCCAGTCTTCCGCATAAATAAGGAGGGTATACCACCTCTCCTCATTTCAGAGCTTGTGATTTTTATACCAGATGCAATTCTGTGCCCTCTTCACAGAACAGAACCTAATTGAGAATAGTGTATTTTCCTCAGTGCCACCGCTTCGCTAGCTGCTCAAAGCGATTGGCTGCACGAGCAATGTCGATCCCTGCAGATGGCGGAGACGTCGGGGAAGCTAGACTATATGGAGTAATCGTATTCATCAGCCAATCATCTATGACAGTGGTTTGGAATAAATTGGCGAAGTGGAGTGCTTTGTCATACAGGTCAACCTGCATCTGATCGCTGGCTCCTGGTAGGGCTGACCTTGGTTGTTTCTCAACCTTGTCACCCTCATTTTCTGAACCACAGAACTGAGTAAAACATATGATCTAACATTCAGCTCCGCCTCTTATTCCACCATAAGCAAGTGTATATGAGGCGTAGTCGTCGGCCGAACCATGATTCCCGCCAACGCACTCATAAACACTCTCCAATTGGGCAAACCTAAACGTTCTAGTGCGCCCAAGAGCCGCAGTGGCTGTTTGTCAGTAAGTTACCCCTACGATTGCGTTTAGACAGGGGATGCTCTAGCACTGGTGTGCCTGGAAGCACTTTGCTGACCTTATCAGTGTAAACGAATGCACTTGAGATGTGACGAGGCAAAACCAACATGCAGTCGATGTCAAAGGTCCCAGCGATCCTGTGAATACATTGAGGCCGGACAAATTACGAGACAGCCTCCCACTCAAGAAAAGCTCCTCTTACCAAAGCAGGGGCCTGCGAGCCATGAAATCTTCCCAGTTTATCCCCTTCTGATTCAGCCTAGATCTTCCAGCCTAGAGCCCCATGAAGTACCCTACTTCGATCTCTTCCGTTATCAAATGGCCCATGACTTTGGTTATACCCCTTGCACCCTTTTCTGGAACAAGGTCATACCACGGGAAGCTATGAACGATGATTGCGTAAAGTTCTCTGTATTGAGTGTTGGCGCGCTCATGCAATCTCTTTACCGTCTTGGTCCAAGGCCATATACTGGTCTGAAGCCTTTCTCAGACCTCTCTAGAGTATCTAGAGACCCAACGTATCGCATCGCTTTGCATTACCACGTAAAGGCGATTTCTTCCTTACAAGCCCGAATCAAGTCCAATTTCGCCACCATTTCCAGGCGCAATACTCTCATAAACATGTTCATCTTGTTTCTCTTCGAACTGATGCACGGGAATACCGCAACAGCTGATCGTATGCTCACAAGCAGCGTTGAGCTATTACGACAGCAAAAGGATCAACTGGCAGAAGAGGTCAATGAAGGGTTCGAGCCGCAGCCGGAACCTATCTACACCGCAATCTCCGATGATGGGGGGTTGGACCAAGCTGAGCGGATTCTTCCGCGTTTGCAAGTCTTCTTTAGTCTCAACTCCTGCTTCTTTCCTTTGCAGAGAGACTGCTGGTCGCGCTTTTCTACACAGGCGATACCTTGCGCGGTTCCTTCAACAAACACAGACTTCAACCAATTTGCAGCTATGTGGAATAGTTTCATCACTCGCGCTGTGATATTTGTGGTCAAGATCTTGCAGGATCGCTCATACTGCGATACATTTCATAGAGCGTCTCTGATGGCACGCCGAGATATGTTCCTCAAACAGCTTCGCCAATGGGAAATTATCATTGTCAAGAGACTGGATATTGAAACAAACCTGGTTGCCAAAAACACAGTCAGGATATTTCACGTTGGACAAAAGGTTGTCTACATCCTCCTGAACTGTTGTCTTGATCCTATGGAGACAGAGTACGATAAGTACGACAACGTCTTTGCCGATATCATGGGAATGATGCACTGTATCGAGGGCACTTCGGGTCCATCGACGCGAATCGAGACTGTTTTGGACATCTACGTTCTTCCTGTCCTCAACTTTGTATCGCAAAAGTGCAGGAACAAGGCAATCCGATTGGATTCTTTGAACCTCTTCGAAAAGATGACATCTACCATGGGCGGGTGGGAGACCAGGGCCAGCTTGTTAGCTCGTCGGCGGCTCATGTCAATCGAGGAAGATGGCCGCGATGAGAGCGGTGTTATCCCTGCAGGTGCTAGATACATATGGACTGATATCTCGTGGGATAAGGATCAGTCTTATCTGATTGTCTACTTTCACGAGGCTGGATACAGAACCCTTTGCAACAAGGTGATAGAGGACAAAGTTTATTTAGAAGAGCAGGAATGAGCTGTGTATAAATAACTCGATGGATTCCAAGATCTTGAGACCTGCAACAGAGAACTAGATCCTCATATAATTCAGAGTGCAACAAGCTCTTGGTACATGACAAGGGATTTACGACCACTTCATGAAGACTAAGCAAGTCAAAATCACAGACGAAGTCAGATGCGGAGCAAAAATTACCAATGTGAACAGTATGTATTGTAAGATATACTATCATGCAAGAACCAAATCGCTTCCCTTCATGTCAAATTCGTAAGACCCCAAACTCCATTCCCGTAAATTATACAACCTCTCTGGACTTGTTCTCAACATAAACAACCTGTCCCTGAGTATTCATAGCAACACTCTCCTTCTCGTCGTACACAGCATCCTGCTGCTCAGCGTCACGGTTGCCGAACAGACCGATCTTGTACCAGGGAAGGTCAAAGAGTCTATCCATGCTCTCAAGAGAACGACCAGCAGTCTCAGGGACTGAAACAACGACCCAGATACCACCAACTACCAAGATAGCGGCGTAGGTCCAGAAAGTGCCATTGGGGTTAATTCCACCCTCGGATGATGGCAAAAGCATGTTAGGGGTGGCTCGGCTGCTACCATATTGGCAGAGGAAATGCAGGGTCATGGCGAAAGAAGTACCAAAAGCTCGGACACGGAGGGGGAACAACTCGGCGGTGAGAATGTAGGACATGGTGTTCCAACCAAGAGCCCAGCCAATGCCAGAGATGTAGATCATAGCCATAGCACCACGAGCAGCAGGGGAAGAGCTATGAGGCTCGGGCACGGCAGTGAGGAATGAGCCAACATAGATCATAGCAAGAGCTTGCAGGGCAATGCCTCCAATGAGGGCACGCTTTCGGCCGATAACGTCGACAAGGAACAGAGCGCAGGTAATGGCTGAAATAAGCTTGACAATACCGAATAGGGCTGTAACAAGCAGACCAGTCTCAGATCCCTTGATACCGAGAAGGGCGAAGAGATCGGGCGCGTAGAGGGTAATAGAACCAGCACCGGACCATTGTGCAAGAACTTGAACCATGCTGGCGAGATAAAGACGGTAAAGATTGCTGCTGTTGAGGAAAAGCTCCTTGCATGTACCGAGGAATGAGCTGTTGACGCTCTCAAGCTCGTGTTCGTGTGCCAGCTGAATGGCGGTGATTTCGCGGGTAATGTAATCGGACTCGGGATCTTGTTGTCGGAGGCGGGCCATAACAGCAGTGGCCTTTTCGGTCTGACCCTTCTTGATGAGGAAACGAGGAGACTCGTCGACGAAGAAGCTAAGAATCAGAATCAAGCCTGCAAACATGATGTGAAGGCTGGTAGGAACGAGCCAGCGGGCGTGAGTGTTGTCGCCCATGTGAAGAGAGCAGCCGTAGTTGGCAAAGTAGGCCAAGACGATGCCGAGGTAGACGAAACCGGAGAAGACACAAGTGCAGAGACCACGGACAGCTGTTGGGGCGATTTCGGCGAGATAGACGGGACCGACGACGGCAGTTTGACCAACTCCGAGGCCTGCAATGAAACGACCGGCGTAGACGGCGCCGAGACTGCCACCGTTGGCCATGAAGATGACGATTCCGACGATCCAAACAATGCAGAGCTGTCGAGTAGCCCAGATACGTCCGATTTTATCGCAGATGAGGAAAGCACTAGAGTAAAAGAGTCAGTGGATTTAATCGCAGATTGCATAATGACTAGCACTTACATCAACGCGCCTCCAACACAACCAATCTGAACCATGGCCGAAACATTAGCCTTGATGTTGGCCTGTTCGACAGTCGAGTAGTCCTCAAAGTGGATGTATTCTTTAAAGTCCTTTGACTTGAAAGCACCCGAGATAAGACCCTCATCGATACCGCGGGCCGCACCCATAAGACCGAAAGCAAAGACGGCAAACCATAGTCGCCAGTTAAAGACGCCCTTTGGCTCACCGACATCGCCCAGCTTGAAGATGTTGACGGGCTTCTTGACAACGCCTCCAGCCATTGTGATGTGTTTGCTGAAGCTGAAAGAGGGGGAAGATATGGGTTGACTTGTCTGGGTGGTCTTGACTCTTTAAGCTTTGGATGCTTGGTCTGGACTGGACTAGTGATTGGGGAAAGCTTGGGGTCGAAGGGGGACCCTGATCTTATAGGAGATTGAAACGAGGTGTCACTAAGTCGGTTGCCCATGGGGTAAAATGTAAATCTTGAATCGGGTGATTTACCCCGTGGAGATTGAGAAACGGTTCGGTTTGTCATTGCTAGGTTTGGTGGAGTTGGTGATGGCTGTTGATGGAGACAGAATGTGTGTTTTTGTTCCCGCGGGTAGAATTCGCCGACGAGAGAAATGGGGCGGGATGCCCGTTTATGAGTATGGGTACCCGTGCGAGTGCGGAGAAGATTCAGTTGGTGGCGAGTCAATGGTTGAAGGGAACAGTCTCGCTCCCGAGAAGGCTTCCAGAACACTTGGGTATAGTGGTCAAAGATACGCAAGCGTTAATGTCTTTGAGCTTTCAATACTCCGTACTGCATCTAGACTCACTGCACCTCATCTGATCCCACAAAGTTCGAGATGAGATCACCCCAAGTCCCCGTCCGTGTCCTACTGTACAGGGCCATCTCCGCATTGACAGATTAAGCTTCATCGGTGAACCCCGCAACCTCCAACTCTTCTTGTCCTAGTCCGCTTGACCTTTGCCAAGACAGGCCTTAGATCAATGCCAAGGTCCATATTTCTCGGCACGAACGGCACATAAGAAGCCTTGATGCCCCGGCCTCGTCCTCCCCTTCATCGTCACTCATTTGCTTGCGCTCCTTCGCTCTCGACTCACGAACCCACCTCTGGCCTGATGTTGCTCGCTCCCGCGGGTACGATCCCTGAAATTGACTTGTCCCGCGGCTGCAACTCATCGATTTCTAAGGAAGAGACTTCCCGCGGTTAAGCAAGAATTCGCTCACCAGCTGAAGTCTCGAATTTTTATTACTTTCTCCCGCGCTCGGGAACTCTTTCTTTTTGGACTCTCCGAATTTCCAGAGAATGTGCGACGAAGATGACGAATTATTGCTTATGAGCTGATATTTCAATTCTCAACACTCTTGAGAGGAATTGAGGAATCGCTGTTTTTCATTGGCATTTCTCGCTGCATCAAAACCAGAAATTGGCTTATGGAAATGGGCTTATTCTGGTGTAGCTTTGAACTGTTCCCGTGCGGCTGAGAAATCTCGCTCTGGCATTTCCGTGGTAAGATAAGGTTCTGGCTGATGACAGGCAAGCCGGTTACCCTAAGCAAGATGATTCAGCAGAATTAATCTTTTAACAATATGAACTCTACGTTGCAGAAAATTATAGTTAAGAAGATTAGAAGTAAATATTGTGGCTTATTTATCCTTTCGCCGTTGTGGAAACTTATTACAACTCGACATCTTTTGCTTTTGAGCAAAGTTTGTGTTGAATCTAAAGATCAACACAATTTACAAACAAAACTTGGTACAGCATAACAACGGCATTGGACGAACCTTGACACAAGGATACCAAAATCATCTATATTCTCTAACATAGTAACCGGCTCTCTACTCACTTTAATTGTGACTTTGAAAGTCTTGAATCAGACTGTCAACTGCCTGGGCAACCTCCTTGGGTCGAGAAATTTGCGGACTATGCCCAGATCCCTCCAAAACGCGGGTCTTCCAAGCCTCACTCCCTCCGCTCGAAGCAATCATGCTCTCTTGGTCGGAAAGGGGAATGACGACATCCTCTGTTGCCTTGATGTACGCCAGGCGACCTTTGTATGGGTCTTCCTGCCACGCTTGAGGAGGAACAATGCCCATATTCGCAGCCATACTCTGCGGTTGCAACTGTGACAGTGCCCATTGTGCCTGTTCGTCTGAAACATCAGGTCGGTAGAACAGACTACTGGGGTCTTTGGTGACAAAGAGTCCGGGGGAAGGGGTATCCCAATTAACATAAGGAAGACCGCCTAAGCTGCGAATAACAGCGCCTTGATCCATACCTCCAGGGAAGATGTACCCGCAGAGAACGATGAATCCCAAAACTCCACCCGGTAGGTTATTCTCAGCTCGCTCGGTGATGGACAGTCCAGTGATGGCCCCGCAACCGATTGGACCGCCATACGAATGGGCCAGCACGACGACTTGCTTGCCTTTCGCTAAGAGTGGTTCCAGGACACTTCGCACGTGCGCTGCGTCGTCCAATTGTGTCTTGCCTGGTATACCGGATACTGAAGGTAGATCTAGGTTCTGAGTGGCATATCCCAATGACTCCAGCTCAGGAGTTTGGTATTTCCAGGCCCAGGAACCATGCCAGGCTCCGTGAACGAGAAGGATTGTGGGCTTTTGGGTGGATGACATCTTGGAACACAATTGGGAGAATAGTACAGAAGGCGACGAGGGTTGATAATCCTTGGGCGGTTGAAAAGTCGGTGTTGCTGTGATGATGATGCGCGAATAAATCGATTATCATGGTATTGTAGACTATAATCTTACGGATTACGTCACAGCTTCACAGAGGAAATTGAGGCTCGCTGGCTAGGGGAGGGAAGAAAATATAAAACGTCTCATGTAAATAAAAAGAAGACTGAAGCGAATCTAGTATGGAATTTTTGTGTGGATTGTAGCTTAGGTACTTTAGACTTTATGTATTGGCACTTTAATACGGTTATCATCTGAGGTTTTCCAAGCTGAGCTGGACACTCACTGCAGGTGGTGGCACTAAGCCAGAGTCAGGTAGCAAGACCCTGGATTTACAGCTTGGATAATGATTGGTTTACCAAACGTGGAGCCCCGCCCGCCAAGACCAACACCCTTGTCATTAAACGAGTTAGTCACTTGAGCCTCATCGACCTCTGTTACAAATAGGCCTTCCATGGTATCCCTGGATACCATGTCTGGTACCTCTCTGACGGCCAGTTCACCGAAGGGGACTATGACCCTGACGCCCAACATAAAAAGTGGGCTAGGATCATTGATAAATGCCTCGAAGCCCTCGAGCGTGCTGAGGTCGCCATCAACGTGAGCCAACCTTGGCTGCGCCCTACGTCTACCAAAACTCGGCAGGCAAATCACACTTTTACCTTCTCACACGATGCCCTGTCCAGACTCCGCGAGATTACCTTTGCGAACGAAGATACCGCGGATATAGCCAAGTCTGTCCTGTTATGCGTCTCTAACACGCTCACGACTGTACAGAATAAAGTCACAGAGTCTTTGGAGTCCTGCTCAGATGCTCCAGCGCCACTTGTCTCCGCCAAGAAAGCATTCTCTTCTGTTCAGAAAAGTCTTTTCACTGGAGTCCATAGCCTCTCCGACAAGAGCTTCCAGTTCAAAGCCGCACCCAAGATGCACAGCGTCGGCTTCTATGTACACAACTCTATACCGACTACTTCGTGGAGAGTCAAGACCTGCAAAGGTGCGAACAGGGAACTGCTTGCTACCCTTGAGATTGCTACTGCTACGGAGCCTCTGGCCATTCACAACGTTTATAACCATGTCAACAGACTCAACGTCGACCGTTTACTCTCCTACCTGGACTCGTATGCAGGTCACAGCATTCTTCTTGGGGACTTCAACTACCATCACAGGGACTGCAACGGCGGTCGAAAGACGGAGACGAGCACGTCGGGCAACAAGTTTGCCGAAGGCGTCAAGGCACGCAACTACATACTGAAGACCAAGGAAGGCACCATCACCTACTCCAACTCCAGCGATGAAACGAAGCGCAGCTCGACTATCGATTTGACCTTTGCCAAGGGGTCGGTCAGCGAGTCGGTCGGGTACTGCGAAGTACTCCAAGTGCCAGGGTTCCTCAGTGACCATCGTGTCATTGAAACATCGGTCAAGCGAACGGTCAAGACAGATGTTAAGACTATGCCCTGCTGGCACAAGATAACTCCTGCCAAGTTCCAGCATCATCTCAAGCCCCGGCTTACACCTCTCGATAGCCCGCTAGACAACGAAGACCAGGTTGTTGACTTTTTTGGCAAGATCATAGATGCTCTACACGTTACTATGATGGAGAACGTGCCCAGGAGGTCCTGCGGTCTCAGACCTCAAGTTCAGCGAGTCAAGCAGCTGGCATCCAAGTTGAGAAAACGACTTGCAGAGTTGGACGCTCTCAAGAAGAAGGATCAGACGCCCAAGACAATGCGGAGAATATCCTTTCTCGAACGCGACCTCGATAGGTTGAACACTGAGATGTGGGACGCGTCCGACCGCGACAAGACTCGACGTCCCTCTGCGAGGGAGCTATTCAACGTGTTCAGGTTGGCCAGGGGCAGATCTCAACCACTTCAGTTCGCCCAAACTCCAACACTCAAGTACAAGGACGACAGTGGAACGGTCAATGAAACGCAACTTGCGGTCTCGGATGAGCAGAAGATTGAGATGATCAAGAAGGTCAAGTTCCGCAACAACAACAATCCTGAGTCAAAGAGGATCTTGGACGATCCTGGTCCAAGGCACGACCCCCAGTGAGAGGACATCAATATGTCCCGGGATATCGATGCCGAGAAGCTCCGGACAATCATCAAGAATCTCAAGAACAACAAAGCCCCAGGACCGGACAAGGTTCCCAACGAAGCAATCAAGCTCGGCATGGAGCTTCTGCTGCCTTACTTTGTGCTTGGATTCAGGACCTGCCTCAACCTATCACTTCACCCCGCAAACTTCAAGGACAGTATCATCGTCATGCTACTGAAGGCTGGCAAGGAGCCCGATAAGCCCGAGTCTTACAGGCCCATCTCGTTACTCTCAACCGTCGGCAAGCTTTACGAAAAGATCCTCGCCGACATGATGACTGATGCCTTGAAGGAAAATCCACATCTGCTTCCTGCAACGCAGTTCGGTAACAAGACAACAACGGAGGCCCTGCAGTATCTTTTTCGTATCATCTTCAGTACTTGGTGCGATAACAGCGATGACGTTGTCACGATTCTCGTTCTGGACATGAGCAGCGCCTACGATAACGTCTTCCGCCAGAGGCTTTTGCAAACCTTGTACGACAAAGGCTTCCCCAGATGGTTGGTTGACATCATCGGGCTTGTGCTTTCACTACGAGATGCCACTATGCGTTTGCCGGGTATCATCTCTGAGCTTTTTGAAATGAACACGGGAATTCCCCAAGGCTCGCCCCTTTCTACCGTCCTCTTCTACTTCTTTGTTTCCCCTCTCGTGGAACGAACGTTCCCTCCCCGACGCATCTACGTTGATGGCAAGAAGGAGACGGTCCGCCTATACCAGTTCTCTTTCGTGGATGACGTCTACTACGTCGCCGTGTCTCGCAGCTACGCCATCAACTGCCGAGGACTTGAAATCCTCCATGAGCAGATGATGCCCATCGCCAAGGAGCTGTTCATCGCGTTCGGTGCTCACAAGTACCATGTCATGCACATGAGAAAACCAACCGTTCGAGAGCCGACACACAACCAGGTGAGGCCCAAGATCGATGGTTTCGTCGAGAAGGTCCAGGAGGAGATGACAATCCTTGGTGTATTGGTGGATTCTCAGATGACCTTTGACCTTCATGTAACCGAGATCATCAACAAGTGCAGACAGAGACTGGGTTACATGATGCGGATCTCGGGGAGTACATGGGGTCCTGACATGTACGCAATTCGTCAATACTATTTGACGCTGATTCGTCCTGTCATTACCTACGCTTGTGGAGCTTGGTTCATCAAGCAGAGCGAGGGAGTCACCCCGCCCCTGCATTTTGGTCTCCACAAGAACGTGGTTGGCCGACTTCAGTCACTGCAATCTGAATGCTTTCGTTTCGTCTCCGGTGCCTTTGGTTGCGTTGCTGGTACTTTGGTCGAGAAGGAGCTGTTCATCGAGAACATGTGGACTACCTTGCACTCACAGGCGACGTTACAACGTGCTATGAGCTTTACGTCCCACGATCCGCGATGGAGGTACCTGTCTTGCAGTGATGCTTCCTCAAAGGCTAGGATCCAGAACCCAATCAAGATCTTGGACGATGAGGCAGGAAAGGTGCTGGAAGGCGCCTTGGACTATCAGATCCTGGTGTCTCAGGAGTCGGATGATCCTTCCTATGCGCAGACCATAGCAGATCGCTTTGGGGCGTGGCAACATAGTGGGATCCCATATCAAGTGGCTGACAGCCCAAGACTGTCAGGACTTATGGCAGGGGTACATTGAAGATCGCGAGAACACTCAACTCGCAACTGGAAAGACTCGGTCGCAGTTGAGACTCCTAGTTGCCTTGAGGGAGGAATGGGGGAAACAAAGCCTTCGCTACTACAAGGGTTTGACCCGGGCCCAGAGTACCATGCTGTTCCAATGCAGAACAGAGTTCATTGGTCTCAAGTACCATCTCTTCAGGATCAAGCTAGGCGATGCTCCATACTGCCGTTGCAAGAAATCTCGAGAAACCCCCTTTCACTTCTTCGTCGAATGTCCACTCCTCGAGGAAAAGCGATAGTCTCGATTCCGAAAACTTCAACACAACAGCTTCTCTACACTGCTCACTCTCGACGGAAGAGTCGCGGCCGATTGGGCCATCACATACTTCGACATCGAGCAGTTTGATAATGTGAGAAAGAAGTCTACCACTTTCGATTTCGACCCCAGTTTCATGTCGCCCCGTGAGGAGCGGACATCCACTTCTAACTCCCCACAGTCAACCCTGCCAGGGCGGACACTGGCCTTGTATGCCACTGGTATCACACTGCTGGATAGCGCTCAAGGCCCCTCTACGACTCGAAGGGCAGTCTTCACTGCATTGTTTGGTGTCCCGGCAGACTTGCGTAACAGATCACCATAGTAATCCTCCTTTACTCCTCCTCTTTACTCTCCTCCTCTCTTCCTCCTCCTTCTCCCTCCCTACACCTACATGAAGCCCATAGCGCAGCCACATGCAGTCTATCCTTCTTCCAGGATACAGCCATTCCCTGCCGGGTATCTTCGCAACGAGGCATCTTCTCTATGAGAGGTACACCCCATCATCGCTACGCCAAGTGTATCCTACCTTGGCAATGCCGCAACTCGCTTGCTTCGCGCCAATTGCAGCACTCTCTCTGCTTTGAGCAGAGTCTTTGTGTTCAAAACCTTTGTGGCTCAACGGTAAGTATTTCTGTTCTCTCTTGTCTGTTTTCCCTTCGTCCCCGTCCCCCATCCTTTCCTTCCAGAGTGTCCCTTGTATCTACTACTCGGGTCCTGACTTTCAGTTCCTCTCCTTCGTTCGGATACTGGTAGCTGGTAGCTCCTCTCTTCCTCATTCATACCTATCCTGGCCATTGGTTCCTGTAGCTTCAAGGCCGCCCCCCCGTCCCGCGATGTGACTCTTCTCGCCATTCCAGCTATGGCCAGTCCCCTCAATCACCAACATCCCTCTCATTCTTTTGCATGCCTCTGAGTGAATACAGATACCGGAGATGCTAAGAAGAAGCTTTATTTAACTGAAAACCTAGCCTTGAATACGACCGAATCTCCAGTAAGGCTTCACTCTTATCCATTTCCACTTCAGCTGCTGAAGTTTTGAGATTGGTCGACTGACCCCATCAGACAGACAAGCTTTCCAGCCCAACGCCACCAGCCCGTCTAACTTTTCCTGTTTGTCTAACCCCTCACTCCATTACTTCTTTGAGGGTCTAACTAGAGGAAATGGCACAGCTCGCAATTCTTCGAACAGCAGAGCCATCACTCGCCGGTTGACTCATCATGTACGTTAGCATATCCCTTTCGTGTGTCTATCACTGGAAATAATTGTTTTGACACTTCTTTCTCCAGAAGGGATAACGGGAGTTTATCCTCTCCCACAAGTCCACCACGTCATGCGCCCAAGCGATTGATGCCTAAAGCTTATAACGCCTCTACGAGATATATCAAGCTAATATACTAAAAAGTCCTATTTAACTTTAGCTTTTAGAAGGTAATATATTTATAGCCTTAATAAAGATAAGTCTTTTAATAAAAAATAGAATAATATACTTTTATAATAACTTAATTAGTAACCTTATTAGTAGCAGATAGGGCATAATCTCCTAGACGTGGCTACTGACAGAGTCGCACGTAGCATAAATAAACACAGTCAAAATCGCATTAAGTTCCCTCGAAGAGGGTCATGCGCCCAAGCCTTGTTGTAAGTTTCACGTGCTCAACAGTTTGCACAAGATTTACTCACTATCGCAAAAGTTCTTTCGCTTTGTCGATCGCCACCGTCTCGTTGTTCAGCAGCGAATTTCTCTCGTCTTGAATGATATCCTTCTGGTGCCCTAGTTGCTTGCAGTTGTGGATATACGTATCATATGTGAAGTAGACAAGGCGTAAGTTTCTTTCTATCTATATTCTATTCTGACTAATAGTCCTTAATTATTAGTAGCCAGGACTGAATCTTCGACGCTACCTTCTACGGTCTCCTTACGGAGCCTCTTGTAGCTGTCATAGCGCCTCAACTTTCGCCGCAGCCTCCGGATCAGGTTCGCAATGTCGCATGGTGTAGGAGTAAGTCTTCAATTAATGACGGTATAACGTATATTGTCTCACCTACCCCTAGTACGTCGAGAAGTGAGGAGACGATGCGGCCCTCTTACCGATCAGCTGTCGTACGGGTAAGTTCTTTTACACCGCTTCCACTCACTTTATGACAATACTAACGATGTAAGTCGCAGTGGAAGTCATATTGAGAGTGTAATCTTTAGTTGACAGACTTGCTCCCATCGGACATCTCACCTTGTGTGTTTTTTGTATGCTTTGAACCTGATCATCCTTACGGAAGAGCAGCAGGTAGGTCAATCTGATTCTCATTCCTGTCCGTTTAGAGTATACTACTGATTTAACCCCAAGCACTCATTTATACACCTTTGGATTCAGTCATCAGGATATCTAGCTGCTCAGCCAAAAGCAAGATATTAGGCAACAGTAAGGGCAATAAGTATCTTGCCCGTATGTGTTTATTGGTGTTCTTTACCTTTGTGCGCTGGGGGCTGAAGCCTCTTTTGGCCTCTCACAACCTTATCACATTTACCAATGATACTTCCATTCTGTAATGCTAGTTGACGCGACAAAGTTCTGACTCAACGTCGAGGGGCTTGAAGTTTGTGTCTCATTACGTTTTGTGGCTGTGTGAGTCATCAGTTGTGAGTCGTCTCGTTGTAGCCTATAAATAGCCACTGCCGCTCGCACCCCCCACTTCCCTTATTCAAAGACCAAACTTCCAACCTGTTTATTACCGATACTTGTCCTTTACCTTGCGCATTCTGTATCGTCACAATTTCCATTCTTCCAAAACATGCTTGCGCACCCTTTTTCATTAGCTCAAAGGCCCAAGCCTACCTTCCTGGGTCTTCCTTTGGAGCTGCGCCAGCAGATCTACCATGAATACTTCAAAGTCGATGGTGGTTATGTCTACGATGGCGACTCCGACAAACTGGTCCAGGCTGATCGCCTGCCTATCAGTATATCCCTACGCTATGCTTGCCGATCTGTTGCAGAGGAAACAAGGTCGTTCCCGTTCAAGCTCAATTCCATCACCTTCTCAGCGCTTCATCGCAAAGACCTTCAGCATCAAGCAGCAATACACAGTAACCTTATTCGGTTCCATACTGTGTTACTATCTGAGCTTCTACTACGAATGAGACGTTGTGTCACTCCTGAAATGTTTGACCAGGTCGAGGAGGTAGCTCCACAATACGTGGGCTGTATCAAGCAGCTGATCAACATCTACCTCCGAACCGATGGACACCCTCGATTTCCCCCAGTAGATTTCCAGGCCGTTGCGAACTTCGACCATCAAGAATCCCTCACTAAAGCATATTTGGGTTGGGGCGATAGTACTGTTGGATTCCAACGCGCCATTGTTTGTATCCTCCACCAAATCAATGTGAAGAACGCAGCCGATATCGCGGAAGCTATCGATGAGGTTTTGCCAGAGTGGTCCGTCTCATCCTCACCAGAGGAGCTTTTTGACATGTCATTCGATCATTGGGATATCCCCTCGCTCTTCTGCCTCAGAGAAGCCGCAGAGCGTCTACAGCGGCAGCGCTTCTTGGAAAGCTTGGGTAACTGGCAGAGAATCCAAGATAACTACCCAGGAACGTTGGATATGAGGTACAAGGGGCCGAGGTACAGATACCGCCGCAAATACTGGTTCTCGGCAACCGCTGTCGCTATAAGATTTCTCGCACGTTTATCACCAATCCAGCGCGGATATTTGCGCAAGTTGATACTAAACGAAGACAAGATCTCAGTTGGGTTTCCCGAGTCCCACGCGATTGGGATGATTCCATTTTGCAAGGAGAACCCAAAGCTGCACTTTGAACAACGCATTGACGTCTGGCATCACATCGTGACGCACTCTCGGAGACCGACGGCCTACAGGCTGGCCAACATGTATTTTGAACGAAGCGAGCCAGAAGCCGGAGAGTCCTACTCCCTAGACGATATCTTTGGACCAGGCCAGGACTCCGACTTCACTAACTGGGTTGTGCATGGATTAGAGGTTGTAAAGGCAGGGATGCCCGCAGGATCTTGGTCCGTTGTATTCGACGGAGAGCCTGACCTTAATCTCGCTACCGACCTGTTCACCACGCTTCTCAAACGGACTATAGTTTGGCAAACATTTTACAGCGACTGCGTTTCTTTAGGTCTTTTCACAAACCCTGCCCATCCTGACTACCCGTTTGCCACTGTCCCATCAGATGGGAGAGCTCCTGAAAGCAACAGAAGTTCTATCTTCCAATGCAATTTCAATCTTGATCGACCTTGGAACCTGGACGAGATAGCCGCCGATCACAACATACACAATGATAGACATGAAGGGAAATTGGATTTCTGGCTGAGTACTGTGAATTCGGAGTCTGAACCTATAGATTTCCGCATTTCGAGCCCAACGGTAAACATTAGGCAGCTATGCCTTGGTTACTTTGAGCGGGAAAGGATCTCAGACGATTGATTCGAAACCCATCTGGACCGAAGCATGACGAAAATAACTCAGATTCTCAGGGCAATTAGCAAATGGGAAATAATCAGTCACAGTGCCAGTGTCAGTTAGCCGGTTCTACATTGATAGGTCAATCCTTTTTCCTTCTACAGACATTGACAGAGTTACATGCATACCGCGATTGAAATTGATTTGAAAAAGACCATCCATGACGAGCAAATCACCCGCCATGTGATCAAGATGTAGAAGATCCAGATCCCCTGAAAGCTAGCTGAGAAAGACCAGCTCTAACTGACGTTAGCCCCCAGAACCAACAAAGTCTCCAACATTAGATCATGATGCCTACATCAACTAGTCTAAACTTAGTTAACCTAGAGCTTTTGATCACTTTGCGTGCCCCTCTCCTTGATAAGATAATGGCTGACCCACTTTGCAAGTCCCGATAACGTGCTGAGTCACCCATTCCAGTCTACCAATCATTGCAAGCCTTCTATGACCCATTGAAATGCGAGATATGAGTGGTGTTCTCGTAAACATGCAAGCAAAGCCCCATTTCCAGCTCAGCCACTCTCCTGCAATTTCTCACCAGCCCCAGCACTTTCATTGGCATAAAATAATCTCGCCCATACCGTTCACCTTCAATTTGCAGTCCCGTAACAAGCAAAAGGACCTTTTACTCCCTACAATAATGACAGCCAATCAGATCGTAGCCATGAGAGGCAAATTCAAGCGAGCCTCGACTCCCAAGGTCAGAACAGGATGTATCACCTGGTAAGTTGATAGCTTACCGCCTTGTTTCTCGTAAAATATCACTAATTAGGAAACACTGCAGCAAGTGAGTCCAAACCTCATCATAAGTCCTCTTGTATAAAGCTCATGTGTTTTCTCTATTTAGAATCAGGCACTTGAAATGCGACGAAGCAAAACCTTTTTGTCGACGCTGCCATAACGACAAGATGAAGTGTGATGGATATGCGCCACCCAAGCCAAAGGCCCCAAAGCGTTCCAAGCGTCGAGACCCCTCCTTGAAACCTGGGGTCTCTATTTCCCTCCCACTGCTATCTATGCAGACCGTTGACCAACTCTCTCTATTATCAGACTCTGAAAAAGGCTACCTCCAACATTTCCTTCACTGGACAGTAAAGCAGCTTTCACCTTCTTCTGCTGCCATGAATTTCTGGCTCAAATATGCTCTCCCAATGTCATATCACTACGATGCTATCCGGTACAGCATGATTGCAGTTGGGGCATCTCATCGAGCCTACATAGCCCAAAGCCTACCGTACTCCCGGCCTGATCATTTGCAACGTCCTGTCATACAACACTACAATAGAGCCATATCCTCGATTCTTCCCATAATGTCTGCTCCTTCGAATGAGAACATTCATTGCATACTGATCTGCTGTCTGCTCTTCATGACTTGCGAGGGGCTGACTGGTCGCTACGATGAACTCCTGCAACATCTCGCTGCTGGCGATACGGTATTTCAGTCATTGGGTTATCAAAGCTCCTCTGATACTTCGGATATGCTAGAGGGACTTGTCGACATGTTTAGCGAGATGGGCCTTGCATCGTCTGGCTATATGGGGGACCATCCTCTCTCGGGTATCAAGAAATGGTGTCGTAGTGACACTAACACTGAAGCGAGTGATGACTCGCCGTTTGCAACGCTCAGCGAGGCCTCATATGCTTTACATGAGCTAAGACTCCATCATGACTTCCAGCCATGGAATTTGGATAGGGAAGACGGGTTAGCCAACGATAGCGCATTTGAGGATATGCTCCGTCGCTGGAATTCCCGTTTCGAAGCCTTGACCCAGCGATTGATGCCAAACGTGTCAGGTGATGAGATGGCACATATTCAGACTCTGGAACTTCACTATCAATCCCTGCAGATGTACATTAACGTGTACGATAACAAAGGGCGACAGTCTCCACATCCCTACAAAGCCTTCGTAGAGGCCGCAGAGAAAGTGTCCGCACCTCTAATAGCGCTAGATCAACCTACGTTCTCACTAGACGGATGTCTGGTCTCCGGTCTATCATTTGTTGCCATCTCTAATGAAGGCGGGGATGAGAGGCTCCAGGCACTTGACCTCCTTCGCAAGCTGAACCACCGCGAAGGCATTTTTGACAGCAACGATATCGTCGAGATGCATGAAATGGTAGCCATGGATATGGATTGGGGATCGGGCTCTGACTCTGATTCTGACTCGGATATAGAGGAACCTGATCCGCCGTTAAGAGCGCCGAAAGGAATACCACAGATGCTTGAGGTGCTTACCCGCAAGACTGGGACGACCAGCAAACGGCTGGAAGGCCTGTACCCATGAGAGCATTCAATATTTGGCTTGGCCGCATACTTAGCGCATCTTTAAGTATTTCGTCCCATTTCATGATCTCTTTCCATGGTGTCTAAAATTCAGAGAGGAGGAGCAATATAACTTTTGAACATAACTTCTTTATCCAATTGTGGAGTTTAATGTAGCGAAGTAATACATCTATTGCATTTCTAGGTTTTAGTGCTGTTTTGCCTGGCGAACGCAGTTTGATCATTCAGGATCTTTAATAACAAGCTAGATTTACTATAACTCATTCATCTTCCTTGATAGAAAGCTTGTGACATCTCAACGAAACATCTCGAGCATTTCTATCGGATACGTAACGCTAGGGATCATTGGAATGTGACATTAATTCATCCTCGACACGCCTTCAGAGAGGACGTATTCGAACTCTTAACCGCGGATAGTAAAGACTAAATTCAACGCAATAAAAAGGAGTAGCCACTTTCCGTAGAGATGAGGATTTGACTTTCTGGTCTCAGTCTCGATTCTATATGGCGGCAATTGCAAATGTACGTCTTACTGAGGGTAAGCCGGGGAACTGTGTCAAGCCTGACAACTTTCAGCAGCCCCTCCCTTCCTATTGATCCCAGCTATCAACTCTAACTGGATGATAGGCCTTTCGAATGCTTCACATGGTCTTCTCGTATTCTAGCTCTTCACTGGATTTATGGCAGGTTAGTTCTATATCATGCACTGGCACATCAAAGAAGAAGACTGAGTTTAGTAACTCGAGATATCGATGTAAGGTTTCCAATGTTATGTTCATTTCAACTATTGACAAGTGAAAGGCTATGTACAAGGTTTAAAAGCATCACAAGATCCGGCTATTTACAGACTCATCCACCAGCTACTGAAGTCACTTACAGTGTCTTCTTAGCCCAGCCAACCTGCTGGTTACCGCCATCGAATACGACGAAAGCAGCCTTGAGAGCAATGTCACCAAAGATGTTGATGCCAATGTCGTCGCTAGGCTGGATACCACCAAGGCAGGTAGTAGAGCCATCCTGAACCGGGGCATAGTTGATGTAGGAGCCAGGGATGGTGATGGTAACACCGCCAACAACGAAGCTGAAGCTGGGGAGGGTAGCAGAGCAGCTGAAGACATATCCACCGTAGCTGGAGCTGTATCGGGCACCGCTGACCTTGGCATAGTATGCGGAGTTGACATCGTCGGGGAGAAGTAGAAGAGTAGTACCGGTATCGGCAATACCAGTGATGGGGCTCTTCTTGATGGCGGCAGAGCCGATACCGTAACCAGTTGAGGTAAACTCCCAGAAGCCCTCGGAAGAGTCGACGGAGGCATATCCAATCTTGCCAGTGTAGGCTGTGCTGTCGATGAAGCCGAAGTTATACTTTCCGGGCTTCTGGTGCTTCAGATCAGCGGTGAAGACGGGGGAACCGAGGGTGCTGGCAGCATTGTCGAAGAAGGTCTTCTGCTGGGTAGGCGTGACGGTGTTGATGGAGCTGAAGCCAAGACCGAGGAGACCATCGAGGCCAGTCTCTTGCTCGAACTCGGAGGAGACCTTTTGGGCGGCCTCAACGGCCTGAGAGCTAACAACGAGGCCACCGACGGAGACCTTGTCCTTGTAGACATCCCCAGAGGAGGAGCTTCCGTCACCATAGCTGATCTTCCATGTAGCGCCAGAAAGCTTCTTGGCTGTGCTGCTCTTGGCAGGGTTGTACTCATCATGACCGCTGCTGCCAGTTGTCTCAGTGCTGAAGACCCAGAGATCAGAAGAGCCAGTGTCGAAGTCCAAGTTGAAGGTCTGAGCAGGAGTACCGATCTGGACGGGTGTCAACCACTCGACGTCCTCGTCGGAGGGAGTAGTGGTGGCGCTGCCACTGCCACTCTGACGCTTGGAGTGAGCGTGAGGAGGCCTCACGGCCTTGACAGCCTTCTCGAGTCCCTTGGGAAGAGGAACGCCGTACTTGGCGTAGACGTGGGCGAGAGCGAGAGGACCGTTCTTGATGAACTTGGGGTTCTTGACTTGCTCGACTGTGAACTTCTTGTCCTGGGCAGCAGGGGCGCCGAGGGCAATGGAAGCAAAAGCCAGAGAGGCCGTGAGAAGAGCGTGGATGGAAGGCATCGTGATATCGTTGGCAGGCTTAGTAATAGAGATGAGACCAGAGAAGAGTGAGTGAGTGAGTGATGATGATTTCTTCCAAAGATGGATAGTTTCTATCTCGACTTATATATCTTTACTGACTCAAAGGAGTCTGACATTGATAGAGACATTCCGCCATGTCTCCATTTGGCGATGCTTCATCTATCTCTCGCTCGGCTTCTAACATCCGAGCCACCTTCCGAGAAAAGAGGTACATCTCTGACGTGATTAGTCCCTTTGATCCGCGCCATAGATGCCGGACCTAGATTCCTTGGCTGATCTGTCTATGCAGCCTCCCGTCCTTGGCATCTGTTTGGCTTCTTGGCTGCTTCCATGAATCGTGGCGGCCATGAGGTGGTCGCCCCACCAAAGCCCCAGCGACCCCTTTACCTAGCAAAAGGTCTTTTCTAGGCATCGTGATTGCAGGAGCGGAATTCGCACGCCTAGTAAACAACGAGCAGTTCCGCCGTGGCGCGACAGGGGGGCATTGACAGTCTTGGCTTAAGCACCTACCGAGAAGGGATGCTACCGCCGACTATGTCCGGAGAATTCGGCATTGCTAAGGCCCTGATAGGGAGTTGGATCGGGACTCGGCAATGGAGGCGGAGGGACGTTTGTTATGGGTGCAGCTGAGACCTAGGATCTATCCGTGATTAAACTGCTTTTGTAAAGGAACTATTGGTTAGTTTATCATGTGAACTCTCAGGACATAACCATCCTAAAACGAGTAGGGGTTGCCAGAAGGTGATGCTATTGGTCGAGGCGGCGGTTACGATAAGCGTAATGAACAAGTTAGATTTCGTGATGCGGATACCCCTGCAGATCATGCCTTATCCGCTCTTAGTCGCGTGGGTTAGTGGGTGTTGGACGGCATTGCTCCTTTGCCCTAGATAACATTAAGTCATGCGTTGATGGCCTCTTGACCCCGGACGAGTCGCTTCTAAGCTTCGATGCAGATCATTTTGAAGGCCGTGCGCCAAGAGCGATTTACTTTACTACCAGATGCTGAAGATTAGGCTTCAACGAGGCCATACCCGCAACATTCTTCGACCACAAGCGACAAGAAATAGTTACAAGACCTGAATTTTTTCACACGATAAATCCCATCGACTATTCTTTAAATCATGCTGAATATTCATGAGAATTCATACCTTACCGACTATTCAGGGTAGCTAGCGACATCATTGCCGAGGTCTCTCATTACCCCTGTCAGAATCTCGGACGACATACAGGGATGTGCCAAGCTAAACGCTTTGATACAACACAGCACTAACAAAGTCCCCAAAACCAAGCTAACCTTAGACAAGTGCAAAAAGTCCTGTGTTATCATTCTCAGACTATAGCAGATAAGAGATGCTGCAATCACTATGGCTGTGACTCCGCCAATGAGCACATAGTTTCCGCAACCTCATTGTAGAAAGCTCGTATTACCGATCCCTCCCTATGATCCAAATCACCGTTCAGGCAACTCCTTACCGCCTCTTGATACTCTGTCCCCATGAAGTGAGCTAGCCTGTCGTCTACCCTGCTGAGCAGCACTTCCTTGAACTTGGCGGGATTTTCGTCGTCGCGACGTAGACTCCATGCTACGCGCCATAGACCAACTTCGAGAAGGACGACGCCGAGACTGTATATGTCAAAGCCCTTGCGGTATGATTCCCCTGGAATACCTTGTGCGAAAGGATGACGATATAGATTGAAGCGTACGCTCTGCTCGGGCTTTTCGGTGGTCTCATCGACTGCATCTGGACGGGAGAATTCAAAGCCGACAAGGTATGGCTGAGACCATATGGGCTGATTGCGCCGCACTGGAATCATGATATTATGGCTTCTGATACTCTTATGGAGCCATCCTGCCGCATGAAGGATGGCCAGTGAGAGTGATAGCGTGTAAGCCATACGATATCGGTCACCCAATGTTGGTAGAGTCTCAGGCGTTGGTGCTTTGATCAACGCTTGAAGAGATACCAGATCTGTTTGTTCACTGGCTCCTAGAGGGTATTCAAAGATCAGGCCATACCGATCCCTCTCGATGTCTTCAAACACTCCCAGACAGTTGAGAGTCAGGAGTTCTTCGGGCTTTGCATCAGTGTGCAAGAGCCGCGCAATATTCTGGATTCTTCCTCTGAGTCTGATCCCTTTCTGTCCTTTCCAGCTAATGTCGTACCGTTTCCACTCAATGACTATAGATGTCTTGGAGTCGAGTGTTCCAAAGCTTCTCAGTCCGCCAGCGACATCGTCATCTTTCAGAATTTGGACTCTTTCTGAGCGAATGGTGAAGTCAGCATCGACAGTACTGCTTTTGAATGTTGCGACTCGTTTTTCCAGATCCTGATCCAGGTCGTATCCCAGTTGGCGGAAGTTGATGGCTCGTTTGAGTTGATCAGGTTGTATCACATGTTGAGTCGAATCGGCGTCCTGAAACAGCACCTGCTGATTGTTGCCGATATGCTCTAATGACAGCACAGTCTGTGAAAGCGCGATGTTGGGATCTCGAGTTGGTAGCAAGCGATACAAGTCGCTGAGGACTGCGCTTATCTGCACCAGCGTCTTATCATGTTCTTGAGCCCCACCAGTCGCCAACTTCAGGCGCTCGAGTGCAAGTTCTGATCTCGAGGCCTCACGAAGTGGCTCTAGTGACTCAAGCAATATTTTGACTGTTGTTAATGAGGCGAGAACAGCATCTTTGTGCCTCTGAAGAATCCGTTGCTTCTGAATATTGATCCGTTTAGAGGTTGGTTGATCAAGCCAGTCTCTCTGCCACTGGTCTAACAAAGCTTCTTGGAGTATAAGCTTAGTACGGAGCAGGCCTAGATACCCATCCAGACCGCGCAGCGATTTCCATAGGCCATACATCTTTGTGCAAGCTGTCAAGGCGTCTATCAGGCCACCAAATGCCCCGATTCCGAGACCGGCCGCCCCAACCTGGAAATCCACTAAATCGCTTACCATGACGGTCTTGGACCAGTACCAGTCACCAAACAGACGCGTCGGACTTCTGATGGTTTCAAGAATAATACCGGGAACATGAGACCTTGAGCCGCATCACATCAGCTGCGGGGTTTAGGCATATCCGTGGCGGGGTAAATTGATAATCCGGTGAAGACCTGCAAGCTGAGGTCATGTGTCACCTCAGAATCATGATATCAGGCTCGAGCGATTTACGACATGTTGCATGTTTTTCATCCTGTAGAATAATCACAATGGAGTTCTCCTCAGCGTTCACCTTTCGTCAACAGCCTCAAGATACCCAGGAATCCACTAGTGAAGATCCTATTCCCGTTCCATCTCCTGGTATTCACTGCCCTCACTTTGCGGGGTTTATAGCAGTGTCCTTCGCGAATGGTAATAACGATATAGGCCTGCAGCCTGTGATATCGAATGCCGCCCCCACATTTCGAGATGTATCGCTCGGTGGTGGCTCGTTCGATGTTCGAAAAGTCAAAGCGTCTTCCTTTCCGATTGGTCTGGGTACGGAGATTTTTAAAGGCCGCAAACATGTCGCCGTTAAACATCCAAGAACGCAAGATGATGGTTCTGTGTCATTTGCCGACATCGCTTTGGAACTACAGATCTTGCGGCACCCTCCTGTCAAGAAACACCAGAATATTGTCGACTTTTTAGCTATCATGTATCATGATACCGGAAACAAGGAGGGAATAACTGTTGTTCCCGCTCTGGTCCTTGAATATGCTGAGTATGGAAATCTCAAGTCATATCAAGAAGCAGGCTATGCACGGTCGCTGCATGAGAAGTTAGACATTGCTATCGACGCCGCCAAAGGTCTTGAAGGCCTTCACGAAGCAGGTATTGTCCATGGCGATGTCAAGCCTTCTAATCTTCTCGTCTTCAAACATCCGACCAAAAAGACCATTATCAAAGTCAGCGACTTTGGGTTTGCGATGCCAATGCAAGGAGGCCAACTCATTGGAAGTACCGAGGTTTACCGTGCACCTGAAGGAGAGACAGCACATTTTAACAGCCGCTACCTTCGTCAACAAGACATCTACTCTTTCGGCTTGACGCTATGGACCATCCTTGGTGATGGAGTGGCTTACCACAGCACTTTACCCGACGGCGATAAGCTGGAGAGTATCTGGAAACTCAAAAAGACCAACCTGATAGCGGGCCTTGCTACTTTCAATGTCCTACATCGTCTGCGAAACGAGAAATATCCACTCATGACACTTGCGAAACTCATTCTCACATGCTTGCAGTTCTCACCCGAGAAGCGATTCTCAAGCATGTCCAAGATTATCGATCATCTCGAAGTGACAAAGTCTCTCGTCAACAGTACGGATGGGCGTGATACTCCAAATTCTAGCGCTCTAAGAGCTGTGCTTCCTACCTTCGAGAGCATCGTGTATAGAGCCAGGATCCCCACGAATGATGATGAGAGATCCGAAAGGACGATTCTCAAAGGTCTCACTACTGTGGTCTTTGCATACCTCCGCCAGGAGCTCGGTCTTCAGAACAATCCTGCAAGCATTGATCCATGGCAGATATGTAATATGATGACTCACTTCTTGCCAAAAGCACATGAGCGTTACTATTCCTCATTCAGCCAGGACGAGTCTCCCTTTATAGCTGCGCTCCAGGGAATCTCGAAATCGAGACTTGAGAAGACGATGTCGGAGCTCTTACCTACCATATCACAGCTCTTACCTAGGGAGGCAAATCCAAGTGAAACGAGCGAAGCTCAGCCCGTGTCTGCTGTGAATGCCTGTTTACTTATCTTGGACTGTGCTGGACTATTGAATGAGCCATTCAACACCGAATTGTTCTCATTGTCAGTATCCTTCCTTCTTTAGCATATAATGTGGCTCAGAGCTTGTTTTAAACCCCTGTATTCAGTCCTGCGGCACTAAGCTAATTCATGGATAGGGTTACAACCAAATCGAAAGTGGAACCAATGCAGCTTTTTAAAGACGAAGACTTCATCCCCGATGTATGTCACAACACCAACGTAGAGATTGACAGTGGAACTAACTCAATCAAGATTAAGAAAAGCTCAAACGTCCTGCAAAAGACGCCAAAGGCTGCTCGGGTTGCCCTTTTCAATAGTCTCAAGACTATCTTTGAGACATCCACCAGTCAGAGCGAAAGAGCTCGAGCCGCCCTCAACCTTGCTAGTGCCTATATGGACGATATAGGAGTCGATTACGATTTAAAATCGGCAGCTTACTATGTTCGTCAAGCAGCCCAGCTCGGTTCCGAAGAGGCCAGAACTCTCTATATATCCGTGTTCTCTCACGTTCCTGACCAAGAGGCTCCGGATGAGGAGACACTACGTACCTGGGCTGTCGAGTCAGCCCAAGCCGGGAACCCAGTTGCTCTTCAAAAACTGAAAGCGAACTGGCCTTCCGACTGGCGACAAGCTAAGCAGAAGCTTCAGCTCGATGAACTAACTCGTCTCGGTGTCAATGCTGATGCGTGTGAGGACTTGTCTTCAATGTTAGAAGCCTTGTCTTTGAGTGATGTCGAGTTCGTCTTCTCCAGAGATCTGGTTTTATGGAGTATCATTTTGGACAAGCCAGATGTGATGATTATTTGTCTAGATCAAAATCGTGGCTTGGCCCAATTAGTCCTGCAGAATGATGAGACCCCTTTACTCGTCGCGGCTCGCCTAGGTCGGAAACGCATGCTAGAGACGATATTGCACCACCCCAGCTGTGGAATTGCTGCACAGATCGCGGACGAAAGAGGTATAACGCCTCTTCACTGGCTCTGCTCCTTTGAAGACAAAGACCATGAAACCATCGCAAAACTTCTGGTCAGCAAAGGCGCCGAGCTAAACTCCCCTGCTTGTGTAATATCACACACCCAATATGGAATAAGGGTTGACGACAATGGGATTCTGTCTCACACCCCTTTGCACTGGGCTATCGCACAAAAAAGACTCACTGCAGTGGATGTTCTCCTCAAACTGGGTGCAGATCCAACGTTCTGTATGGAGGTAGGGGATGGGGAGGCGTCGCACCTCTCACCACTTGAGCTTGCATGTGGACTTTGTTACTCACCAGTTGTTGAACGGCTTTTACAAGAGCCGTCAGTTCAGCCGAAAGCCAGCAAGGTAAAACCAATGGTAGGTGGAGGTGAACTAATGTATTTGCCTCTTTTCCATATTATATCCGGAACCCCTCGTTGGCAGAGGGTGTTGACATTAGGTGTCGACTTTGAATTGGAGACAAAGAAGACAATGAAAGCCCTGATCGAGAAAGGCGCACCCACAGATGCTGTCCTGCAACTCGGGAGCCATGTCAAGATGGCAGCTGTGGTTGCAACGGCGTACCATCAATGCGCGGCAGATCTTATGATTTCAGGTCTTGAGTTGGGCTTTGCGAATGAGATCAACGCTACCTTCGGGAGAATATCCAGTGGAGGTTCAGCTCTGTTTTTGGCGATTACGCATGGGGACCGCGATATGTTCAAGGCTCTTATCGACGCCGGTGCAGATATCGATGCGGTAGATGATGATGGTCTCAACGCGCTTCACCGTGCTGCAAAAGAGACTGATGACGTCTACTTTGTTGAGAAACTTCTGGAAAAGGGCCTCCCAGTCGATCCGACCACGCCAGAGCCTTTGAGCGCTTTCTACGTTGCTACCTACAGTGGAAATCTTACTGTTGCACAGTATCTCTTCGATCATGGTGCCGATAGAGACCGCATTTCTACGTCTGCGGGGAAGAGCATAATGTCAGACATGCTCTTAACGGGTACTAGGAATGCCCTCCATCGAGTCAAGTTCTTGCTCAGTCTTCCAGATCGCAATGGCTCTGATGGATTCATGGTGAACGTCGGCCATGACACGTTTTCATTATTCCACTTCACCATTAAATATATGGGGGAGTTCGCCGAAGACAACGAGGTTGCTGGAATCGCGATTGTCGAACTCCTACGGAAGTACAACACTCAAGACCAGCTTGACAACACAGCGGGACCATACAAAATGACTGCAATAGCAGTAGCCGCCGAATCCGGCAACTATTTCGCCGTGAGACGGCTTCTCGAGCACGGCGCAAGCCCAAGTATTCCGGATCACTATGGCCGAACGGCGTTGGACCTGGTATACAGAAGATACTATTTCCCAGAGAACCTTCCAGCTTTGAAAGAGGCAGATTTGGATGATGACAAGGTTGTGAATAAGATTTTGAAGGCCACGAATGAGAACACGACCGAGGTGATGAGTCTTCTTAAGTCATATAACGCTGGGACAGGGAGTTGGAGTGCACCATCCTGGGCTGAGACTGATAGTGGATTCCGTAGCTTGGATTGGGTTTTGGAACGCCTGCGCAAGAATCGTGAATCTGGTGGGTAGAGTCAGGTCAGGGCTCAGCCGTCGCCTATTAATAGCAGGAGAAGTCTATTTCATGGGTATTTTCAGATTGCTATGTACAGTCTATAATTATGATATCTATAGGTTCCTTTATTAATTAATTATTCGGGCAAGCCTTTTCAAATGTGGAGTATGGTGAGTTATCTCTCACGATGTAGACCTCCCCCACCAATATCAGACAGCCAACAGCCATTGAAATTGCAATGATAGGAAAGTTGACGCGGGCGAATTCGTGGCTCTTCACGTGAATGTGCTTTCGAGCAAGGATATCTCTCCACAGAAGGCCGGCTAGTGATGCGCTGAATGCGGTACTGAATGCTCCGTAGTTGACTCCGACGGCCATACTGTAGATGGTGCCCCAATATGTTCTGTCGCTGATGAGTTGGGCGTCGTGGCAGTTGATCTCTTTCCATGCTTGGATGATACGTGATAGAAGGATTGTGGTGCCAATGTTGGTACCAGAGAACTGAATGGAGTCAGTACCTTGTCGCGACTTAAGGCAATTGGGGGAAACTCACATTGGACAAAACACATGAGAGAAAGCCCATTCCTCCGATACTTCCAACTGTGCCAGTACGCTTGGACCAATGATACCAACCATAGGCAAAGACGTTGACCCATCCCTTGCTAACTAGTGCCTGGACTAGTACAAACATGGCGAAGGCAAAAGGCACCAGTGCGAAGGGAAGATGAGCCATGACGGCCATGACTGTTGGGAACGTCTCTTGCAGCCACCCATAAGCCCTTTCAAGTGACGCATAGCCTTTTCTAGCCTCGGATAGAAGAGTTGATCTTTCCTCAGGTTCTGTTTTCATGGGTCGAGCAGCCTCAAGCTTCTCCGGTTCCATTTGAGGACTTGGTAAGGTGGACAAAGCTCCGGGGCGCAGTGTGTTTTGATCGCTTGGCGATGAAGGTCCAGAGCTGGGTGATTGAGGCATTGACCCTGAGATGATGACAGGACTGTTACCGGCGGTGTTTGACAAAATCACCTTGGGGATAGAATGTGAGATGGGCTGGTCATTGGAGGTCTGTAAAGGAGTGAGGGAAATGCCGTGAGACTGGCCATAATCGTCCGAGGCCTGGTTATCAGGAAGACCAGTTACTGTGTCGGTATCGGGTTCAGACTTATCCTGTGAAGTCCCAGCATATTCCGCTGCAAATCGGGCACGTTCAGCTCTGGCACGCTCCATCTCCCGGCGATAATGAGCGGCCGTTTGCCGCGTCTCCTTGCGATGCAACCACCCAAAGCCTAAATCCCAACAGAACATAACGAAGGCGGCTGGAAGAGTCACCCAAAAAACAGGATGCTCTCCACTTCCGGCACTAGCAGCGTTGAGAGCTAGAACAGTGATGAGCGTGGCAGACATGATAAGCGCACCAAACATGGCGCCCTTTTTGTCCAGAAAAGGATTCATGATGTACGCAAGTGACAGCGTCATCCCCTCGCCTGCACTCTCGGCATCCTCAACTTGGTGCTGAACGTAGGGGATGTTGGGGTTCACGGGCCGTTGGGCTCTAGCCTCTTCTGGTAAGCTGTGCATCTCAATCTTGGAAGGGATAAGCTTTTCGTCAGCGAAAATGACGTAGAGCAGAAACGGGAAGAGGACAACGGCGGTGACGACGACGGGGACTATCATGTTGGCGGTGTAGACGATGAACTTGATGTCGAAGGCGCCAGCGAGGACGAGGTTTGTCGGGTTTGACGAGACGAGAATTGCCGAGGCGATGTTGGCGACTGCGAATTGAGTGAAGATCCATGCTCGCGGACTCGTGATGTTGCTAGACACGCGCGTCATGTACGCGAGGAATGCCGTTCCAGATAAAATAATAGGATCATTGCCGATGAAGCTTCCGAGAAGGAAGAAGAAGGAATAAAGGTAGAAGAAGAGTCGATGGCCAACTTTTCCTCCCCACGACAACACTTTGAACGCCAGCCATCGGATAATACCCGAGGCATCGATAGAAATGGCGATGTAGGCCAGAGTGATGAAGAAGACCATGATATCAATCGGGTGGATATTATCAGCGCCTATCGTCCCATCGTAAACCTCTTGGCGTCCTATCGCAGAAATAGCTAGTAGGAAGAGATCCGCAATCAAGGGCGCAGTGATGAAGTTGACGGGAAAAGTTACTTTGACAAAATATTTCGAACATCGTGGATTATCATGAAGAATCGCGCGATGCGTGCTCCTGGGGATAACTCGCAGTTTGACCGCGAATCTGCATATTAAATTGACGAGGGATTTTGGAATGTAAATGGGCATGTGAAATGGCCATAGGACGAGAATATCTGTAGAACCGGGTCAGTGCACGCTGTGTATCCTGTGAGAGGGCGTTTCTTACTGGCGAGTACAAAGACTATCAGCGTCACTATTGAGCGCCATTGTCGTATCTCGCTGGTGTCCACGCCTTTGACCATGATTTTGACTGAGGGAGGGATTCAACTCGATTTTCTTCAAAGGCCAAAAGTGGCACTCTCTGGTTAAATACAGCGAAAACCTGACGACGAATGTGGGTCGTATCTAAAGTGGAGAGTATTACGACAAGTGGCCAATTGAGACGAGGGGGAATGCCGTAGTGTCAGCATGTTTTGAGGTAAAGGACCGACAGTAGCTTCAGTTCGATGACCTTCTGCCCTTGGATCTCTGGCTGAAACAAAACACAGGGCTGACCTCAGCAAAAAAAGAAGGGAGAGAGAAGAATGAAAAGTTTTCTAGAAGCATTCGTTCGTTCCTTGTTCGTTCCGGTGACAGGGTACATTTGTTGGTGCCTAACGCAAATGTAGTATGCAGCCCGAGCTATGCTTAGAAGAGACTACTCTACGCCCCCTAGCCCAAGAGCACAGCGCTCGTGGCCCCCAAATATCGCCCGGCTCAAGTGAGCTTTTGTGGCTGTGTCAAGATGTACTATGTGTCAGCTGGATGCTCACCACTCGAAAAGTAGAAGCCTGGCCAGTGATGACTCCCCTGTGACGTTTATGGTAAGGCCTCATCGTTGAACATGCGGGTATTAAATAAAAAAGAAGCTTCTGCTAAGACCTCGTTATTCCCCCACATTTTGGGCTGACTTGGCTTTTCTCCTCTTCCCCACGAATCCCACTCTGCCAAGACAAGACAGAATGTCGATATGCCTGCGCTTTCAGTCACCGATGCGGCTGAGTCAATAGCGACTAGTGTTCTTTTTTCGCGGGCTGTGAATGAGACTGGTGATGCGCTGCAGGTTATTTGCGCATGGCCAGTTTCTGGACAATACGGAACGGGGACTCGAGTTTTGTAAGTTCAATCGCCAATCAATCAATTGATACAAAACTGACAATTGTTTCAGATACTACGTTCTCATCGCTGCGTGTCTTGTTGCGAGGAGGGAGGAATGGCTGGTGAATCCTTGTTTGGCCGCCGCGTTAGTGCTGCCAGCTGTTGCCGCCATTCACGGCATAGTCTTGACGGCAATGCACAATCCCAGTGAGCAATAAACGCAAATTCATAATTCTACATATCTAATAATTGGCCAAGATGCAGTCGATATGGATATTTTTGGTGCCTTCCAGCTTTGCGCGATTGGTATCTTGGCAGCACCAGTAACGGTCATGCTGTCAAAGACTTACTTTAATGATCCCGGTAGAAACACTATTTTTCTGTGGACGTTTCTGTTACTGATCGGTACGTTGAACCTTGGCAAGAGCGTCACTTAGTATTGTCTAAACGGAGATTAGGTCTTTTGAGCATGACAATCGAGTTTTACCGCATCGAAACTCACTCCTGTTTAATCGACGCATCAGGCAATCCAGTCTCACCAAACGCCTCCGATTTTCACTACATCGAAGGAAACAACTGTAACCTGACCTGTTCAACACAGAACGGGCCTTCATCCCCAATGAGAGGCGGATCCGCGAACAATATCTACGTCATACCAGCACCGCATACCCTCACGTTCGGCACCGCGACTTTACTCGCCGCCGCATGTTGTGTACACGCCGTCCTGTGTCTTATTTCCATGTGGGATAGAGTGCTTGAGATCAATTGGCGCCGCAGATTCGGAAAACCGACCGACGACGCGGCAAGTGAAGATGATGAAAGCGCCAATAAAGGTGTTATGAAGAAAGTCAACGATACTATTGGCTTTTTTCTCCGTATCCTAGCGATTCCCGTTTTTGGTGGTGCTGGTTTGGCTATTCTTATCGTGGGCGAGATCAACTTTTTCAGCACTCAAGTCAATTACCAGACTGAGCCAATGGCCAACATCGGTAAACATGTTCCCTCACTTTTTGGCTACTTATTTACTAATACTTGATGCATCAAAGGCCAATGGGCACCTATAACAGGTACTGCCATGGCCATGATCGGTTCACTTTATCTCCTTCTAGCAAGACATGCCGACAAAGTAGGCGAACCATATCCATCACATCACTGTAATTGTTCTCATTGTCATTTCAACGACGAACAAAGCCAAGTCTCTCACCAAGAGAGTATTTCTTCACTAAACAGCCATCACATCACATTGACTGTCACAAACACCAATACACAAACAAACAACCAATTGTCACCGCACCTTAATCCAACTCATCCCCGCTCCTCAATATCATCTCGACATAGAGACCCTTCAGTTTTCGAAGACCACACTCAACCACCCCGCAACCCCTACCGACAGAAAATAGAGAATGCATTTTTCAGATTCGGCGAAATGGTTGGTACCCCAGCGCATGATTTTATTACCGAGCCGAAAGTCAAAAGAGCAGATCGTGTTGATCTACCGATGATACCAGGGGAAGAATTTCGGAATTTAGGTGTATCTGCTGTTGAGATCGAGAGAGACCAACACCAAGACGATGAGTTGAGTCCCGTACGGTCAAGGCCTGGCAGCTTTATAGGTAGCGACACATCTGTGCAAGGCGTTGGGAGATCTACGTCAATGCCCATATCACCGCCACCGCCTGCTGTGACGAGACCGAGATCGAGTACAAGTCCTAGACCGAGACCTGCTTCTTTATATCACTAGCTAGATGGGAGTTTATGGACTTCATTTCTTGTTGAAAGATATTATTATTATAGAAGATTATGTTAAAACTTATGCTTTGGCATCAGGATCTTGATCTTTTGAAGATCCCTCATCAGCTGTGACTGTGATCTCGTGGCTGTGCTCCAGTCCAGATAACACGATCCATGTTGGCACGATACACAGAATAGTGATTCCAAAGTTAAGACCAATGCTGACAAAATGGTTGGCGTTGCCTTCAGATTGCATACTGTTTTTTGTTAGTCTATTCCAATAAAGACAATAAGATGGTACTTACGCCCAGGCAACGGTTTGACCGAGAGCCTCAAATCCTCGGAGGATACCACAGTGATAAGACAAAGAGGAAATGTCAGTGGTGTACTGTCCGACAAGCCAGTACAAGAACTGTTGAAACGCTTGGCCTCCGAATTGCCAGAAGAAGATGAGGGTATAAGCCTTGCCGAAACCGCCCTTGAACCAATCAAAGACAGGTGGCTCCTCAGCGTCGTAGAATTGCTTCTGGAGAATGGAAGCCCAGATCCATGTACCAATCAGAATGAAGATGATGGAAGCGAACGCAATTCTAGCGCGAGTCTTGATGAAGATGGACTGACGATCCAGTAAACCAGCAATCAGGAACGAACTGAGAATTCCGGAGAAGTTGGTGAAGAAGGACGAAAAGGCGCGAGCGCGAACGGTGAAGTATGTCGTCAACCAAGTGCTCATGAAGCCGTTGTAGAAGTAACTGATGAAGAAAGCAGGGATCAACAGAAGCATGCGCTTGGTGACGAGAAGCGACAGAACAGCCTTGAACTCGGCGAACCAGGAGGGTTGCTTATGAACGACGACGAGCGTGCGGTCTTTTCGCTGAACCTTCTCCGCAGGGCTCAGAAGCAGGGCTATGGGCAGACCGAGACACATTATGACGATAAAGACGATGTAAGTCGCTGAGCTGACGGATCCTTGCGATGAGGTTTGTGCGTTGAGACCAAGATTGATGGCACCTCCGACAATTGGGCCGGCTGCCTTGGCAGTTTGCCAAATAGCTATCCCTCGTCAGTTCATGCTAAAGATTCCACCTCAGAAATCAGAACTTACCAAGATAAAATGCACGATCCTTGGGACTAGGATATCCAATAATAATGGCTGCCTCAGCCGCCCAGAAGAAACCCGCCGAAATACCACAAAGCGCACTTCCAAACAGCAAAAACCACGTCTTGGGCGCAACATTATTCGTATAAAGACCCGCGCCATAAATCGGATATCCAATAGCTCCCAGCGCAAGACCATATCGCAAACCGATTCTGTTGTTGATCGCACCAGCTGCTATACAAACAGCTGCGAATAACCCGTAGACAAGCGCGTTAGCGGCTGACACGGCGTATGGTTCAGCTGCACCTCCGGCGCCGAGACCACCAAGGGCGTCCCACATGCCGGGTGCTGTGAAAGAGACACCGCATGCTATGGCGATCTGGAAGGGGATTGAGCGGAAGAAGGATGGTTTTGTGGGGGACGCGGTTGGGAGGTTGATGACGGAGCCATCGTGCGAAGAGGCCATTTTGAGAAGTAGCCAACTGGCGAGAAGTGAGAAAAGACTTGAAAATCAGAGAATAGGCCATTCATCAATTCTATTATATGTCTCTACAGATTGTATTGCGTGCGATTGCGTGCTCGATTAACTCGTTCCTCTCCCTGGCTCGATCACCAGCGAAACCATACTAAGGGGGGCTATTGATGGGGATTATGAGAGCTAGCTTCCGTAAGGATCCATCGGCAATCTTGTACCTGCAGAAAGAGAGTTATCCACGTTTTGAGTGCAGGAAGATCAGCCCTATAGTGCTGATGCTGATGTAGACTATGCAGCTACACTACCGCAGGTTTCATAGCACGAAGACCCTTTCTTTGAAGAAAAAAAAAACCAATTGCGAGAGCTTCGCCCTTTGGTGATTCAGATTGAAATCTCTGTATGACCGAGTACCGCCGAGCCGGGAGAGTTCTCCTCGAGAATTACATAAAAGTAATTGGATAATTGGGTCTCATCGCCGTTGAAGTGGATTTGGAGGCAACGGTCCAATTTTTGCACTGAGTGGCACTCAATAGGCCAGTAATACACTTTAAACATTATCTACGCGGTACCTTTCACATATTAAAGGTTACGTACCGTCAGAAACACAGTTGCATATGCATGTACGATATAGTTCATCTAATAACCAAAAACTGTTTTTATGGTTCGTTAGATGACGCCCCAGGCTTGTTTTAGCGGGCCGCGGCGCCAGTCCCGGCTGCCGGGCCGTTTCGTCATCGTCAAAACCAAAAACCACAAAACTCACCTCGCCTATCTTATCAGGAGCTTCACGTTTGGCACTATCCTGTACCTACCCTAAGCAGGAGTAAAGATCCTAGAAACTTGGCATTTATATGCGCCTCGATCCTGCAACACCTCAAGACAGGTTTTCATCGGATACGTCGTGCCGATCATGCATTGGCATTTGCACATGAGCCTCGGCAACAGCTAGACCCCCTCTTTGGAAATGGAGATGCCAAGTTTACCATGAAGAGACACATCAAGATAAAAGATCGCTATTGTCAAACGCTGTTACTCTTCATACTGGGAAATATTCTGTATAAACGATATTTTTCAGGTATAATGACTGTCGACAATACTCAACCAGAGGGTGAGAACCCCATCGGCGACATTCAGGTGGAATTTCTCGGTATACAAAAGTCTAGCAACACCGCGAGTCGTCGCGATCTTGGCTTTACAGGTCAACTTGGAGGGAAATGGTACGCTATTTATGGTGACGTACTATGGTGTGATGCTGGAGTCACCGATCCCGAAAAAGATAATGAGGGCTTCCATGGGATGGTAAGAAATGCTGTTTCTGCTCTGACGGATGATCCTCTTGTAGTTGAGGACCTGCATCTTAATGATGATGAGCCGGTTCCTCATCAGAAGCAGTTTATGCCGTTTAATGAGGACTGGGGAGAAACGAATACGTTTGGCTTTGGAGGGACGGGAATCGTCGAGGTTGATCCTGATACTGCGATTGGTGCTCTTTATTATCTCGTTGTAAGTTGTACCAGTCCCTACACGAAAGTTCGTTGACCTAAAGCTCTCTAGAATGACGATGAGCATTATAAGGGCGCTGGAGTAGCCAAAGTTGAGCTCATCGACGACGTCCCACATATTACCGATCGCTACGGCGAGCATGGTATCTGGTGGAATGGTGACGAGGTACCCAAATACGGCGATGTCGCAACGTATCGAGACGTCAACAGCGAATACATCTACATCCTCGGGAACCCACCGAATACAATCACAGATTTTCCTGGTAAGCTATACATCTATATGGCTCGCGTCCCCGCAAAAGATGCCTTCGACCTCGACAAGTATGAGTATTGGTGGGGTAGACAAGAAGGATGGAAGAGTGAAGTTCTCACCACGTTCAGTTCTGAGACAGCTGTTATGTGGGGTGTTGGACAAGGACAGATTGTGTACAACAATCACTTCCAGACGTACTTTTACGTTCACCTTGATCTTTGTAAGTGCGCTCTTATATCGTGGTAAATGCCCCACTGACGTGGTTGCGACAGCCGGTACTGTGTTTTTGAAGACGGCACCAAGTCCTGAAGGCCCCTGGACGGAAGGTAAAGAGATTTACAAGGATGAGCCTATCGATGGAGGTCTGGTGTATGCTGGAATAGCGTACCCGCATCTGGACGAATCTGGCGAGACGCTGACGATTGGTTTCACCAACAACAACTGGATCCGGGTTATCAAGGTTACATTCGCATAGAAGGCACGCAGTTAACGGAAATCATTAGTATTGTACAATCTGTTCTGTTTTACCGCAGTGTTATCGCATTACAACTCGTCATCCTTCTCTTGTTTGTTCTCACAAACGCCATCAAAATCCCCATATTTCTCCATGCCTGCACTAACGATCTTCTTAAACTCCTCGAATGGACAACTTGCCCCGGGCCCGTTCTGACACAAAGGCAAGGGTCGAGGCGCAGTGTTTGCAATGAATCTGATAAACTCCTCTTTCTCGGATGTGCCATCTTTAGCAACTGGTCTCTCGCATGTCATCTTCTCCATGCCAACATGGCCCAAGAAAGGAATAAGATCGGACATTTTCCAAGCTCGAACATGGTTGACGTGTGTAGTGGGGAATTCATCGTATCCTTCGCGGGAAGACGAGTTGAAAATTCCTAGAGCTGTAGCGACGAATGGAGGGACTTCGCGGTGGGTGAAGTAGAAAAATAGACGCTGCTCCTTGGGCCATCCTGATGATTCATCACCAATCAATTCAGAATTTTCGTCGATTTTGCTGAATAGCCTAGACTGTGAGTGCAACCATGGGAAACCCAAGTAATTCGACAGGGGATTGAAAGGCCCAACCATATGAGCATATTTCATATCCCAGGCATATTCATACGAAAGCCACTCCGCATCAGAAAACAATCCGCAAATTGGGGATCTCTTTCCTCGGATGGCAGATTCGTAGCCACAAATTGATTGGAGTGCAAAAACATCGTAGGGATCAAGTTCGTAATCATCGGGCGTATGCGGGCGTAAGCGTTTCGCGACGCCACTTGCGTAGTTCTTGACAAACTTCTGCTGCTGTTCTGTACCAGGCGATTTGGAGAATTTGGAGCAGGCCTTGTGGGGGAGAAGAGCGCGCGTGCCATTGTTCAATTCCTTCTTGTCAAAGCGCGTAATTTCGATGTTTCCGTCTTCGGGGAATGCTTGGAGGAATGCCTTGGCTGTGTCGTACGTTCTGGCTTTCGTATCGGCGATGACGCGCTTTACCGATGACGCTAGGTGTCGATAGCGCTTCACGAGGTGATGGCCGACTTTCTTCGCGTCGACCTTGCCTGAGGGCGTGATATCTTCGAGATGATTCTCTTCAATTGGTGAGTACCATTTGTTCAGAAACTCAAGCGGTCCTGAAAAGTCACCGCGATGCTTTTCGAGCTTGTACAGGAAAGGCTTGATGTAATCCTCATACTCGGCGTCATTGGCGTAGATCGCAGCGTGTCGGATGAGATACGACGCAGCTGTAACCGTGCATCCTTCAGGTGCAGCATGCGACAATCCAAAGCCTACGGCATCGAAATAAGGCGATATTCCCGGGAGGTGCAGAAGAGGATCGAATTGATAGCCTTGGGTATGATCAAAGCTGTCAATTGGCTGCTGAATGACCGACGCGACAGCAATTGCAGGTAAAGCTGCAGCCGCAATGGCACGCAGATTGTGATACATCGCAAAAATCAATAATGGAAGAATTATTAGGTAGGGAAAAGATGCACGAGGTTGCAGTCTTGGCCTGTTTTATTCCAGGAACAAGCTTGGGACGATCGATGACGTACAGGGCCTAATTTGGTGGAACCTACATGCTAAGCTTCGGAGCTAAGATAAGAAATCAGGGCCAGTCACATTGCTGAGATTAGCCTGAGCGGACGCTAAACTCCGGCTTGCACGTCATTCCAAGACATGCAACCTCCAACGCAAAAGCAAATAAATAAAAAAGGGGCCTCAATTGCCATTGTCAATCATCTTGGGCAATTGCTCAACAAACAACGTCTTTCGGATCGCATGGACCATAAAACCCGGGATGCGCCAATTTCCATAATGACCTACGCCCGACTTGCCGATCTGAATTCCTCCCATTGCTGTGAAAATTAGCATTGTTTGTCGTCATAGGTCAGGAATAACATACCAGTTGTCGAGGCTTTGTACGGAATCATAGGCTTTCCAAGCATTATTTGCACCAAATTCTTGGCCATGTGACCAGCCTGCGTATTCACGAACCAGAACTGCGGTGCTTCGACGTTAGACACGTCGCCAATTGCGAAGACATCCTCTCGGCCCTCGATTGCGAGATATTGATCGACCTTGATATAGCCGTGCTCGTCAAGAAGATCAGGCGGGAGGAAAGATGAGTTGGGAATAACGCCAAATGTTGGAATGACGAGATCTGTAACAACCTTTTCGCCGCTTGAGAAGGTCACTTCTTGCTTGCCGTTGGGAAGAGTGATAGACTCGTTGACTTTGGTGTTGAGTCTAATCTTGACGCCGAGCTTCTCGAGTTGACTATTTGCTGACTTGGAGACGCTGTCGGGGCGATTATCGAGGACATTTGGACCAGCATTGATCTATGTACTTCGTCAGCCTGATTTGGTCTTGAGTGAAGGGCTTTCTTACTAGGGTAATCTCCTTCTTGTTGCCATAGTGGCCCGCCAACTCGCCTGCAACCTCTACACCAGTCGGCCCTGCACCAGCAACAATAATGTGGTGGGCTTCTCCAACGCGCTTCTGATACGCATGAACATAATCCTTTGTCGCATCAGTCGAGCCTCTCGACTTGAATGGCGACTCAGCTTTAGTCGAAGATCCGGTACCAATAAGGAGACAATCAAAGCTGATGAAAGTCTCCTGCCCTGCTTTATAAATCTTGACTTGCTTATTGTTGAAATCAATACCAGTAGCTGTACCAACGATCAACTCAAACTTATCGCCGTATTTCGCGAATCCAGGTGCAATAGCTTGGAAGAGATTATCATCGGAAATGGTTCCTGGGATGATGGCGCGGGGCATGGCAAGATTCCAGAAGAAGTGAGAATCGCGAGAAATCATTGTCACCTTATATGGGCCTGCATTTTTGTTCTGCATTCCTTGAAGAAATTTATGAGCTGTTCTGACCGACGCGAAAGAACCGCCTATGGTTACGATGTGCTTCGGCTTTTGAGACATTGTCTTTGGGCTTTGTATTGGTTCAGGAAAGATTCTGCAGGTCATGAAGTGAAAGGCACTAGCCAAGAAACTGAGGAGGGCACTAAGAAACATGGCAGACAATATTTGTGAATCTGTACTGAGTGTGAGGACTGGTTCCTCGCCACATATTTAATAGTCATCAGTATATGCATTCCTCCATGATGTGCTGACAGTCGCAACCATGTCAGACGAATAAGCAATTACATATCAACACTCATTCATGTTTTGATGCGTAGGGTTATATCTTCCCGCGCGGTTAATAGTCCAGATGACCTCAGATCTTAGTTGGATGCTACTGATGGGGCTGACATTGCACCATCGTGCCGCGCGGTAATCAGTCAGCAACATTCCGCGGAACTAGAGTCTTTCATGGTCCCGTCACTATGCCTACCCTCTCAAGAAACTTTTTGACTAACACCTTAAGTCTTTCTGTTTTATATAGTTGCTGACTAGCTGGTATACTGACCACCAAATTGGGAGGCCGATGTCGCTCGACGCTAATTGATTTGTTACTTTACATTCAATCATAGGATTGTTTTCCCTGACGGACTACAACAATGCAAGACCCCTTCAGCCAATACAAACAGGTACAAACAGAATAATATATGTACCTTGCTGATTTGTATGTCCCATCTTCCAGCCCGCGATGTTGAAAAGGAGAGACCGCATGTTCTCACGGCGCAGGAGTTTGGGATTGAATGAAATGGTATAGGGTAGTGTTTCCACTAAACTCGATTCGTGTTTCTCTACCACACCCTTTGCACAGCCTATTTATTCAACTTGACTAAAGTCCTACCGCTTGTTTGGAATTGCCAAGCCGTTTATTCAGCCTATTCCAGGCAGCATCAGGTTATAATCCACAATTAGGACGATTTGTCTGGGGTTATGCTTACGTCACGTGACTACACCGGCCAACCCCTCTATCTTCTTCCCGTTTGACAACCTGAAACTATCGTCAGTTCCTCTTTCACTCCAAATCTCCAACCATGGCGTCAGAAGAATCGGCACCGCCAAAGACGATGCTATTGTTTAGCAAAAAGTCACCAGAGGAGGCTGCTATCTTCGGTCTCCGAGGGAGTGACATTCAGGATCTCAGAGCTGAACCAGTCTCTGGCCCCCCTGCCACGCCCGATGAGTGGGGGTTTACGAGCCCAACGGCAGACGGAATCTGCAAATACTGTCAACTCATGCTTCATCCAGATCCCCCACAGCTTATACAGCATCAGCCCAATGTCATGCACCTGATTAACTCAGGCGATACATGCTCGACTTGCAAATGGCTGGAAGTTAGCATACAGCGGGGTGCCACTTCATTGCTAGCTGAATTCCAGCGAGGCAACCCGGAGTTATGTGACGAGAACAACTTCTCAAGGCCTGTTACTGTCGAGTTGACCAAACATGAGAAATATATCATGGCAGTTGGCTGGGTTGGAAACAGGCAACTTTACACGAATGGCGGAATACCTCTGACAATATCTTCGCCATCCCGTCTAGGTACGCTTTCAGCACTACTCCAGAATCGATGTCTAACTTGGTCAATAGGAAGTCTTGCTACTCGGAGATTCTGGATTCCCCACGACGAACTGGATAGATCAGAACCGTTCAAGCGGCAAGATACGCTAAAAACGTGGCTGAAGGAATGTGAATCCCACGAACAGTGCATCGAATCTCTTCCTGATACCAATGCAGCAAAGCTCCCGACGCGCGTGCTGGACCTGAGTGGAAGTGTGGACATTCCATCCGATCCCAATGATATCAAAGTCAAACTACGAGAGACAGAGGAGGGAGAAACGGGAACTTACACGGCTCTAAGCTACTGTTGGGGTGCCAATCCGGACCTTCATTTCAAAACGACAAATGAGAATCTTGAGAAGCATAAAGAAGAAATTAACTTCTTCGACTTGCCTTTGACGCAAAGGGAGACTATCCTCGCAACGCTGTATCTTGGAATCCGATATCTTTGGATCGATGGCTTATGCATTATACAAGACTCTCGCCAAGACTGGGAAGCCGAGTCAGTCAAGATGGGGTCTATTTATACAAATGCACACCTTACGCTCGCAGCTACTTCATCCGATACCCCAGATATGGGTCTTCTCCTTCCTTTCCAAGGCGCCGAATGCGTCAAGATCCACGGAGAGACTGTGAGTGTTCGAATGGAGACGCATAGGGAGCTTGATAGAATGTCTGAGCCTTTGAACACCAGAGGTTGGACACTTCAAGAGGGCGTGCTGGCTTCGAGAATTGTGTGCTTTGGCAAGGAGCAGTGGCTCTGGAAATGTCCTAGTCGCTACGCTACGGAAGACGGATTGATCGATGGACCGCGAGATTCTGACGGTGGTCTGATTCAGTGGGCTGATATAGTGCAGCAAGGTCCTGGAGAAGATGGAAAGAACTATTTACGACACTGGTATCGGATGGTGACAAATTACTCGAGTCGTGACCTGACTTACCAAAGCGACAAATGGAATGCCATCGCTGGACTGACAGACATGTTCATAAAGTTGACTGGCTATACCTACCTAGCAGGTCTTTGGGAAGAAGATCTCGCAAACGGACTTGTCTGGGAAGCGAAAATGCGTGGGGTGATCCGTGAGCCGGGAAGCATCCCATCATGGTCCTGGCTGTCTGTGAAAGGCGGGATCAAGGGCTATGTACACACGACCCCAACGGCCTCTATGATTGAGCTTTTACAAAGTGATTTACAATGGAAAGGAACTCCGCTGGCATCACCTCTCAAAGTCGCCCGGTTGACAGTCAGAGGAAAGATTCTTCAGGCAACATTGGGAGCGCGCTCTGTTACACAAGACTCTCGGCACCACGTTCTTGCAGCTCCGGACAGTGACGAAATCTTTGGCGAGGCGTTTTTGGATAGCAAAATTCCTGATGGGGCTGAAATGCCGACAGTCTCGTGCCTTTTTGTCATGGGAGTGCCTCAGAAAGAACATTTTACATTGCTTCTCACACCAGCACCAGACGGTGAAGGAGACGGCCAAGACAAAGGTATGACAAGACTTGGTATTGGCGTTTTCTGGACTAGGTCTAGATTTTACAGTACCAGGACTGAAGGAGACTTGATCTTGGAGAAGGCTTCAGAGGCTACAGTAGTGCTGGTATAGAAGGGTGAGGTTCCGTAGCGGTATTACTTTGTTTCCGAATCGAGAGTACGTACCGAATCAGGCTCCGAGTTTTGGTGACAATGGATTGTTGTAATGGCTGCCTGAAATGTGCATATGCGCCGTCATCATGCATTTTCCTGCTGGACCAGTCCACTCGCAACCCTGCCTGGCTGAGAGTTTGGGACGGCTGAGCACGCTGTTCCGAAGATCCTTGTACAACGTGCATAAGCTGAAGAATTTACTTCCATACCCTGACCCGAGTAGCGCTGAGAGATCAGACTTGCTAAAAACCTTGGGACTTTTCTGTTTAGGAGAAATTTGCTAACTAACAGTTCAGAACAATTAGCATGGACATCCACTTTTTAGTTAACTTGTGAGAAAGAAAGGAGACTCGGGTCGCGACTCGTATGGCACAAGTAGGCTGCGATCAGCGGGTCGGTTACACAACATATGTGATGTTCGGAAAAAGTGAGACATATCGTATTTGTGCGCAGTGAAGCCGGCGCTTGCTCATTGACCTCGCCAATCACACTAGTCAATTGCCCGCACCCGTTGCTTTGTTTTCGCCTTGCCATCATGCGGTGACAAGAGCCTTGTTTCGTGAATTACAAATAACCCATGAGCAATACGAAATAGAAAAGGGCCAAGTCAGGTCAGAGGATGCTGACCCAAAACACCAAATCTTAAGGACTTCATCTCCAGCTCATTGCCAAAAATGCGGTTACACAACTCACAGCTTGGAGACGCATACCAGGACAACAAGAAGGATGACGTTAGAATTCGTCTCGGGGATGAAAACTGGGAGGGGTGAGTACCACTTTATATAAGAGCCCAAACAGCACTGAAAGATTACAGGCCGACGGAGCGAGGGCCTTATCTGAACTACGTCAAGAGTCTATCAAAGAGATGGCCGCAGCTCGAGCTTCTACATGACTTCATGGAAGTTGGGACTTTGCCCACGCGCTGGTGCATCTTTCCTGGAGAGGAAAAGGAGAAGAACAAGCAACGGCGCTATACATATCATGCTGATATAAAAAGTGAGTAGCAACACGTCCCAAGTAATTCGACACTGACATTGTGATCAAAGAGAGAAGAAAGCAACAAGAAGAGAGGGCAACGAAGATGAATGTCGCATTACTGAAATTCAAAGAAGATGGACAGACAGAACCGCATCCAGCCAATCACCTTCGCAGGCCTGAAGACCTCAGAAGGGCTATTCATATGGCGGGAAACCCTGGATTAGGAGTCAAGTTTACCTTATTTGTCGTCGAGGATCTTTCGCGAGACGTGATTGAAACCCTTGGATCAGAGCTAGCTATCGATCCACGATTCTTCCGCGCTCATATCACCGACTATGTCTGGAACAATATCCGCGATAGATGGCGTGAGCCGTCAATACTTCAGGTTGATGCAAAAAGACAGACGTGGTTCCAGCTTCGCTTGATCCGTTCTCGATACTTTGAGAATCAAAGCCAGCTGACAGAAGCCAAAGCGCAAGTCAACGAGTTCAATGTTATGCGACGCCTTGATGCGGATAAGAACCAAATTTTCTGGGATCAGGATCCGGATTCCACCGTTTGGGAGAGGCTTGTAGGTGAATCTTCTCAAGATAAAAGTCGAGTTGATGCAAAGGTTGGACACATGCGCAGTCGTGCGACGTTCTGGTTGAACCCGGGATCAACTATCGGTAAGCATACTGATTCCGAGCTGGGGACCCCAGGCTGACTATTCTCAAAAATAAGGTGTTCTTTTACTTGAACCAACTCCGGAAGCCGGGTATCCTCTTTGGCGCGGATATCCCAACTGGGACGACCTTCCTGCCTTCGGTACCAACGATGCCCCTCCGGATGCAGTGCGCGACCTTCAGATCCCGCCATCTTTGAGATCCAAGGATGCTGAAAACCCAATGAGCTGGTTCGAGGACTACATTTTCTGGGCCCAGAAGACCGCCAACGTCGCAAAGCCCACAGATGGTGCGAATCAACAACTTTCCATTCCGATCCAGTGCTTGTTGCATTTGGTATGTGGCGAGTGGCTTACATTCGCCGACTATCTCAACGCCCGGCTCAACCAAATCGACTGGGGAATCGTAAACCCATCATTCTTCCCCGAATCTGGAGGTACAGACCATCAGAAGCAGAGTCTTAGGAAGCTCCATTTCTGGCGACGGTGGGTACCCCAAGCACGGGATATGCTTCAAGCAACCATGGGCCAAATCATGGATGACAAAGAAAATGAAGTTGCCAAGTCTTTCAAGCTTTACCAAGATGATCTGGAGATTATCAAGAAACGTTTGGAGGACTACGAAACACGGATCGACCGTCTCAGCACGGTAGTCAACTCGACTATCAGCCTGACTGATGCCAGCAACACATCCAAACTCACCATACTCGCTTCGCTTTTCATCCCACCGAGCTTAGTGGCTGCACTGTTATCAATGAACATGGAACCACTGATTGGGCTTGGGAACTCGCTCAAATGGTGGGCAGTGGCATCTGTCGTGGCTGTGACGGTTCTTTTCGCCATAGGTTATCTGTTGAAGACCAAGAAGGCCGAAAGCTTGAAAAAGAACTTGTCGATTACGAAGCTGGTTTCGAAGTTGGAAGGACGGTGGACCAAGAAGGCGAAGCCAAGTCTGAGTACGAATGGTGCAGTGTGTTAGGAGACAGAAAGGTGACGATGTATATAAAAGCCCGATCCTTACTTGAGTCATAGTGAGGGAAGCAAATTGAGTGACGTGAGACGGTATACGGTTGTCTCGTCGGTGTCAAAATGTATCTCAACAGCCAACGTGCATCGCCAGCGGCGATATTTGCAGCGTTGGAAGAGGGATCTGTCGGAGATTCGCGCAGCCCAATATAATCCGTTGATGTCCCAAATACTTAACTTTCTTTTACCCCTAAGTTTCCAAGACTCTTTTCTGAGAGACTTACATCACAGTGACAAATATGTCCATATTTCAAGAAGGATATTGGCTATACTTATTATGAGGAAAATCAGATGTGTCGGAAGTATGCAGAGTACTTAGAACTGATAGACTTTTAGGCAAAATAAAGTTCGGGTTGATACAGTTACAAAGAAACAGATCTATAGCCATCTAATTATACTTGTCTATCTTCTTCCCCATCTATAGTCTATACGGGTATAAGTCAACATACAACACACAACACATCAGAGCTTCGCCCTGGCGTGCATAACAGGACAACCATTTGTCTTGGCCCCTTGCCCGAACTCTGCACCTCTTGAGACCGAATCGCTCTTTTTCGGCGCGCTTCTATATCCTCCCTTCTCATTATCGCTGTTGGTAATATTCCCTTCTGCGTCTCTTGCTATTCCCAGCTCCAGCAGCTTGGCGAAGGCTGCCTTGAAGTCGTTGAAGAACAGCTCCTTATCTTCGGCATAGAGACGCACATACTTGGAGAACTCGGGGTCTGTCATCAGAGCCATATCGGTCGGTAACATCATCAACTCCTCTTCTGTGTCAGTGTCAACAGAAGAGAACTGGGTAACACCAGATTCGGGGACTGTCTTCTCAGTCCACTTTTCGGACAGCAGGAGGCGGAAATATTGATTCGAGAATCGTGTCGGATTGTTGACCCATTTCCCCTCGAATCCCGAGTTTTCCGTATGGCATCGTCCAAGGCTGTGCGCGCCACTGAGGGCTACAATCTCCCGGTCGTTGAATCCCATTCGGTAAAAGATGTCTCGGATGTGGTCTGCTCCTTGAGCAGCATCAGGAAGACGGCCGCGAGGTGGAAGCTTGCTATCATCAGTAAAGTCGGTTCGCCCCGGAAGCCAATCGATTTCGGGACCTCCCATGGCTCGAATTGCCGTTACACCGGCAAGGGTCCATAGATCTGAGTAAGTGATCCATGGGTGAAGACGCTTGAGGGGCTCTAGGAAGAGGCGAGCATTCTGAAGGCCGGCGTTGGCAGGATCGCCACCCTCGGCCTCGTAGCGCATGCCAGCACCGTTTGAACCTCCAGTGTCTGTTGCTACGTCATATGTGCCAGAGGAGTGCCTATAAGCTACGTTAATCATTAAACGATGTTTGTCAGGTTTGTTGTAGACTTACCAGGCTAGGCGCACAAGAACAGGGCCAGCACTGCCATCGTCGTAATCAGGCTGGCGGAGGAGATCAATGATAGACTTTCTGACAGCTTCGAAGTCACCAGCCCTCGAGGCCTGGGTTTCTGGTAGCGGCTTATCGATACTGGCCATCTCGATAAGGCTTGGTGGAGCAGATTAAGAAAAAGATTTACGTGATAGAGTACTAAGGGTATCCGTATACTGGACTAGAATTTGATTCTAATATTAAAGATACAGAATCATAACAAGCAGGAAGGAGTGACTGACTACAAATAGAAAAGTTGAAGTGTCAAAGGATATTAAACATAAAAATCAGGAGACGTTCTCGGTGCCATGTGATTGTAAATTAGCCCAAGGCCCACAAGCAAAAGTCGTGATTGTGGGTCGGGAAAGACTGCCGAGGTAGATTGATAGGGATCAAGCCGAGGAAGGGTTATTTTCAATCAATCAAGACGAGATAAGAGAAAAAGTTGAATATTTCACTCTATATCTGTCGTTCAACTCCTAACTTCATGTTCGCCACATTTTGCATCTCAATGTTGTTCCAATATCCCCAACCTACCCCAAAAAAAACTCCCCTTCGCCCGGTTGGTCAGCTCCGTCTCCAATTCGGCTAGACTAGCTCTCTAGACTCCAACTCTTATCGAGAAGTTTACCATCTTCCTGTCGACGTACCTAAAGTTCTAGATTTTTGCCTTCAAAGCTGAGATCATTCAGGCTGCTAAGTTTTTGGTGGTATTCGAATCTAAGTCCTAAGCCACGAGGCCCCACTGAAGATCACGCGTTATGCGATCAACTGTTGCTAGCGAAATCTGTGCAATTACAGGGCTGTGATGGTCACTAAGACGAATTCTTACTGTTGTAATTTCCACGTTCGTCGCCATATTTTCTGCCAACCATGAGTAGAATTATTCACAAAGGATATTATTACTGGGGTTCATAGTTCGATTTAATATTTCTCCGACCTTGAACGCGTTTAAAAGAGAGATAGTCCTCGTCGATGTAATTAATATGCCATTTCCACCAATCGGACGTTGTATCATGAAACATCATCAATCTTCCGGATAAAACATCTTGGCAGGGACCCGGTCAAGATGATCAGTGTAAAGGTGAAAGCGCCCTTGCCACGTTTGAGGACTTGCATGTTTTGTTTCCCCTTCTTCATCCGTTCTTTTCGTTGTATTATACTTATAAAATGAGGTCGTTTCTTCAATTTTTGAGTCTGGCAGCTGGACTGTCCCAGGCGACAGCTGCCCCTGTTCTGTCCAGAGCTGCTGGTGGTTCTAAAAACCTGATTGTCTTGTAAGCCATCTCCTTGTCTAATTGTTGAAGCTATCATCCTTATAAAACTCTCAGTGGCGATTCATACTCGACTGTTGGTTTCTGGCCTGGAGGCGACTTGCCTAGCGCTAGCAGCCCTCTCGGAAATCCCGCTCTCCCAGGACAAACAACAGCAAATGGATTGAACTGGGTGGGCCAATTGACTAGCGTGCTGAACACTTCTACGATCTTAACTTATGACTTTGCTGTCACTGGCGCTACAGTTGATAAGGAAATCGTCTCGACATATGCACAGTATTGCGTTGATGACCAGGTGGCCCAGTACAAAGAATATGTCGCAGACAAAATCAGTTCTGAAGAAACACTTGTCGCCGTATGGATCGGTATCAATGATCTCGGTGAACCATTCTGGAAGAAATCGGCTGCGCCAATTGAGAAAACCATGGATCGATATTTCGAGCTTTTGCAGACGCTGTCTGAGACTGGCTTGAAGAAGTTCGCCCTTCTCACTGTTCCTCGTATGTCGCTTCTCCCTATCCATCAACCCAAGCTAATGTCGTACCAGCTTTCGCGGACCAAATCCCGGCTATGATCGGACAGCCTGAATCAGATCTCAATACGCTTCGTGCAGACATCATTGCCTATAACAAAGCTCTAACTGAGCGTGCTGCCAACTTTTCAAAGTCTAGCTCAGGTGTCGAGGTGACCGTATTTGACACGAAACCTACTTTTGACACCGCAGTCAAGAGCTTCAAAGAGTATGGGGCCAAGGATGCGACATGTTATGGTGGAAATGACTGCCTCTGGACCGATACTTATCATGCCGGTGTCGCTATTCACAAAGCTCTTGCCCAGAATTTCGCAGAGGGCATTAGCAAGGTTTTCGCGTTCTGAGAATTGAATATTGTAGAATAGTCGCGCTGTAAGAATCGATCAATTGACCTTTCAGCACCCTTGTACGCTGTTGGAGAACCCTAGTCTGTTGGTTCTGCAGAACATTTAGCCGAGCCAGCATGTGAAGTGGCCCCTCACTTTCCAATCACGACATACAGTTTTATCCCTCACCTAATATTATTACTGTCGACATAATGGCTGATCCTGTCTCGACTGCCGATCCCGTGGCGCTAGAAGTTGATGAGGCCGACACTGATACTGCCAGCGATACTGACTCTCTTGGTCTAAATGAAGGGAGCTCCACTTCGTCAATTACCTCAAGCATTCTAAAGTATCGCCAAGAGAACGGCCGCACGTATCACGCGTACAAGGACGGGCAATATGTGATCCCCAACGACGAGCAGGAGCAGGACAGGCTCGATTTGCAACATCATCTTTTTCTTATCACCTTTGATGACAAGCTCTATTTATCACCCGCCGGTCGCGAAGGTCGCCAACTACACAATGTTCTCGACGTTGGGACAGGCACTGGACTCTGGGCCATGGACTTCGCCGATGAGCATCCCAGCGCTTCAGTCATCGGAATTGACCTCAGCCCCATCCAAAGTCCCTTTGTTCCTCCGAACTTGAGCTTCCAGATCGACGATATTGAAGAGCCGTGGACATTTCATGTCAAGTTCGATTTCATCTACAGTCGCATGATGACTGCATCCATCGCTGACTGGCCCGGCTTCTTCGCCAAAGCCTATGATAATCTCAACCCCGGCGGCTGGATCGAACTGGCAGACATTTACCCTATTACCAGCGATGATGGAACTCTGGCAAAAGACTCGGCAACTCATGAATGGGTCACCAAATTGCTGGACGGCACAAAGATGATTGGAAGGCCATTCGACGGGGCGGATAAGTATAAGGAACAGCTCGAGGCCCAGGGCTTTCAGAACGTCCAACAGGTCGTGTTCAAATGGCCTCAGAATACTTGGCCGAGAGACAAGAAGCACAAAGAGCTTGGTAAGCATCACTCTTTGCTCCAGTCTTCTATCGGTTACTGATGTGCTAATCGCGTATAGGTGCTTGGAATCTCGAAAACATCAGCTCTGGCCTTGAAGGTCTCAGCTCTGCTGTCTATACACGTGTCCTCGGCTGGAGTAAAGAAGAGCTGGATGTATTACTCGCCAAGGTCCGCCGCGAAATGAAAGACAAAGCCATTCATTCTTACTGGCCTATGTAAGTCAAGGAACCACATCGCAATCCACTAAGCTAACCTTGTGTAGATATGTTGTATATGGACAGAAGCCGGAGAAATGAAGTGACCCCTTCACAGCACACGCGTTGTTTCTTTCATGAACTGGCAATAGCAAAGATATTATTGAGCTGTGTCTGATTGAAACTCAGTTTTACTTTCATCACGTAAATACTTCCAAGATACAATATTTCTCTTTTTGCCTTGTCACATCCGTCCAACCTCCTCAAATTCCATCAAATGCACGAGTCTACTTTGGAACGAACTTCTCCAGAGTCCTAGTGATAAGGTTGTAGGTCGAGTTCTTATCCAAACTCAGGTACAAGTCCGAGCCCTCATTAAAACTACCCCATGCAGTCCAACCATACCAGACATCACTGTTGCGATCGAGGAATGCCAGCATGGATTGAATCGTGTCAGCACAGTGAGGGAAAGGTCCACCTCCAAACTCTGTGACCATTCCTTGAAAGCCGTTACGACGCAAGATGCGAGTGACTTCTTCAAACCTCTTGACAAAACCACTCCAGGGCTCGCAGAGACCGTATGCTCCGGCTATATCGTCGAAGTACTGGTGAAAGTCGTAGAGAGTGTTGTTGGCGGGGTCTTGAATGAGACCGGGGCCAATACCCGGCTGAGAGAAAGCCTCCCAGTCGACGAGACGAGCAAATTGCGTTCCTGAGACAAGAATCTTCTGTTTGTCGGTGACGTTTCGGATAGCGAGAATTGCAGCCTGGTTTGTCGCGCCCCATTTGGTGATGTCAAGATCATGAGCTAGACAACTGTTAGTTTGACTGCGGGCAATAGACTATGGGCTAAGAGGTGCTCAGAGTTCGACATACGTTCATTCATGAGTTGGAAGATTACCGTGGGGTTTGCTTTGTATCTCTCGGCAAGCTTGGTCCAGAGATCGGCAAAGTGGTCATTGGTGACGGTGATATTAGGATTGAGGAATGACACTTCAGGTTGGCCGATCACGGCGCAATACCAACGTGCATAGTTGTGCTGGAACAATCAGTGTGCGAACAGCGAAAAGAGGAGACCATGTCCACTTACAATATCCAGGATGGCCTGTCCACCATCGTCGGTAATGGCCTTGACCAGCTCGTCAACTGCTTCCATATTGGTCTCATTCAAGCTACCGCCAAGCGAAGTCTGGACATGCTGCCAGGCCATAGCAATCCGAAAGAGATTGAAGCCCTTGTCGTGCCATGACTTGTAGTCTTCAACGGTATTTATGTATGGGTAGCTGTGATAACTTGGTTTGCAGGACAGATCGAGGAAGGTGTTATAAGCTGATCCGAGGATGTTGACATCGTTGGCGAGACCAAACAAATTGACACTGCTCATGTTAGTCGTCGTTCTCTGAATTTGATGATCATGTGAACCTACCCTGCCCATTTTACCTGGCTAGCAATAGCAGTTTGAGCTGCGAAAAGAAACACAAAAGGTTTGAGCTGCATGATGACAATGAAAGAAAAGACTTGAGTGACTTGATACACTTGACCGAGACTGCGAGAACGCACTATTTTATAACAATCTGGCTGCCAATGCGCTCATAATTCATTGATATTTTTATCCAGTGGCAGTGTCATGTTCGATCTGGACTATCACTTCACCTCGCGCTCCAGTTCCTGAAAGAGTAGTCCGAGATGACGATCTGTCAGCTTCGGCGGAGTCACGCTAGACAGCACCTCGCGATCCGGCCCCACTACGGAGGCTGAGAATCCCGCTTTCTTATGATGATCCGGAATCACCGGCACAAATGATCAGTGAATGGCTCTTATTGGATTTATTGGAAGAACGTTCAGTTGCTTCACTAAACCGCTTCCGGCCTTGCTCAGTGCGGTGATGGCGAGCGCTGGTGAAGCTGATGGCAGACGCATAGCAAAGCAGCTCTTAATATTTCTCTAGGATCTGCGCCCCAATGAAAAGCCCTTTCGTAGTAGAAATCTTTTCCATGACTCCTGCCACCCATCCTTGCATGCTCGGAAAACCGCTTAGGTGATTATACGCGACTTTCAGTGGGAATAGCAGATTGAACGCTCCCGATGCTCCGCCTTCGTTCTGCAGCATATAATCTACGCATTGGCATATTGCTTGTGCGTTGCGGTAACGATTCTCATGGTTCCATAACACAAGCTCCGATGCCTCTTCAAAGTGGTTTTCGTAGGGAGACATACCTGCATCGAAGACGCGGCAGTGGCTTGGCAATGACATCAACTGCCCCAATATTGAATGCAATATCAAGTGAGTTGTGTTGAAGTAGACAAAATCGATGGCCCTTTCGAGATCAGAAAAGCATAGGAAATTCTCCAGTGTTTCATGGTATAGTTCTGATGGCTCGGACACCCTCTTCTGTCTCCAGCAACTATGAGGATGCATGAAGGTCCATGAGATCCGCAAAGAGTCGAGCTGCTCAAATGAAGCCTGCAGCTTTTGACTTAGGAAATTTGCAGACATCGAGAAACTATTCGCGCCGAGAATATTATCGACTTCTTCCATCATGCCAGGAATGTCGCATAAAATATCTTGTAGGTGATCCCCGATCGTCTTGGACATGGGTTGCAGTGCCCATGGTATATGCTTCCACTCATCTTGTTCTAGAAAGGTGCGTTTTCGTTGGGCCATAGCACCTATGGACTGTAAAGGGTTAGTAAATTATCAGTTGTGAAGTGAAATACCATACTATGAATGACCTGTTGATCTGTAAAATGGTTTTTGCCGCGTCCATCTCGAATCCATAGGGCCCTGCCATTTCCGTCTTTCAACGTTAGCAAAAGCTAATCAACAACTGCTAAAGGGCGACCGTACCAATGCTGCAACACCATGGCAGTGCTGTAGCCAATTTGACATGGAATCAGAAGATATCATCTCATATACGCCAAGGAACAGCGCGCTCCATATGGTGGAATGAGGGAGAGGCGTCGACGCTTCGGTCCTCGTTCCAAGATCAGTCTTCAGCTTTCGTACCGCTTTCCCATACAGCGCAGAAGCATGAACCCTCATTTCAGGTATACAGTGCATGCTAGAGAAGAAGGCTTCCGCAACACATAAGCCCGACAGGCCTGCTGTTGAGCCCGCCTCTCGTGAGAAAAGACTCAGGATTGAGGATCCGTCTTCGAGGGGTGACTTGACCAGGACAAATAGGTTGTTGACAAAGAATGATATGACTACTTCATTTTTAAAGCCATGCAAGTCGATTATGACGGGCATTTGCTTGAAGTCTCCCCTTTTGGTCAATGCATTGTGAGGCTGAGGCTCAGGATCTTGAGGTCGGACAGTTTTTGCAGCATCATGTGAATGATTTACAAATACAATACTGTCATCGTATTGGCATGGATGAAAACCTTTATTGCATCTCTTGCAGGTCGGTCGCTGTTCATCTATGGTCATCAGCCGTGAACAAAATCCCTGAGCGATAATGACATACCGCATTTGACCCTGCGTTTGCGGCACGTCAAGCATCCTTTACTGCGCCGGGGTTGTCTCCTTGGCGGGATACTCAATGTTATAAGAGCATTTGGCTGCGAAGACATGTCCTTGTCTCCAACGCTGGTATGTTGAAGTTTATTGTTCCAAGGGCTACCATTTTCGCTGGTGAGGGTCTGCAAAAGTGGGAAGAGGTCAAGGCGGAGTTATGAATTTCCTATTTGGATGTAGCATCAAAATTGGCAAGCTGCAGGTCTTGTTGATTGGTTCATCTGTTCCTAGGCCTCATACGTCATCAAAATGATCATTTCGTCTCCTTTTCGGCGCCGGTTCAGCTTCATACCGCAGATACAAGACCTAGAGTTTGACAAGTCATTGAAACCTGGAAAGACCCTTGTTGATAAAGCGAAAGGGGATCAGAATATCACCCAGTCTGTGTTGATTCAGATACAACTTGATTGGTCTGTTCGGTAGCTCGCAATCCGGATATCAAATATCCAGACGCTAACGCACGGAGATGATGCGGGGGAGCAAACAACTTCTCGGCAGACGCAAAAGATAGCAGACTCGGGATATGCGCAACTGCCTATCTTCTGTCCTCTATCTTATCTCTTACTAAAGATATATAGAATTGATTCCAAAGAGTCAAGCATAAGAATCAATACTTCCAAGCACACTTCGCGCTCACAATTTGGCTTGTACGTGAATCGAATCTATACTACCCTACACTGACCCACAGTAGGGAAGCTTAATTCATGAACCCTGATGATAGACTATGAACCACGGATCTACAGCAGTGCAGGTGCCGTGCCATTCAGCTTGCGTAACCCAATGTTATCTCGACAATGAAGCCTTCGTCCATCTCACTAACGACATCGAGACCGTTCGATGGATGCATTTATCACAGTTTTTGACGATGCTTCCCAGGACAGGACTAGTGACACCACCAATCTACTAAGCTTTATCAGCTTTAGCAGTGAAGCTCGGACTCTAGCATGCCAATCGTTCCGAGAGGGTTACAGATAAGCTATCATGCTTTCGGAATAGCTTCTTCGCCTCGGATTCATTAAACCTTCCGTTGCCCTGGGCCTGGGCAGCAACGACAGTGGAGAAGTTGCAATTATTACCCCAGATTCCATCGCCGCGGCTCCTTGTTTTCTCACACGATCACGCATTAAGAACTGAAGACTCTGAATCACGTATTTGATCATGTCTACGACGGCTGTGCATTCTGCCCCACCTAACCCCAGGAAGCGGGCTTCGGTAGCCTGTAACGGATGTCGGGTCAAGAGGACAAAGGTAATGCTCCCCTCCCTGCACAATTTGAGCCTCAATACGAACGAGTGACGTTGCATGACCTCAATCTACGTGTGATAGTAGCTGACCCGAGCTATACGTAGTGCGATGGCAGTCAGCCAAGATGCAGCGCATGCTACGACCGCCATCAAGACTGCGAATATACCCAGGCTGAAAGCAACAGAAAGTACGTCAACACAGCATCATGACAGAAATGATACTAACATATATGGACAGACGACATACAAATGCATATATCAACGCGTTGGAAGCACGTGTCGCAAGCTTGGAGAAACAACTCGCCCAGAGCAATGGTGATCCTGGGACACCAGACTCTGCGAAGAACAGCAGCAACTGTGACCATGAGGAGGTGGCCTTCGTAAGCACTACCCAAGCTTCTCAACCGGACCCAAACAATACCACGAGCGAAGAAGATATGGACGATCTCGCAAATGCTCTCGGTTGCTTCACTCTTGGTGAGATTGGAGAGTTGCGCTATTTCGGTGCATCCAGCAACTTTTCCATCATACACAACCACGCTATCAAGGTTCCATCATCGATCCAAGCCAGAAATCGCGGCATAGAGGCCGCCAACAACATGCCTGACTTTATCACGCCTTCTGATGAGATGCGCGATCACCTACTGGAGATCTTCTGGCGATGGCAGAACTCTTGGCAATACATCGTCCCAAGAGAGCTCTTCGTCCGCGATTTATACGTCGAGAAGAATGGCCGATACTGCACGCCTTCGCTCATGGCGGCTATTCTAGCCATGTCGTCGCGGTACTCTCCAAGATTAGAGCTTCGGACTGACCCCGATGACGCCAATACGGCTGGTGAAGCATTTGCCGCTCAAGCCAAGACTATGCTTCATTACGAATGCGAAGCTCCAACGACATCTACGGTTCAAGCAACAGCACTTCTGGGCCTGTACTGGGCTACTATTGACAATGAGGGCCTCGGATTCATGTATATCGGTATGGCGACAAGGATGGCCATGAACTTGGGCCTTCATTGCGACTGTTCGCCATATGCTTCTAAAGGATTAGTGTCTGATGACGATGTCGAAGCGAGGAACGTCACGTTCTGGGGTGTATATGTATTAGACAAGTAAAATACCCGAGGAGCACTGACGTGATTTGGAAACTGACACCGAGAACAGATTTTATTGCCTTGGCATGGGCCGGCCGGCGAGTATCCAAGAGTACAATATCACAACTACCAAGCCAAAAGGACTCGTGCAGCATAGTCCGCTCTTATCTGACCATCAATATGGAATATCCGCTCCATTTCCCACAAGTCACATTCTGGAAAACTCGATGTATACTTGCGAGCTTTTGCTCGCTACCTCGGAAGTTATCGACCAGCTGTGAGAAATCTATACCTAGTGAGCAAGGGATCGCCACTGACATGATATAGATATGCTCAGAGATACGCGTGGACTGACAAAGAAAGAGAAGATCGAGTTATGAAAGCTCATCTACAAGCTGTCGGGCTCTTTGACCGGTTGCCGAAAAGCTTGAAGATCTCGAGTTCCAGTCTTCAATGTTCTCCGCCATATGTCTATCAGTTTCAGTAAGTGACTATGGGTCTGGTATGAGTAAGTGTCGCACTAACTAATATCCTTCAGTTTACAATACCACCATGCAATATTATTACTTCATCGGCCATTCTTTCAGCTTCTCAACCCTGGCAAGAACGCCATCGCCTATGATCCAGAGGGAGGAGATATTCATTCAAAGTCCTGCAGGGAATCAGCCGTCAAGATGGCTAGGATTCTACAAATATTCAGGAAGAATTACACAATAGTATGTGCTCGTTTAACCTTGACTATCCAACCAAACTGACAACGTCTAGCGAAATATACCTGTCTCAGCAGTCCACCCAGCCTTCACTGCAGCAATCATCCATCTTCTTCACATTAAATCATCAGGAAACAATGGCAGAAGTGAGGCTATGAGATGTCTTTACATATGCGTTAAGTCTCTCTACGAGATGAATGTGAACTGGAATTGGGCCAACAGGTCGATTCGAGCGATCTTATCGCTGGCTAGGGAATGGGATATCGACATTTGGGCACATGGTCTCGCACAAGAGATCAACGAAGAGAGCAGGCGACAATTTGAACGGTATGAAATGGACGATTTGGTGGTTTTCCATGATCAGGGCGCGGAGGGTAGCTTTGAGCATGTTTATTCGCTGGACGATATCTTTGAGTCTTGGACGTATGATCAGTGTTTTGGGGAGTCATCTCTTGACTTTTTCGTTTAGTCTTAGGAATTTAATCAGGCTTTGTTTTTGGTATTACAAGTCTGTCTATATAGCTTAATCACATTCTAGGAGATCGGTTATCCTGCTTCCGATATGAGCGAGGTCTGACACGTCACCCATCGTGCATTGACTGCAACCTATTGTAGGATTGCGGATATCATAAAACCGGCGTGCGGAGATTAAGTTTGGTATCCCTGGGGTAACTGGGGTCAAGGAGGGGAGTTATCCGGGAATCAATCATCCGACCACGATGATCGTCAGGTAATATGATATCCGGATAGACACCTCAAACAAACCCCGCCAATGGCAGATAGATGCTGAGATAGGAAATATCGTCAGATGTTTGTCACAAGTCGAGTGTCAGTCTCAAAAGTATAAGTAAAGGAGCTAATCGCCCTCAAATTCCTCATCTCATCAACCTTCTCAGTCCAACACAATCATCAGCAACACAAGTTCGCAACCACCAAACAAATCCACAACCTCAACCATAATCTATCAATATGTCCAAGTCCCTCAAGGTCGCCGCCATCCAAGCCGAGCCCGTCTGGAACGATCTCCAGGGCGGTGTCAACAAGTCCATTGGCCTCATCCAAGAGGCAGCAAAGAACGGAGCCAACGTCATCGGCTTCCCTGAAGTCTTCATTCCTGGATATCCATGGTAAGTAGGAGACTTACGAAACATGGGCAGATCAGCTTATTCATTGCTAGGAGCATCTGGGCCAACTCGCCTACCGAGAACGCACCATGGATCAACGAGTACTTCAAGAACTCAATGGAGAGAGAGTCACCTGAGATGGACCAGATCCGAGCTGCTGTTCGAGAGGCAGGTGTCTTTGTAGTCCTTGGATATAGTGAGAGATACAGGGGAACCCTTTACATCGCACAGGTGAGTTGTGCTACCAAGTGAACTTTTCGGTGCACTGACGGAATAAGTCTTTCATCGACGAGACCGGCACCATTGTTCTTCACCGTCGCAAGATCAAGCCCACCCACGTTGAGCGTGCTATCTACGGTGATGGACAAGGCGAATCTCTGACCAATGTCGCCGACACGAAGTTCGGAAGGGTCGCTGGTCTTAACTGCTGGGAGCACACTCAGACACTTCTCCGCTACTATGAATACTCCCAGGATGTCGATATCCATGTCTCGAGCTGGCCATCCATCTTCCCCCAGAACGTCCCCGAGTGGCCATACCACATCACTCCCGAATGCTGCAAGGCCTTCTCTCACGTCGTCTCCATGGAAGGAGCCTGCTTCGTTCTTCTGGCAAGTCAGATCATGACTGAGGAGAACCATAAGAAGGCGAACGTCGACGGCTATGACTATACCAAGAAGTCTGGCGGTGGCTTCAGTATGATCTTCTCGCCTTTCGGAGAGGAACTTGTCAAGCCCCTTGCTCCTAACGAGGAGGGTATTCTTTATGCTGATATCGACCTTGAGGAGAAGTACAAGGCGAAGCAGAACTTGGACATCGTTGGCCATTACTCTCGACCCGACCAGCTGAGCCTTCGCGTCAACAAACATGCTGCTAAGCCTGTTTTCTTTGCCAACGACCTGTGAGCTCATGGATCTGATTCCTCGGCGAATGGTTCTTGCTTACAGGTCGCAGTTCGGTGAACCAATCGCAAGCCCATAGTACTCTTCCTTTGAGGACCACTTAGTTTGAATAACAATTAACTACTTACAATCACCAAGTCTTCAGTGCCATGATGCTTCTAACCGTATTGTGACCAGAAATAGTGTAAAAGATTTGGAATGAAAGGCTATGAAATGAGAGGACTATTTTAAGCAGGCTATACATAAACTCCAACTCTCTCTACGAAGACACCTGCGCATCATTGACCAACCCAGCGATATGAGCATGCATGTCATAGGCACAAACCTCATCAATAGTCAACATGCCCGGTTTCGTGTTCTTGCTCGACCAACCAATCCTTTCATTCAGGTTCTCCCTCGCACGCTTGCTCGCTTCTTGCAATCTTGTAGCACGTGGCTTTCGCTCCGCCTCATACAACTTGAGACGCTGCTCAACGCTCAGATCTGAGTACTTGTCTGAAAAGAGGATACCCAATGCGCCCGCGTCCTCAATGGCCATACAAGCACCCTGACTTTGATCTGGCATCATTGGATGCGCAGCATCGCCCAGCAGTGTGGAGCGGCCTTTGGTCCAGTAGGGATAAGGATCGTGGTTGTATAGACGCCACATCTTGATGTCTTCGGCGTTGAGGAAGAGCTTGATAAGTTTAGGGTCTAGCCCAGGAAAGGTGGAAGCAAGGACATCGCCGGTGGTGGAGATGTTCCATCCATCTTCCTTGGTATCGTTCTTCTCAGCTGGGTAAAAGCAGTAGCATGAAACAACGTTGTTATCGCTGCATGCTGATAGAACAATTTTGGTCTTTGTGTCACCGCCCCAAAACTCGATTGCCTCGTTGTTGATATACTCTTCCAGGCCGAGCTCACGTAGCTTGTCGGCGTAGATAATGCAGCGATAACAGCAAGATGTGCTGGGCACGAAGTTTGGGATAACGCCAAGTTGCTCACGCATTACGCTTCGGATACCGTCTGCGCAAATGATGGCATCATGTGTAGTCTCATTACCATTCTCAAAAGTGATATGACCAGTTTCAGTGTCGAGCTTGGATGCCTTGTGCCATGTCTTCAACTCAGCGGGGCGACCTTTGCCACTTTGCGACAAAGCAGTGTCCTTGAGGTGGTTATGCAAGTCGATTCGATGGAAGTTGTTGTAGTCTGTACCGAAGCGTTCGCGATAGTCTCCCAAAGGGTATGTGCCTTCGACTTCTCCCGTAGAATAGTCATGGCGAATGAGGTTGCGCAGAATGACTGGCTTGGCAGCAGGAATGTCAACGTCCCATTCTTCTAGGAAGCGAGAGCCGTTGGAAGCGACTGAGAGAGATGCACCGACTTCACCACCAAAGTCGTAGCGCTCATAAAGTGTGACTTGATGGCCCGCTCGTCGGAGGGCGATAGCGGCGGAGAGGCCACCAAGACCGGAGCCGATGATGCCTATCGAGAGAGACGTTTCTGTTCGTCCAGGCATGTTGTGTTGTGAAGAGATTGTGTGAGTAAGTTGAGATAAGTGAGCCGTTTGGCTGAGTGATACAGTGAAGTATTTTGTAAGACGTGATTGAGTGTATCGGCGAGAAGATTGTAATTGAAGTTCTAATTATATGTATCGCAATCTTATGCCCAGCGCTCAAGTCATGTCATTACTCTCGTCTCGCGTCATACCAACCGCAAACTGTTCCGCCCTCCGACGACTGAGGCTGAAGACCACTATCTCCATCTCAAACCGCGCGGACCGCTATCAACACGACCAATCCAAAAACCATCCCCGAGACCTCGAAGCGACGGGCGGGGAAGCAATCCACATGATTTCATTGGTCCCGCCCATCAGGATCCGACGGTTGCAGCTTTATCGCGGGCTAGCCCAATCTAGGTAGATAGAGACTAGAGTTTACCAACGTATCATCATTCCCCAGGTTTTTGGAGTCCAGACTCGGAACTATGACTTGAACTCTGTCGAGATAACATTGCGACTGCTCATGTTTGGCTGGTTGATGTCGTAAAGGTGGTATCGCGGGCTCGAGGTACTTAACCCTGTCTTGTCGTCCCATTGAGGCATCTCCTTTTGGCTTCAGTACAGGCTGCCTTCGTCCATCGATCGCTACCTTGCCATCAATTGAACTCTTCACTCAATTATCTGACTCGTCATTCAACACACATAAACTACTTGTGCCACTGGATAGGTGAGTATCTAACAGTTTGCACTGACTGCATCTGTCTAACATCGCTTAGCAGCATCACCATGACTCCCACCGACAACGAGAAGATCCCAGACATCATGCGTCCTCCCTCCGTCATCAAAGGCTCAGTCCAAGATGTCATCAGCGAAACATCTCTGAAGCCCATCACTCGCAAAGTCGACTACCATCTCGTTCCTCTTATGCTACTTTGCTACTTCCTCCAATTCCTCGACAAAGTCCTCATCAACTATGCCAACATCATGGGTCTTTCCGAGAACCTCCACTTCACAGGAAATGACTTCTCCTGGATGGCCACCGCTTTCTTCATCGGTTTCGCTGTTGCTGAGTTTCCTCAGGGTGTCTTGATCCAGAAGTTTCCCGTCAGCAAGGTCCTCGGCCTCAATGTTGTTCTCTGGGGTATCGTTATCTGCTGCTCGTCTGCCGCGCACAACTTTCCTGGTATGACAGCTGCGAGAACTCTTCTTGGCATGTTTGAAGCGGTGATCTCACCCGCCTTGATCATGATCACTTCACAGTGGTACACTAGAAGACAAGCAACCCCAAGAACTGGTATCTGGTACTGCGGTCTTGGCATCGGTCAGACTGTTGGTGGACTGATCTCGTATGCTGCTCAGCACGGTAGCCGAACCAGCAGTTTTCAGAGCTGGCGCATCATGTTTGTGTCAGTGGGCGCCTTCAACGTCATAGTCGGCCTTCTTGTGCTCTTCTGGATGCCTTCCTGTATCAAGGACGCCAAATTCCTCACCGAGCAGGAGCAGATCATGCTTCAAGAAGCTCTCGATGCTGATCAGGGAGGGAAAAGCGCAAAGGTCTTCCGGTGCTCTGGTATTTGGGATGCTCTTAAGGACATTCAGGTTTGGCTGCTTTTTTTCAACACCATTCTCATTGTTATCCCGTCGGGTATCATCACGACATTCTCTGCTACTCTGATTCGCGGCTTCGGATACGACCCCAAGCAGGCCGCCCTTCTCAACATGCCTGCCGGCGTCGTATCAGTGTCAGCCACCTTACTCAGCACCTTTGCCATCCTCTACGGGTTCCCGCGATGGTTGGGTCTCTGCCTTCTCATGGTCCCAACCCTGATTGGTGCAGGGCTCATGTCCTTCTACTCTAGCAGTCAAGCCGGCTCTCTTGCTGGTATCTATTTGATCAATTTCGACGTTGCGCCTCTTGCGCTGATCTATGCTCTTGTCGGAGCCAACGTTCAAGGGTACACCAAGAAGGTCACCACGAACGCTATCGTTGCTGTTGGCTTCTCCATTGCCAACATCATTGGTCCCCAGACCTTCCAAGCCAAAGATGCGCCAAAATTCCTCCCAGCAAAGATAACCGTCTTTTGTGTTTGTGGTGGATCGGTTGTCGTCACTATTCTTACTAGAATTCTTTATGGCCTTCGAAACAGAAAGGGGAGGGTTTCGCAGGATCTTGGGCAGAGTGGCGATGTTGATCCGGATAACATGACGGATAGAAACAACCCTAACTTCTTCTACGTTTACTAAAGTAATGAAAAGACTTAGGTTAACTTAGTATATAATTTACTCGAGTTTAGGATATCTGTGCTAAGTTTAGGATACCTTTACTGAGTTTTTATTGACGCCCTTTGTCAAGCGCTGCTTAAATAGTCCTCTCATTTCATAGCCTTTTCATTTGAACTTTCCACAAGTACAGTCGCGTTTGGTCGTAGTATCGTATATTGTTATCAGTATAGTGCTAATCCGCCCATCTCCTCATACCGAATTCTGGCCCAGTTAACCATGCTCTCGGTCTCTCTTCTCTTCCAAACAGTCTCAACCAATTCGCGGCTCTGATGTACATATCCAAACCCGCAGGTCCGCTCCATGATCATCAGCCTATCTTGTACGACCATTCTCTGCTCAAGACAGTTGCATGCACCACCTGCCATTACCAGAGGGAATAGAAGACAGCTCTCGAGTGGACTGCCGTAACGGATCTTCTGCGCTGAGTCGAGGATGTGCTGGACACACTCGAATACCTTTTCTGTGAGCGAGTAGCCTTCTGTGATTTGGTGAAGACGGAGGCGGAGGGCCCATTCGTATGCGGTTGTTGCGTGCAGTACATCGTCATTGGTTGGTGACAAGGACGCAACGGCGCCTGCGAGGCCGCCATAGTCGTAAGCCCAGTTATCCAATCTACCTTGAACTCTTTCAGCCTCTTCACGAAATAGAGCTTCAGAAGCCTCATCAACTCTTGTTCCTCGTTTGCTAGCCAGGTTGTTCACGCGATCTACCATGTGGAACAGTTCCTTCGGTATTCCGTAAACTGCGGCGTCGTCGTTGCTAGAATCTTCAGTCGGCTCAGGTGTAGTTACCACTGTCTTGTCATCTATCAGAGGAGGCTTGCAAGTACTTGTTGTCGCTGCACTGTCTAGAAATCGTGCCAGCTTGACAAAGAACTTGAAGTGACCTGCCAGATTACCACCAGTCTGGGACTTGACTGTTGACAGGAGTCGTTTTGCGCCCTGTAGGTGAAGCTTCCATCCTGCCGAGGTGCCATCGAACAGCTCCGACATACACAGAAGTAGGCAGGAAACTAGCGCGACATCCACTGAGCCCCCATCAACATGAGGTAGGAGACCGGCCAAAGATTGCGTCGCTTGGCCTTTGTGATACAATGCCCTGTCTCGCATGTCGGGTTGAAGCTTCTGCCAGTGTGTCGCGCTCAAGGCGAGGACACAATGAAGGATGAGCTGATTTGAGACGGCCATGGGTACAAGATAGCTGAGGTAGGGGTTTGATGCCGTGTTCGGATGCCTTGATAGCACGGAGGCGACAATATTTGAGTAGTGGTTTAGTAATGCTTTATCGTGAGGAGATGTCATGTCCGGTACTAAGCTTGGCGTATAGAGAGTGAGTGTGGTATTTGGTAGACTGTCCGGTGAGTCCTCGGCAACGGGAGGTGTTTCCGGGAGAATATCGAGCCAGCCTGAGTCAGTTGTCAAGTCCCAAGACAGTTCTGGTAGTGTCGCCGTCATGTCAACGTCGACACCATCTACAGGAACGGCTGTGGACATTTGGCATAACAAGTCGGCAATACTCAGATCCACGTTGGATTGGGCCGAACCTGGTGAAGGATTTGGGCTTGGCGACGTCTCCGAAGATAGGTCGAGGACCTGTTCTGCGCTGAGCCACGATTCGTTGGTCCAGCTATTAAGCCTTGGTCTACTTGCTCTCTCTGCCGGCCACGAACAATCAAGGCAAAGTCTCCTGCAATCGCCACAACTGGGTTTCCTATGACAATGATGAGATCGAGCTCATCGAGACAAACAAGGTGGAGGCTTACCGTTCATCGCATTTCTTCTTGCGCCTTTTACACGTCAAACAACCGGTCTGTACCCTGCGTATCTTGGCTTTCGGCTGACCAACAGAAATCCCATCGCCAGCATCAAGCCCAAACTCTCCGGAAAACGAAGCCGAGTACCCCTTCGGGCGACAAGGTAGGCTCAGTCTACTGCACCGGTCACAGGGCACTCCACCCTTGCAGCGCTGTTTGATCTCGGCGCATCGTAAGCATGTATTACTCGATCGCTCGCGCGTCGCCATGATCTCCAGGTCAATGAGGAGGAGGAAAAGCTGGGGTAATGAGAGGGGAGAGGAGGTATGGGTCACCCGGAATTAGGAACCGGCTCCCTCGTTATCTTGGTAGCGCGTGAGTGCTAGACTGTTAACAGCTAGTTTGGTGATATGGTATCCGTCATATCAGGCGCTACAGTGGTATCAAGCGGGGTAGATAGCGCTGTCGGGTATGGGGAGATAGGGCGCTAACAGTGAGCTCTTCAGCGACTGGCCTTGGCTTGCTGCCGATTCTCTGAGCATCAGAAGTTCATTAATTCCTTGTTTGAATGGACTCACACAGGCTCACGATGTCGATGGTTATCACATTTTTTGGTTTGAAAGAATCAAATCGGTTAATTAAGCTATTCAAAGCTATAGCTCATGTAAAGCAGTTCTAATAGCACCAGCAGTCTGCAGAATAAACTCCTTCGCCTGCCAAAGATCCTTATCCATATGCATAAACGGATGCGGTACACCAGGGAACCTCTTCATCGTCACCTCGTTTCCATGCTCAATCAACTTCATACCATAAGCCTCACCCTCGTCCCTCAATGGGTCAGCCCCCGCTGTGTAAATCACCGTCTTTGCAAGATTATTAAAGTTGTCCGCCTTGAAGAGGTTGCCATAAATCGCAGGTATTTGCGCACGCTTCTCAGCAATCTCTTCGGGGGTTGAGCCCAGCGAACTCCATTTGAGCTTGTCGAACCAAGCGAGTCGACCCCAATTGAGTGTTGGCGCATGCTCATTTTCTTGCATGGACTTGAATGGTGAATCTGATGCTGAAGAGTATTGGCTCAGATCGTCTATCACTGGTGTTCCAACAGCGACGAGCTTGAGAGGGATCCCTGCGTCGCGGGCCAGGTGCGCCAGCGCGAGACTGATGAATCCGCCGGCTGAGACTCCACCAACAGAGATTCCCTCGGGATCAATGCTGAATCGCTCAGCGCCCTTCTCGTAGATGTACTTGAGAGCAGCGAAACTATCGGTAACACCACAGGGGAAAGCGTTCTCGGGCACAAGACGATATGCGACGTCAATAACGACAACGCCAGCGACATTGCAGATGTGCTTGCAAATATGACTCTCGGTATCGAGATCGCCCAGACCCCAACCGCCACCATGGTAGTCGATATGCACAGGCCATGGACCAGCAGTATCAGGCTCGTACACTCTCACATCGAGAGTGATACCCTCATGGGTGACGATTTGAGTGTCGTATTGGCGCGCGACATCTGGTGCAGGGCCAGTGCCGTACGAGTAGAGAACTGAGTATTTCGATCGAAGGATGCCGAGGTCAATTGGTTTGAGGGGGGTGTTGGCGACGTTGTCGTTGTAGAGCTTCTCAAAGACAGGGTCGAGTTTACCCTTCATTGAGGGATGAACAGGCTGGAGAGCCTCATGTTTGGTGTCTTGTGTCATGGTAAGTTCTGTAGAGATACGATATCGGGGGTGAATGAGTTGAGGATGCGATGAATGAATGGGACGCGAGATCAATTGACTCTTGAATGAATCTATTCTCACCTCCATCCGCCCAGTTCCGGCGCATGCTCCAATGCGAATTGTCTTGTCGCAAAGATCACTAATTAATTTCCGCGGTCCCCGCTATCTTACAGTGACAATTCAAGTTTAGTCTGGGGCGCAATTGATGATGGTTTTCCGACGGTTGCATAACGGCGACTTCCGACGGACCCCCTCACTAACTGACTGCGCTGGACGTGCTGAACCGCGCTGCTGGGACCTCACTGTAACGCAGATAAGCCGCGATAAGAGCTTCATGACGTGTGACGCCGTCGCACTCGCTTTGACTGCAAAGGGACTCGGGGATCAATCTGATATCATGAGAGAATAAACGCTGGTATTTCCCCTCGTTCGAAGCGACCGTAATCATCCAAATCCAATTCATCGACCATTCTTTGTGTAAAGCTCCCACCAACATCATCATGTCCAAAGACCGTAAGCCAGTTCTCATCATCGGTGCTGGAGTCGTTGGCCTGGTCCTCGCGCATGGCCTCAAGAAGGTAATGTATCTATCTCCCCCACTACCTCACCAGTTGGCCTACTAACATCCATCATGAAGCTTGGCATTCCCTTTCAGATTTACGAGCGCGACAGTCACATCAGCTCCCGCGGTCAAGGCTGGGCCATAACACTCCATTGGGTCCTCCCCTTCCTTAGGGAACTCTTATCAGAAGAAACTTTCAAGGACGTCGAATCAGTCCAAGTCGACCCAGAAGCCGACCGTCAAGGCCTCGGAAAATTCGTCTTCATCAATCTCGAGACCCTGGAGCCAAAATTCCTCATCCCCCCTGGCGATAGACGACGAGTCAATAGAGAGAAGCTGCGCAAGGTCTTGCTTGAAAGTGTTTCGGACCACGTCAACTGGAACAAGCGACTTGCTTCAATTGAAGAGCGCGATGATGGTGTTGTCGCTATGTTCGAGGATGGATCTCGGGCTGAAGGGTCTCTTATCGTTGGTGTTGAGGGCAGTAACTCAAGAACAAGGAAGTTCTTAGCACCAGAGTCATACCGAAATATTCGACTGCCGGTGCGATTTACTGGCGCTGCTCTAGATCTCACGCCAGAGCAGGTAAAGCCATTAAAAGATATCGATCCTCTTCTGTTCCAAGGCTGCCATCCCGAGACAGGGACGTTCTTCTGGTTTAGCATGCTAGAAACACCAGTCGTTAATGGCACTGTCGGAACAGAGGACGAGCATTACCGTGTGCAAGTCATGATATCGTGGCCCATGAAGACACCAGAAGACGAAGTCAAAGCCACCGACGCAGAGCGCTTGGCATATATGAAGCAGCGAGCCACAGAATTCAATCCCGTCTTACGGGACACTGTACAAAGAATCCCGGAGGGTTCGGAAGTGATTGAGATAGTCCTACAAGACTGGCCATGCCCACCTTGGGATAACCGCAACGGTCGGGTCACTCTAGCTGGCGACGCTGCGCATGCGATGACCATGTACAGAGGCGAAGCAGCGAACCATGGTATCCTTGACGCCTATCGGTTGACAAAAGCTTTGGAAGGAGCCTATCATCAAGGGAAAGGGTTAAATGAAGCTATTGATGAGTACGAGGCGGAGTTAAGAGAGAGGACCAAGGTCGCTGTGTTGTTAAGTCGACAGGCTTGCTTGGATGCACATGATTGGGCAGGGTTAAACGAGAACTCGGCTGTTTTGAAGAAGAGGGCAATTGCGGGAGTTTAGTCATTCTCAATACATACGTTTAGCGTAAGATGTTAACTTCGAATGTGATATGTGTGATGCGAGCGGTGTAGGTTTGACACAAATTGACCTGTTTTTGTACAACGGCAGCCAAAACCCAGCTTTAGGCGTTCAATTCACCAATCTGGTACCTATCTGCTCTGTGAAACTTTCTGACACTTATAAGATCATACAACACCTCTTTATTACGGAATTTTACATGGTTGTGCTGGCGTTTTTAAATGTGTATAGGGTATGCTGTGTTCAACAGCACCATTGCTGATGCTACAGGCCAGTGACCGAAGCTACCTTATCGTTATCGCTAGACTGATAGCGCCGATAACAGCTGTTATCGGCCAGTCGGCCAAGGACTCAATAATGCATCGCAAACTGTGAACAGCCGATGACGGCGCCTGGACTGAGAGGCGGAAGCCACTGAAGAGCTTAGAAGCGCTATCCACCCAAGTGACTGACTGTTTGCTTCCGCGGGTTTGAATCGTAGTGATCCAGAAAACAGCCAATTTGCATCCATCGGCTCTCGGACAAAATCGGCGCCGCTATCCGACTGTCACGAGAAGGGAGCGGGATCGGCGGGACTCGTGCTGATTTGATCGAACACGCTTTGGTCTGCAGCCGTCGCAAAGTTATCATTGCGACGGGAATGACAGCGCTAAACCCGAAGAAGAACAGGCGATGAATACCGCGGGTGAGCTGGGCTGTCAACTGAATAGAATAAGCCTCTGTAGATATGTTCGATCATGACAGCCTTGATAGTCTGTAAACATTTCCAATCATATCCCGAATCTGATTTCCAGCCTTATCGCAACCATTGAATCATTCTAAAATGCCTTCAGCATATCTCAAGCCCATTCTGCCACCATCCCTTGTCGCCGTCACTGGTGCCAATGGCTTCATAGCCCAACACTGCATTGCTCTTCTTTTGTGTGAAGGCTACAAGGTTTTGGGCACCGTTAGATCTCAGACGAAAGTCGAGCAAGTTCTTGATCTACATGGCAGAGATCCCAATCTCTCCGTCAGAGTAGTTGAGGACATCACTTCCGTTGATTCCTACCTCTCAGCCTTTGGCTCCATTCGACCGGATGCAATTCTACACCTCGCTGCACCTTTTCACTATGATACAACAGACTTGGAAAAAGACCTTATGATCCCTGCTGTCAAGGGCTCGACTGCCATCCTCAACGCAGCAAACACGCTTGGTGGCGTCAAGCGCATTGTGCATACCAACTCATTTGCAGGTATCTACGATGCCTCGAAAGGACTGCAGCCAGGCAAGATTTACACTGCCAAGGATTGGTCCCCATTGACGTACGAGGATGGTGTGAATGCACCAGCTGCAGCAGTTGCTTATCGCGCCAGCAAGACCGTTGCCGAAAAGGTGGCGTGGAAGTGGATGGAAGAGAACCCAGCTGCACATTTCGACCTTGTTAGCCTGAACCCGGCTATGGTGTTTGGCCCGTTCCTGCAGGGCGCTGTTCCCAAGTCATCAGAACATCTCAACACTTCCAACCAAATCGTCTATGGTATTGTCTCGGCCGGCCAAGACGGCGAGATACCTGCCACAAAAGGCCCTGTCTGGGTTAGTGTCAAAGATGTAGCTCTTGCGCACCTCAAGGCTATTCAGGTCCCTGAAGCGAGTGGTGAAAGATATCTTCTTGCGGCGGGAGTGTACTGTAACCAAGAGATCGCCGATGTCTCAAGGGAAGTTGCCGGGAAGAATAAGGACAAGATCCCCAAGGGTACACCGGGTCTGAGAGAGGCGTCGTCGCATTTTGGTGTAGATGCAAGTGCAACTGAAAAGGCCTTGGGTATCAACTGGCAGAGTTTGGACGACATGTTATCGGGTTTGCTGCCGCAGCTATTTGAGATACAGAAGAGGGACAAGTAGAATTTTGTAGACTGCATGCATAGAATGATAAGCACGATTAATTGAGAGTTGGCATTCGTCCATTGACCATTGAGCTCATACTGATCCCCGCGGAATCATTTACCATTCCCGGCCCACGATTGCTTCCCCGCAACTCCGTGCTCCGACCAATTCGACATCATTACCAGAAACGGAAATTTACCCCTCCAGCTGCTTGGCGACTCGTCTTAATTAGGAAGTGTTTCGCCGAAACGTGAATCCCGCGGGCAATTTATCTAACAATAGATATCAAATTCTGCTGAATATGGAGAGCATAGAGTCGTTTCATTGGCGCACGTCTTAGTTATGCATCGGTGTTGTCGCCGCACTATTCGACCCTCTGTGTCGAGGGCTCGAGATATAAGATCCGACTCCTCATGAATTCGAGATCAATCAACCCGCCCTCATCGTGATCATTTCGTAACCATGATTGGCTTTATTCTTCTTGGGGCCGGTATTGCTGGCCTATTCATTCGTCTTGTCATCTATCCTATCATCCTGTACTTCATTGACCCAAAGGGTCTGAGGAAATATGCAAACTTCTCGTGGCTTTCTCCTCTAACGGATCTGCGCCACTGTTATCTCAGTCACACTGGCACTCGGTCAGAGACGCTTGCTTCTGAACATGATCGTCGTGGCGAGCAAATTCTCAGGATCGGACCCAATGCATTGTCATTCAGCCACCCTCAAGCTGTGAGAGATATCTACGGTCATCAAACAAAGTGCACCAAGGATCACAAAGAGACAGTCCTGGCTGGGACGCATCGCAACCTCTTCGATGTTGTTGACAAGGGTGATCATAGCAGAAAGCGAAGACTTTTATCTGCTGCCTTTGCAACAAGGAACCTTGAAAAATGGGAGTTCAAAGTCCAGTATACCACGCAGCGATTGCTTGATGCTTTCGATCAACGATGCACGGGACCTCTCAAGCCGAAAACCAACCCCAACCCCGAAGATCTCACAGTTGACTTCAACCACTGGATTAATCTTTGGACTATCGAAGCAATCAACTACATCGCTCTCTCCTCAAAGATGACACTCCTCGAGACTGGTACCGATGAAGTCGTTGCGGAAAAGCCCGACGGAACTCTTTATCCCGCACGATACCGCCAAGCACAGAATGCCGCAGCCATGTGCAAGTCAGTCTTCGTCTGGGAGTATGAACTCTACCCATGGCTAGCACGTATCTCGAAAGTTGTGCCCAACAAGTGGAAGAGCTACTGGGCGACCAGTGCACCTTGGGGAGACATTTGCTACCATCAAGCTAAAGACAGACTCAGGAGATACGAGGCAGGAGAGGAGCTCGATGACTTCTTCTCGTGTCTCATGGTTAACAAAAATGGCGTACCTAATGAACTCGAGTGGGGAGAGATTGTCGCCGAGACCTCGGCTATCATTGATGCTGGAGCCGAGACTACAGCGATTGCCCTGACACATATTCTCCAACTGTTGATCAGCCATCCCAAGCAGATGCAAAGATTGAGGGATGAAGTCGCTGCTGTTATGGATGAAAACGACGTCATCGCGCCATTTGACAAAGTCAAAGACCTGCCATATCTCAAAGCCTGCCTCGATGAGGGCCTTCGCCTCATTCCTCCTGTCAGCTCAGGCCTTCCCCGACGCACACCACCCGAAGGAGCTAAGATTATGGATACTTGGATCCCAGGTGATACGTCTGTGTCAATGACTATCTGGAGTGCTCACCACAACGAGGATATATATCCCGAGCCATATGTCTTCAAGCCAGAGCGGTGGCTCAACCTGGAGGAACGTAAGAGGATGGAACCATTCTTCATCCCATTCTCAGCTGGTGCAAGAGGGTGTATCGGACGAAACATATCGTACCTGGAACAACAGATTGTATTGGCTACTTTGGTGCATCGATATGACTTTGCAATGCCGACCAAGGACTTCACGGTAGACAGGTTCGAAGCCTTCAACTTGATCATGGGCAAGCTGCCAATCAAGATCTGGCGAAGATAGATCTCAAAAGAATTACAGAACACTCAAGGTAGAAATATTATTCTGTTGCGTCATTTGTTACTGTGCCATGTAAGCCTTGGAGTATCACGTCGGATAGTATGGGCCTTTCCCTCTTGGCCCTCTCACCAATCATAGGCCTACAAGCACTTTTGGATAGCAAAGAAGGAACTTTCCGGTCAGATTGATATCCGCTATTGGTCACGCTCACTGAACACAGCCTCGTATTATCCTGACCAATCTTACGCGGTGAGGCTGGGCGCTGACGGTTCCCATCACAAGTTCTTTCCGCTTACTATAAAATGTCCCAAATTATTTCCAAGGGTAGCATTTCTTACATATCTCAGCTAAGCTTAAGATCTTGTGACAGATAAAATTCTTCTATATCACGTCATTTTCTACTTTGAGAAACTGACTGGAACTGCAATGTTGACTGGGATTGTGTGATATAAATTGCTGTATCTACTCGCCGAGTCGCAAGAGAGCAAGCTTTAGGCAACCCTTTCTTGCATAGTTAATTCTAGCGGCTTCTAACGTTACTCTTTTTCAACATGGATACTTCCTCAAAGACGGGCTTCATGCGTGCTGTCCAGTGGGAGGGCAATGTTCGTGACATGTCTGTCAACATCATCCCACGCCCCAAGCTCATCGAACCAGAAGATGCAGTTGTTCGTATCACCACCTCAGCAATCTGCGGCTCTGACCTTCACATCTATCACGGTCTCTTCGGCACTGAAGAGAAATTCGGCGTGGGCCATGAAGCCGTTGGCATCGTCGAGGAAGTCGGCCCAGCTGTGGACTTCTTGAAGCCCGGCGACCGAGTCCTGATTCTGGCCTTTGCAGAGGATGGAAACTTACTGCCAAAGCCCTCGATGCTTGTGACGGATCAGCCTATCATTGGCCTTGGCCTTGGTGGAATGTTCCATGGCGATACAGGACTACAGGGTGAGACCGCTTCCTTATTTATCTATGTATTCGTGTATCTAACACTTGCGAATAGCTGAGTACGCTCGCATTCCATGGGCTGATTCATCCTTGGCGAAGCTCCCCGATACACTTGATGACAAGGAATGGCTGCCTCTTACTGATGCCTTCCCTACTGGATGGACCGCTATTAACTTCTCCGGCTTTGAAGCTGGCGATACTGTCGCTGTTTTCGGTGCTGGTGCTATTGGACTCATGGCTGCATACAGCGCTATAATCCGCGGGGCCGCTCATGTCTACGTAATTGACCATGTTGCCTCACGCCTCGCCAAGGCTGCCTCCATAGGTGCGCAGCCCATCAACTTCACCCGTGGAGGCAAGGCATCTGATCAGATCCTTGCTTTACGCCCTCAGGGAGTCACTCGGGCTATTGACGCCGTGGGTGAAGTCTGCCTCAATGATGAACTCAAGCCGCAGCAGGATTATATCCTTCGCGAAGCTGTGAAGATCACTACCTCCGGTGGCGGAATTGGCGTCATCGGAGTACATATCACTGCATTGGTCAGTGAGTTCGGTGGCAGGGGAATTGTTCACAAGCCTGACCTGAAGGCTGAGATCAAGTTTCCGATGGCCGAGGCCTGGATTAAGGGAATCCGTATCCAAGGCGGGCTTGTGGACATCAAGGGGAACATCAAGGCTCTAGTGGAGCTTGTGAAGAGTGGAAGGGCAAGGCCTGGTTTCCTTTTCTCAAACGAGTACAGCTTGGACGAGGCACCAATCGCGTATAGAAGATTCGAGCAGTGGGAAGAAACGAAGGTGACATTCAAGGGAGCCCGCAAGCCAAGTGATGAACACACTCTGGAGATTCGAAATGGTAGCAAAGGAGTTCAAAGCACCAATGGTGCATAGAATGGCAATGATATGGGACTATTGATGTATCTCCGGGCAGATTCAGCAGAAGTAAATAGCATTGAGAGAATATCTGATCGGAAATACTCCATAGAATCTCGCTGGAACGTGCCAGACGTGGCCGAAATATTCTCAGTATGCTTCAATGAGGTGACGTTACACTTAACGCCGTAGCATGATAATCACAACCATGACCAATTATTATGATACAATATGGAAGAATAAGTGGTAATAGACCGAGTACCACTTGGGCGCCAGTTTACCTAAACCGTCAAGGGCGCAGAAAGAAGCAAGTTGAAAGCGTGGGGGACAGGGGATTGGTAATACAATTATAAATTCGTACCTCTTTAGTGTCGCCAGCCTCAGTTCGAGCCTGGCGATACTTGTGCTATTTACAGAATACTGATCTCCCGATCACCAGAGAACACGAAGATTTGTGTCGTGCAAAACTTCGTTTAGGTAACTCGTCAAAAGAGGTATCGTAAACACTAGATTGAGCCTTCAGCTTTCAACGCAAACCATCGTAGCTGAAACTGGGCGCATTAATCCCTGCGCGATGATGAGTCTCTTACGGTGCATCGAAACTGTTATCAATTGTTGTGTGTTTCCAAGAACGGGACTACTAACTTGATAGGCATGATAAAATTGGTAACTTCGATATCCTCGAAAGGGCCCAGGAAGGAATGAAAACATAGGACCTTGATCCTAAATAATATGAAGCCTCAGGGAAGAGTCGAGGTCGCTCCATGCGTGCACCAGGACGGAACCCGAATATCGCGAGAAGTGTTTGTCTGAATTATCGCTAAAGGGTCTTACAAGTGACTAAGGAGCATACATGGAAGCCTGTGCAATGTGCCACGAATGAGGGGAAGACACCCGAGTCAGTACATTGACAGTATGCTCAAGTGTCACAAACGTGTTCGTGCATAAATCCGGGCCGTTCCATGATGTAGTGCCACATCGTGCATTATTCGAATATTCCGAGAGCGATATATACGAATCTCTGGAATTTGGGATAAATAAAAGGTAAAGACCATAAAATGCTAATGAGACGGCTAACGAAAGTCCTTTGGTAAGTGGGTGTTGCAGCTCCAGACTATTCATTGCCTGTCCTAAGTTCCTATTAATTCACTGCCATCAGTAAACGGGATATACAATGCCTTCCCCACCCGAACACACTTTGTTCTACACCCTCACCATCCAGGCCCTATTCTTTACCCTTGCCGTTGTCTCCATCGTTTTCATATACGCATGGCTCGTGTATCTTCTAGTCAATAGCAGCCTTCGTCATGTCCCTGGTCCATGGTATTTTAAGGTCTCCAGCATTCCACTGAGTATGTATGAGATCTCATGTCACCGCAACGATATGATCCTCGACATGCACAAGAAGTACGGGCCTGTAGTCCAGATTGCACCAAATGAGGTTTCAGTAGCCGATTTGGAAGCCACCAAACAGATCTATGGAACAAAGGAGCGCTGGGCTAAGAGCGACTACTTTGACCACTTTATGGGGTATGGCAGGCGGTCCATATTTGCGACCAAGCCCTATGAGGACCATCGTATCAAGCGCAAGTACACTTCATCATTCTATCAAGCAAAAACTATATACAAGCTTCCAGAGATTGAAGAGCATATCAAATATCGCTCGCTAGCAGTGCTGGATCAAGTCCACCACGGCGGAGATGTTGATGTCTTTAGCCTTACGTCGTGGTACGCATTGGACAACATCACGTTCCTGGTTTTCGGACCCAATCACGGAACTCATTCGGTGGACGAGACATGCACCGAACGTAGCATCCTTGAGGGGTTGAAGCATCAACAGTTCATAGGCCCGCTTCGTTACAGGTGCCCTTGGCTGTTCGACCATGCTTCTGACCTATTGCAGAGATTGAGCTCTCGGTTGCGATACCTCTCAGCAGATGAGGAATTCCCAGCTTGGTGCCAAAAGACGTTCTCCGCTGCTCTCAAGGACCCACAGTTGAATGAATCGCACTCTCTAGTACGTCATCTTTGGGAACTCAAAGAAGATAATGCACACGATGGGTCTATCGATGTGCCTTACATGGCCGCAGAAGCTCTCGATAACATCGACGCTGCCGAGGCCACTATCGCAGTGACGGCGACATATCTCATTTGGAAATTGACCGAGGCACCAGAGTGGCAGGACAAGATACGCCAAGAGTTGCTTGCCTTGCCGAAGCAAGACGATGGATGTCCGTCATTCGCAGATATCGATACTCGGGTTCCGTCACTTGAAGCATGTCTCCGTGAGGTCTATCGCATGCATCCATCCTCAAGCGGGAAGAACGAAAGAGTGGTGCCTTTAGGTGGCCGCACACTAGCAGGAGTGTCTGTACCAGAGCATACAGTTGTCACATCTTCAGTTCTGGCGTTGCACTATGATGGAGAGGTCTACTCCGAACCTGATCGGTTCCGCCCACGCAGGTGGATCGACAGTAGTGAAGAGGAGCGAAAGGCTCTTGATGCACAGTTAATCCCTTTTGGCTATGGCGGAAGAATTTGTTTGGGAAAGGCGCTGGCAACTATGGAACTCAAGCTACTCATAGCAGGTTTGTATCTTGAGCATGAGAGCATTGCAACATCAGCGACTAGTGCGGAGTCCATGAAGCAGTGTAGCACTCATGACGCGGTGCCAAGAGGGTTAAAATGTATAGTCAAATTCAGAAGGATGAAGGATAATGCCACGTTGGAGTGAGTGCTATTGATCTTGACATTTGGCATGGTTTTCGCGTGTGGCGAAGGAAGTCTTACGTACGTTACCAAATACGTCTACGCCATGCGTCTAATCACCACTATCTACATGATTTAATGCAAATTGAAATAAATGAAATATTTATTGACTAGCATATCTGTTTGGAAGCCACGAGCCCGATGTTCTCGTTTCCTTTAGCTTCGTGTGAGCCTCGTCCAAGCAGGACACATCAAAAGAAAGAATGATAACACAACCAGTAACAAGACAACACCGTTGAGGTACCCAACTGCCACACTATGGTAATTGAATAAGCCATAGATCAAAATGCCTATCGATAAGATTATCAGTTTTAGAAGACAAGAAGCCGCTTCTGCGACTCCATTGAGTAAACCAAGCTCTCGAGTATCGGGCGACACCCCTTGCAAGCCAACATGGACTGCTGTAGCTGCCATGTAGATAGCGGGCCCCATGAACGTCATCACGGCCAGAACGACCCGAAATAGAAAGAAATCAGGTTCGCTACCAGAGCGAACAAGTGCATTCATGATGCCGAAACTCAGAAATAAGAAAGGAAAAATAACATGGCTTGCTGAGACGATGTTTTGTGTACCAAAATATTGGTATAAAGCTGGGTATATCACAAACAGCCAGCACGCTGCGAAAGCGCCCTGGTAGATCATGTACAGCGTAGTTTCGTGACTTGGGAATTCCAGGCCGCCTTGGCTGATGTCTGTGTAAAGTGCGAGTGTTGCCACGGCCGTGAAAGCAGATCCAAGCAGGCTTATACTGATGAACGACGAAATTGTGCGAATAGCACAAGGAGATCCGATTAGCTCTCGAAGAGACGTCCAGGATGGTAGTAGTGAGCTCGTAGATGGGGTATCGTCCAAGGCCTCATTGGTGTCTCGTTTGGCATCCTCCACGAACAGTGCAGCGACAATGGCGCAAACCGCACTCATGATACCAATAACAATTCCCGGGAGGCAAAACGGATGTTGCTCAAAAAAAGAATTGGTTTTGAGAATGGTCGCGTAGTGGCCAACATGATTGGCAAGAGAATAACCAATAACAAGTCCAGAGGCCATTCCAATATTTCCGGCAAAGGAGGATAGGCCGAACCCATGAGTAGCCGCTGTCTCCGTCGTGCACAGTTTCCCGATCATAACGCGGATGACGACGTCACCCCCCGACAGTATTCCCATGAAGCATCGGCAGAGTGCCATTTGCCAGAGCGACGAAGAAAATCCGAAGATGGCCGAGCTGATAGTTGTGCCAAGAAGAACGTAGATGAGGATCATCTTGTCACCGAACCGGTCTGCCATGGCGACCCAGAATATCGATGTCAAGGCCTGTGCAGCCAGGAATAGTACTTCAAAGAAGCCTACGTAGATACCGATATCAGTAGACCGTGATGTACTATTGTGCCGTACCATCGGAGCTACGTATGGAAAGATGGAGAAATATGCCACCATCACCATAAAACGCGCGTAGCACAGTAAGGGAATTTGTATCTTGGTCCGTAAGCTCCTCTTTGTCCCTCTTCGACTCCGGCCATTTCTGAGAACCAGAGGAGGGAATTCGGTCAAGTGGCTGTAGGACGGCGACACTCGATTGGGGGACAGCAGAGGTGTAGTCGAGTCCATTGTGACCAGATGAGCTGGTAGGTAGCCAGTACCCTTTACATCGATCAGAGGTTCAAATCCGTTGCTCCAGGTGCTGGCCCGTCCCTCCGTTTCAGCAACGTGAGGGACGAAAGAAAAGTGAGGGATTTCGATAATGGAGAAGAAATATAGCTGGAGATATGAGCCGAGGGAAAATGGCCTAACAGGGTTTGTAGTTATGGAATGTCGTGAAATTATGACAGGATATTTCCGGAACATGCTAATAGTGATGATTGGTTGTATTGGGCGTAACACGGGTTTAGAGAAGTCAAATTGATAAGACCAAAGGTAGTCACTGAGCAGACGAATGGTCGAGACTCAGACAGAAAGCTTTCTAAGACAAGCATGATAACATTACTGGCTAACAAAGTTTTAAGTTTCGACTATGAAGTATCCCAGTAAAACACACAAAAGACAAAAACGGTCAACCCAGAGAACTGGAAATACGACTTGCCGAGGGAAAGCTTACTGCCTGTTTCGTAGTTCCCGAGACGAAGAGAATGAGAATGTCTCATCCCAGGACCCTGAAAGTGTATGTGAAATGGTGTTTTACCTTTCATCAATTGTCCTGGGTTGTGTTGCGCAGATGTTTTAGAGAAACTTTATGGGACTTCTAGACGAAAATTACCTCAATAAAAGCTTATCCTCTAACTTAGCTTGCCAAATTATTTGCTCTGCTGCAGCCAGAGCAGTTCGCGGTGAAGCGTTCCCATTATCATTTTAATTCGGTTTTTGTAGTTAAATTTTACTAGCCCTTCAAATCAGATCTATGGTAAATTGTCGTTCGATTACCTTTGACCGAAGAGCACGCCCTTTCCGGGCTGTCGTCTGGCCGCAATGTCCCTTGAGTAGTATTCTGGCCGATATCGGTCTCTTATCTTTCAACTGGTATTCTAGCCTATCTTCATAGGTGTCTATGAGAGCGTCACTGGAATAATATGTTATTTAGTGGATTATATGTATTTCTTTGATCCTTCGGCTGGAAAAAGGATCGAAAGAGTCATTCAGGTTGACAAGCTGAGCCATTGAACCCCGCAAGCAAACCTGCGCCAACTCCACCTGTCATGAATAGGGCGCAGAGCTACAAGATGATGGATTAGATAAATAAGATGGAACCCTCAAAAAGTCTAGTAATTTGAAGAGTAATTCACTATAGTTACTTCTTTGAGGAACTGTACATTGAAGATTCGTTATCGAGATGACTTCCTCACTGGAAATCCGACCTGCATCTTCTCGAGGTACTTAATTGTCAAGGCGACTATTGTTCCATCTACTGATTGTCCACGTAGATGTTCCTACTATCTTGAGTTTAATCCGTGCTGGCGCAGAAGAGCAAGCCCCAGGAACCGTCGTCACTGCAACTGAAGAGGGTCTCGCAAAGACACTCCACTTGTCAGACGTTACCGACTCTCCCGAGTATCGTATCGGACATCCCATCTTAGCCTTTTCACCAGATGGTGAGCCTGCTGGACTATTGATCTACTTCTTCAACTATACAACATGGGGAGCTGCTCCTGGAGTCTGCATGGAGGAGATTTACGTTGTTCCGGAATACAGACCTCACGGATACGCCCGGAAGTTGGTCGAAGCTATGACATCAGCAGCTAAGAAAGCGGGTTGCGTAAAGATGGAGTGGCTCTGCCTGAAGGATAACGCGAGAGCACTGAGATTTTACGAGAAACTTGGAGCTAAGCGAATGGAGAATTGGACGGTGTTGAAGGTGGATGAGGCTGGAATGGATCGTTTGCTATAGTGATCACAGTTGGCCACGTCCACCAGTATGAAAAATATATATGTAGCCACAGATCAAGAGAAGATTATGCCCCCAGTTTCAGTTGACAGCAAATAGTTCCTACACAATAAAGAGGCTTGTAGCATTAAACGCCAGAGTCGTCCTGCTCAATCGACGACTCACTCTGGAAAGTACTCCAGCCATCGCAAACATCCGAAACATAGCTCGATGTAGAGATGTTAGCAATCTCGCTTGAACGCTCGAGGAACTGCAACGCAAATCCCTCAGACGTATGCCAGCCTAGTGTTTCACAAAGTCAGTAATGCTCAGATTTGGGACCTCATTGACTTACCAATATGACAGTGGCATAGCCAGACGCCAGGGTTGTCGGTCTCCCAAGCCATGACCAGATACCCGTTGGCAGGCAGCATAGCCGTGTCTCGTCGAGGAGGGTTATCTGTGTTCAGAGTGATGGAGGAAGAATAAGTACCCGTCCCTTGGGCCAAGATGGCGAAGTCATGCCCGTGGAGATGAATGGGATGGGGCACTGGTAGAGTCGTCTCAATCACAAAGTAGACCCATTGGTTGCCCTCGCTGAGTTCAATGACCGCATCATCGGTTTCAAAATCAGTCGTACCATTGAGAACCTGGGCCAGTGTAGGGTCTGCCCAGTCCACCAACATAGTGGTGCTGTTGAGCATCCATTTGAACAGACCAGCTGAGTTCTTGCCAACTGTAGCTGTCTCAAGATCATTCCAGTTGGCATCTTCAACTGTCTTGGATATGTATGGTACAATGTTATCCGTCTCGTCATCGCAGCCGTCGGTGTAGTCGTAGGCAGTAGTGGATGGCGTACCGGGGCTGTCTCCGTAGTAGACGATGCCCTTGATGTTATCGGTGGAGTCGTTATCGGAGCAAGCGGCTTGTGGGATGGCACGCATCCAGAAGTTGTCGGCGACGTCAGCTTGATTTGCAGTGACTATGATATCGTAGCGTTGGCCTACAAAGGTTAGTTACTTCTAAGAAAGATCAAGAGAGAAAACTCTTACCCATGCCGAAGTCCAGGACTGTGGTTTCGTATGGCGTGATCGGTACAAGGTCTGCTGCGATCACAGTCAAGGTATGGTTGTCGATCGAGAACTTCCAGTGAGTATCAACTGCTGCATTGACAAGTCTCATACGGTAAGAGGTGCCAGACTCAAAGGAGACATTGAAGCGAGTGCCTGTTTGGGAAGAGCTATCGTCATCCCCGTAGACGTTTGTACCGTTGATGAGACCATTGTCCAACGTGGGAGGTCCATTGGTCTCAGCTGAACTATACAACTCATCGACGGTCTGATGGTCCCAGTCATTGAGAAACACCATGCCAAGGTCCTCATCGTAGTCTGCCGTGGCGGGTCCGTTGACGATGATACCACCGAAGATTCCTTGCCAAGCTTGCAGAGCCCAGTGAGAGTGATACCAAGTCGAGCCATACTGGGTGGCCTTCCAGGTATAAGTCACTGACTCCCCAACGGCAAGGGGGCATTGAGTGATAGAGGAGACACCATCATTCTGGTTGGTGTAGTTCTGGCGAATACCATGCCAATGCATGCTGGTACCATTCAGAGAAGTACTGAGAGAGTTTGTGACATGGATGACAACAGTGTCACCCCAATCAGCGAAGAGGGTAGGTCCAGGAATGGTACCATTGACAGCCATGGCCGAACGAGAGTAGCCATCAGGGGCAACAGTAACGTCCGTCAGCTCTAGCCAGTACTCTCGAGTGACGCCGGTATCTACAGCTTCAGTAGTGTAGTCCGTGTCAATGGAGTAGTCGCACCACTCTGAGCGAGTAGAAGCAGTGTTACCACTACAAGTGGCGCGGCGTTCCAGCTGGTGAAGGGGGCTTCGAGCGTGAACTTGGCTAAGGCAGAGAATGCCAGCCGGGAGAAATTGCAAGAGCTTCATTTCTGCCGACACAAGCTGAATCTCAACCAAGGGCTTTGAATAGACAGAATTATGATTTTAGTTGAGATAAGAGAGAAGTATGAATGATTTGTGTTATTTTTTACTGCTATTCTTCCCCTTCAGCTCATTCTTAAATATTTCAGTCCAGCGCTCGAGCAATCCGTTTAGGAAGCTCATCTGCCCACCGCAAACTAGACCTATCACTTTTCACAAGAACTTCTCGTATCACGGACCCCTTACAAGCGTTATGTTAAGACAAGTCGTCGTCACTATCAGAAATGAAGCCTCGTGAAGCCACTCGGCGGTTTCACAACTGCCGGGACGATCACGGAGGCTCACAATCACCCGCCGCCCACATTCCGAGCCATCCGCATAGACTTAAAAAGAACTTTAGGAATAGAGCGACCTCGTGAGTAGATAGGAAACACCAAAGAACCAATGGGATTGGCTGAACGGCATATTTATCGTCACATCGGGGACGGGCTGGGCCGTTCGGAGGATGCCAGGGACGGGAAGCGCTATGGCCTGCCCCGTTTCCGCGTCAGCGTTTCGTCGGCAATAAGACCTTGAGATATCTATAAACGCTCCGTTATACCGATTACGTATACAATGGGGCCCCGTCTTGTGGGTTCACAGCCACAATACTCGTATTGGTCTATAAACGCGGCTTGTTATCATATAATGTGGTTAGTTGCCCCATCCATCCCCATCATATCGGCGATACAGTATTCTGAAAAATGCATCATCTTAGACTCACCACCTTTGCAACGTCGCTCCTGGCGACTGCAGCTACTGCTGCCAGCAACACCGGTCCCTTTTCTCTCTACGCTTATGGAACTGGAGTTGGTGGCCTTCCCATCTTTTCTTCCGGCAGTAGGTTGTTTGTCCATTGTTCTGTGAGACATGCTTATAGAAACCAATAGGTGAGATCTTTGTTGGCAACTTCAGCAAAATCGACGACTCTGAGGCAGCCCCGATTTTGTGTAAGTATCGCACCGTTCCAACTCGAATATTATTAACATCACTTAGTCACCGTCGGAGACGATGCATGGTATGCCTCTCCAAACACGACTGGCTATGCCGAAGGACGTGAGCCGAGCTGGTCCAACCTCACTTTCGCTGTCCCCGGACCGTCGTCGTCTTCTCATAGCGTCAATCTGATCAACAGCACGGCCGATACCGATGCTTATGTGACCGATCTAATGTTCTATGGCACTTTTGTCATGGTCGAAGAGGATGGACAAATGACTTCGCTTTGGTATGCCACGCCATCAGAAACCGATGGTGTTTATGTCATTGGTTGGAATTCTTCGGATGCTGGCCATTCTGACAATAAGGTCACCATTACACTGAAGAAGACTCCGCCGTCAAACCCCAGCCCCAGGGATCACGGAGACGACGAGTGATGTCGTAGTGGTAGGGTTGTACTCTTGAAGGGTCATTTGCAGCGTCTATTACTCTGCTACGACGCAAATTTGGAGTGGTGAAGCTTTCTTGGAAGGGCTAGAGGTTCGGAACAAACTTTCAATTCTCAAGCAGAAGTCTATTAGTGTGAGATCAATATAGAAAAGACCTTTGATACGTATCGAATGTCTTGAGTCCAAACAGTCTCCAGCAGGCCCTTGACGGATCTTCCGGGAGCAAGAAATCTCCTGCCTTTTTGAATAGACTGCAGAAACAATTGATCTAAGGCCTTTCTGAATGTATCTCAAGTTCGTCTAATAGTACCATTATACTCGAAAGATTGCCTAAGATTGCTCGTTGCCCTATCACGACAGGTCGAATTTTATTACTGTGACTACTGTGACTACTGTCACATGGATTTGAAGGTTTTACATCTCTCAACTCAAACTGACAAAGAGGAAACAAGGCTACTGAGAAAAGTTTAAATCGAGCTAGCCATCCGAATGCCTTGACGCGGTTAGTCTTGAGATACTATTGGAGTTTATCATGAGATCACGTGTGAGACATCGGGCTGCCTACAGATAACGGTACGAATCTGTTTGTCTCTCTTGGCATTTTACTCTTCAAACATTTGTTAATACCTGGTGCCATTGAATCTCCAGCATTTGTTCAGGCTATGGAACCACCAAAGGCCATTGGGTGGACAACTCCGACAGCAACTCCATCTCTGGGTACCGGTCGGGTTGTCTTCACCGCCGGAAGCACTATCGTGATTGAGGCCCCTGCTAAAGAGGTATTCAATACCATGGTTGATTTCAGAAGATACAGCGAGTGGAACACTTGGACCCCCAGACTCACTTTCATCGACACTGAGGATTCAGAAGTGGTAAAGCCAGGAGTCAACGGGATTTTAGAGACTGTGACATTTGGCGGCGAAGACATCATGAAAATCCCAATTGAGGTAATATTCCATGTATAAAACCAGCTGTGAAATATATCTGACCACGACACAGATCCTGGCACTGGACTATGGAGAGCAAGAATATAAGCTGGCCTGGAAGAGCAATTACCTACCCTGGTGGGCTGCAACCATTGAGCGAGTACAGATCGTCACTGCACAAGGACCGCATGCGTGTGAAGTCAAGAATTGGGAGTCTATGGGTGGCCTTGCTGCATATGGGATGAAGCTCTCGTGGGTATCGAAACAGCTTGAGACAGCTAACGTGCGATACCTTGAGGAGCTTGCGGCTTTTGTGAAAGGTGGTGTTACCAAGGCAGCGACCGCGAAGGCTTAGTAGTGATGCAGCTGGGCCTCGGGATGGGTAGGGAGAAAAGAAGGTTCAGCCTGTGTGAGGCAAACAAATATCATGCTGCTCAAACGCTTCGACATCATCGGCTGCTTTGTTGAGCATCTATGCACGAGTACTTACACCAGGGACTTGACGCCTGGATTGTCATGGTACCAATCACGGCGAGACCATCGGGTTTTTGCAAAAGGCATCAGACGATATTAAATAATAGGACTACATTATCATACTCATAAACTCCTTCTCGTCAAACCCAATTTAAGAAGACTCCACATCCAGGCCTTTGGTGCTCTGGTCTTACTCCTCTCCGTCAGGCTCCTTGCAGTATTATTAGAAGAAGAAGACCCTCCGTCAGTGTTATTATCCCAGTGTCCCAGTACGTGCTCAAGCAATGTCGAGTTTCCAATCGAAGTGCCAAAGATATCCAGAAGAGAGCCTTGATTAGCATCCAGCAAGCCACCAAGGACATCACCCAGCAGAGTGATCACCGGGAAGGTGAACCTAATATGCTTGTTGTTCAAGACTCCTTCGATGTACTTGATGTGCTCACCACCGGCCATGGTGGTGTTTCCTGTTGCGTTAAACTCTAGGTAGCCGTTGCCAAGAGGTCCCTTCTGCATATCGAGGATCTCAGACAGGTTGGGAACCAGCTGGTCGAAGTAGAAGTTTCCGTCAAAAGGAACAGAGTTATTGCCAGGCCAGAGCTGCAAGTCCCAAAGGTTGATGAGTCCGAGTCTAATGTCGCCCGACATGACGTTGAATGTCAGATTGCCGAGACCAAGTCGAAGGACTCCAGAGTTGGGGATGTTTAGCATTCCCTTCATGTTGCTCTTTGTCGTGCGATTGGCATTCAGATCAAAGTCTAAGCTCTTGAGCGCAAAGCCGTCAAGGTAGTTGAGAGAAGCAATCTCGACAGTCTTCTTCAGACTGCGGTGATACTTCAAAGAGCCAAGCCTAATTTCAGGCTTTCCCTCCAACGATAACTCGGCATCGGGCTTATCAAAGAAGATATTGAACCACTTTGTCAGCTCAGTCTCATTTGTCACCAGGAGTGTCTGGTTGGTGACGGTGACATTAGTGTGACTCTTGATGTGCACCTCTGGGAATTTGAGCTTCAAGAATGAGGACACGGGCTTCGTTTCCTTGCTGTAGAGCAAGAGATCCGTTGGCTTGAGAGTCGCAGGGATTGGCGTCTTTAATTGTGTCTCGATACTCATATTTACTTCGGATGGAGAAAGAACTTGTAAAGCGCCGCCGTAAATGGGGAGTTTCTGGTCATTGAGAATGTCTTGGACGATTGCAGGAATGATGACAGTGAAGCTGGTGCATTGTCAGAAGAGGTACTCACTCAATTGACGGGACGAGACGAGACTCACAGTAGTGGCAGTAAAATGGCGAGAAGAATAGCGATAAGTAAGAGGTACCACCATTTGTATCGCCAGAAATGGCCCTTCACCTTTTGCCATTTGGTTGGGCCTGCAGCGACCTTCTCATCACGAACATGGTCGTCGGAAGAGGCGTCGTTGCTGGCAGCATCAGCAGCTGGCGCGTTCTGTTCGCCAGCAGCATTTGTCGTCTCAGCAGGCGCTGAAGTATCAGCGCCCGCCGCTGTAGGTTCTCTCTCAGAAGCCATTGTAATCGATTGAGACAATACAACTGACAGCAAACAATTGCAATAGTCACCAATACTTCAGAGGAAGAATGGGATGCTCCACAGACGACTCAGACTTAAGGCAGAACAACGAGGGTCTTAGGCCAAGACCTGCCCTGAATTTGGTCGACCAAGCGCGAAAGACGGGCCTCTAAAGTTATACCAGGGTACGCCAAACTATCGAATGCACTAAACAGGCCCATCCCAGTTGGTACCGTCTTGGAAATACTGATCGGCAAGCGGGGTATAGCACTAAGAGACCAGGGGCCAGGGTGTGAACACGAACCTGACTCGAATCTGATAAGTGATGGGCAGAAGATCCGGCACATGATCACTTCCCCTCACTTCCTCTGCAGAGTAAAGTGTGTGCATCGAGCAGGTTTGTCAAATCCCCAATGAGTCTAGTTTGCGATAGTTCCCATAGCTTTAGCTACCCAGGTCTTCCCCAGAATCTTGACACATGCAAACCATGTCTCTCGGCTTTCGGTTGAACTTAGCTCGGGGGCTTGAATTGAAGCCAAGGCCTGGAGGAAACGGTTTTGGACAGGGTTGCGAGTAAGTTACCGGCGAGCCAGGCTCCCACGTCTAGTCAGGTTACAGACAGACCATACCCCCATGCTATTATGCAGGCCTTGTCACCCGCAACGAAGCAAGGAGGTAGCGGAGTCTCACCGAGACATACCGAGACAAAATGACACCTTGTTGCGCTGATACTGGCGTGCCCAGAACATCACCTACGCGAATGCACGTCACGACCTTATCGGAAATGGCGCGTGTTATTTTCGCTCAATGATGCTGGCATCGCGAATACTCCAAAGGAACGAGGTCTAAACGGTCAAGATGAATTGATGTTGCAGTGCGGCGTATGCCGACGGGTACTACGCTGCCATGCGCAAATCATCCGCCCTCTGTCTTATGCCAGGACGACTATAGTGAGATCTTGCAAGCATTTTCACTTCACAGCGCTCTTGTATACGGATAAAGACAGTTTCATTATGGCACCGTAGAGGCGCATTCATAGGGTATCGTGTGCGTCAAATATCCAAACTCATTAATACATGATTAAAACATCCCATCACGTAACCACGTTCATAACCCAATTATCACATTAAGACCGTCCCACTAGCTCCTTGAGTACTGCATGTACCAAGTCTCCTACCGTCGCAACAAGCTAGAAACAAGAGTTAGCATAGTCTCGTAGTAGAATCGTAAGGGTTGACTTACAGGTGTCGCGTCTCCAATGAGTTCCGATACTTGGTTCACGAAGTTCTTGGTGAGCAGATCCTCAGCATTTCCAACCAAGCCGAGAAGACCCTTGATGGTCTTGGGGTTAAGGAATGGCACCACTGCATCGACAATACCCTGGACGTCAATCTTCTTGAGGGCCTTGAGCAGAGGTTTGGCAGCGTCGACAAGACCAGTAAGATCAAGACCGTCCAGTTCCTTGAGCAGAGGCTCAATGATCTCGAAGAGTTCCTCAAGGTCGAGCTTGTTCAAGACCTCAATCAATGGCACTGCGCCCGAAATGAGAGTCTGCGTCTGGTTAACGAATTTGGCTGTAAGGAGATCCTCCGCGTTGTCAACAAGACCAACGATGCCCTTGATGCTCTTCGGTGTGAGAAGAGGCTCAATTGCCTTGAGCAGGCCGTTAAGATCAATGTCGTCCAGAGTATCAAGTAGTGGCAGAAGTTTGTTGACCAGCTTGACGAGATCGATCTTCATGAGAGCATTGAGAAGTGGCTTGACCTTCTTGATGAGATCTCCCAAGTCAATCTCGCCGAGCGCCTCGAGGAGAGGCTGGAGCTGTTTGATGAGCTTCTTGAGGTCGATATCACCAAGCGCCTCGACAAGAGGTACGGCTTCGCCGATGAGAGTCTGGGTTTGGTTGACAAACTTAGGTGTGAGAAGGTCCTCAGCGTTGCCAAGAAGATCCATGATGCCCTTGACTCCCTTGGTCGAGAGTAGAGGCGCAAGTGCGTCGAAGATACCCTTGATGTCCAGATCGCTAATCTCATCGAGAAGAGGTGACAGCTTCTTGACGAGCTTGACAAGATCGATCTTTCCAATCTCCTTCAGCAGAGGGCCTACCTGGTCCAGCAACTCAGGCAGATCAGCGTCATCCAGTGAGGAAATCAGGGGAACAGCGCCAGAGATAAGCGTCTGGGTCTCGTTGACGAATTTAGATGTCAACAGGTTCTCAGCGTTATCAACGAGGCGCACGATGCCCTTGATTGAGTTCTTGGTGAGAAGAGGTGCCAGGGAGCTAAGGATGCCCTCAAGATCAAGCTTGCCGAGCATCTTCAGAAGTGGTTCAACCTGGTCGAGCAGATCCTCAAGGTTGAGCTTGGACACGCTAGTGATCAATGGCCCAGCCTTCGAGATGAGGGACTTGGTCTGGGAAACGAAGTCCTTGGTGAGGAGGTTCTCAGCGTTATCAAGCAGACCGACGATGCCATTGATGGAGTCCTTGGTTAGGAGAGGTGCAACGGCACTGATGATGTCCTGAAGCTTAAGCTTGCCGACTTCCTTGAGTAGCGGACCGACTTGATCGAGTAAGCCAGCAAGATCCGCCTTGTCAAGACTGTCGAGAAGAGGGGAAGCCTTTCCGATGAGAGACTTGGTCTGAGAGACAAACTGCTTGGTAAGGAGGTTCTCGGCATTGTCGAGGAGTCCAATGATGCCGTTGATAGAGTCCTTGGTGAGGAGAGGTGCGACAGCACTGATGATGTCTTGGAGCTTGAGCTTGCCAACCTCCTTGAGAAGAGGGCCGACTTGATCAAGCAGACCCTTGAGATCAGCATCATCCAAGCTGTCAAGGAGGGGTGAAGCCTTGGAGATCAGACTCTTAGTCTGAGAGACGAAGTCCTTGGTGAGCAGGTTCTCAGCGTTACCCAAAAGACCGATGATACCCTTGATCGAATCCTTGGTAAGAAGAGGAGCAAGAGAATCGAGAAGACCCTTGAGATCAATCTTGCCGAGGCTGACCAAGAGCGGGCTGGCGTTGGAGATGAGTTTCTGGGTGTCGGATACGAAATCCTTGGTCAAGAGACTCTCGGCGTTGCCCAACAATCCAACGATACCCTTGATGGAGTCCTTGGTGAGGATAGGTGCAAGTGCATTGAGAACACCAGCGAGATCGATCTTCTTCAATTCGTTGATGAGAGGACCGGCGCTGGTAAGCAGAGACTTGATGTTCTTCACAGTCTCCTTGTCGAGCAGGTCTTCAGCGTTGTTCAAAAGACCAACGAGACCTTCGATGGCGTCCTTCTTGAGAATGGGGCCAAGTGCATCGAGAATGCCCTTCAAGTCGAGATCAGACAGCTTGTCGATGAGAGGTGAGGCGCTAGACAACAGGGTCTTGATGCTCTTGACGGTCTCTTTGGAAAGTAGATCCTCGGCGTTGTTGAGCAGTCCAACAAGGTTCTGGATGGCCTCCTTCTTCAAGATGGGGCTGAGAGCATCGAGCAGACCCTTCAGGTCGATATCGGCAAGCTTGTCGATCAGAGGAGAAGCTTGAGACAGTAATGTCTTGATGCTCTTCACAGTGTCCTTCGACAGCAGATCCTCCGCATTGTTCAACAGTCCAACCAAGCCCTGAATGGCCTCCTTCTTTAGGATCGGGCTAAGAGCATCGAGGACGCCCTTGAGATCGATATCTGAGAGCTTGTCGATCAATGGTGATGCTTGCGACAGCAGAGTCTTGATACTCTTGACAGTGTCCTTGGACAGAAGGTCCTCGGCGTTGTTCAAGAGACCGACAAGACCCTGAATAGCTTCCTTCTTCAGGATGGGGCTCAACGCGTCCAGAACGCCCTTGAGGTCAATGTCGGAGAGCTTCTCAATCAAGGGAGATGCCTCGGTGAGAAGAGTCTTAATGCTCTTGACGGTATCCTTGGTCAACAAGTCCTCTGCGTTGTTGAGCAGTCCGACAAGTCCTTGGATGGCCTCCTTCTTGAGGATGGGGCTCAAGGCATCAAGAACACCTTTGAGATCGACATCGTTCAACTTGTCGATCAGTGGAGACGCGGCACCGATGAGGTCTTGCGTCTGGTCCACAAACTTGGGTGTCAAGAGAGTCTCGGCGTTCTTCAGCAAGCTCAAGATACCCTTGATAGAATCTCCCGTGAGAAGCGGCTGCAGCGCTTTGATGACTTCTTCAAGGTTGAGCTTGGTGAGTTCCTCGAGAAGTGGGGCGATGTCCTTGATGATGGGGGAGACTTCACCAAGAAGACCCTGGATCTCATCGACGGTCTTGGCGGTGAGAAGATCGCCGGCGTTCTTGAGTAAAGTGACAATGCCCTGGATAGACTCCTTCTTGAGAAGTGGGTCCAAGGCTGATAGAATGCCCTCGAGATCAAGGCCAGTGAGTTTCTTGAGAAGAGGAGCAAGCTCGTCGAGAAGAGGCGAGACGTCGCCAATCAGGCCCTTGGTCTGCTTGACGAAGTCTGGTGTCAAGAGGCCAGCGCCATTGGTGAGAAGACCGTCGATGTTCTTGAGGTTGTCGTCGGTGAGAAGCTTGAGAACCTTGGAGACGATACCAGCGATATCGACATCCTTAAGCTGGTCGATAAGACCCTTGAGGTCGAGTTCACCAACGAGATCCAGCAAAGGACCTGCTTTGTCAAGCAGACTTCTGATCTGGTTGGGCGCGGGAGGCTTCAGTGTTGCTGCGAGATAGACCATAGCATCATGGAATGCGTCAAGGAACTCGGCTGTCAGGAGACCTTTGAGGGCTTTGAGGAGATCTCCCAACTCGCCGAGTGCGTCTGTCAATCCCTTGAGGCCATCACCGAGGTCACCAAGACCATCAAGCCCAGGAATTGAGATGACGCGACTTGAACTGCCGCTATCTGAGTCTGAGTCATCTGATCCAGACCCTGAGCTTGAGCCCGAACCAGAGGTAGAATTTTGTCGCCGTATCAGAACAGGTGCGCGAGGAAATCTATCACTCTTGAGAAGTGTATTCAATTCCTTTAACGCGTCTGTGAGTTCTGATCGCGGTACAAGTGCGAGGTTGTGCTTCTCCAAAAGCTCGACCAATTGGCCCGAGAGCTCCGGTGCTGAAACAGTCTTTGGCTCAGGGGCCGAAAGACTAAATGGCGCAAAAGCCGCCGAGAGGAGCACCGTTGAGAACCTCATAGCGTGACAATTGAAAGGGAAGATGAGATAAGGGAACCCGAGTGAACTGTCTCACTATCACGGCTTGCCTTGACTTGTACTGTAGCGAGGAGAAGGGGGGGGAGAAGAGATAATCAAGCTGCCAAGGGTTCGTTTAAAGGAGGCTCTTTATCTCAGCCAGTCATCACACACGGATTTGCTTTTCGGGAATGTTGCAGGCACTCCACAGCTGTACCCCAGAAATCATGGATGATACCGCGGCAGGGAAATTAGTGCTGGAGGGGTAGCAGTGTCGATCCCTGCTGTTCTGGCCTGGAGGTGGTGAGCACCCCTGCATCTCGCAAACTATTGCGCTTTGGGCACGAGCCTTTGCATCATTATCAGCTCTTTTGCACGGTCTCGTGGACAAGGTGCCTGGTCTAGCTTCCTGGGGTTGACCATGGGGGGCCAGGACAGCGCAGCTAGGTCCGTTGGTGATGAGCGCCACGGGTCAAAGCGCACTGCGACAGTGAGGACGCTAAACAGCACCGCTAGGACGTGAAATTACAGGGGCCGATTGGCTACAAGAAAAACCGAGGACGACTTTGGTGGCAGAGGCCGCTATGAATTCTTGGATATTTACGGCATGGACTCGGACAGTGGGGACGAGGGTTCAGATGATCGTGGTGTCAAGCCGTAACGTTTCAAGTAAGGTATTGCACTGACAGGTCTAGATGAGGAAACATCTTGGCAAGAATTGAGGTCAAGTTGATTGAAGTTTAATGCGGAAAAAACAAGCTTACTACTGCGGAATTGAATACGAATAACACTCTAAACTAAGGTAGACTAATTATCGCGCTGCCTTGAAATCAACTCCTCCAACCCTATTGACCACTCCCGCTCGGTGGTAGTAAGTAGCAGATCTAACGTATGGATCCAGCTTCCAGTAGTTCATCTGTACTAATTGAATCAACTCATCTCGCCTCTCGTGTGCTTCCTTGCCAGCGTCTGTATCAGGATCTGTACCAATCCAATCAACAGTCGACCGATTGAACGAGTCAATCAATTCCTGTCGCTCAATCTGTATCTTTATCTTCTTTTCCTCAGACTGCATCCTCTCGTTCTCAGAGGGGACGGGCTCTACGTATTTGTACTCCCAAGGATCTTCACCACCATAAGACTTCTGCAGGTTCTCTTTGGCGATGAACTTGAGAAGGCCCTTGGTACCGCTGGTGAAGTGGACCTTTGATGCGACGACAGGGTCGAGCCAGTGCTTGATGACGGTCCAAACACCTGGAAAGGATTAGCATGTAAATAAAGTTGGAGGTGGCAGAATGTCAAGCTTACCCCAAAAGACGAATGGCGCATTGTGCACAAGCACTACCGAGAGGGTTTCGGGGTAGCGCTTCTCGAGAATATCGACGAGGAATTTGACGACGTGAAAGTCCATGTTGCGAAGACCAAAGCCTGTGAGATCAAAGATCAAGCAGACCTTGTCTTGCGGCTCTCTTGCCATCACCCTCAACGTCTCGATATTGTGCAAGACATATTCTTCCATTGCCTCGGCAGATTGCTTGTGAGGGTCGTGAAGGCGGACTCTGATGACATAGATGGGATAGTTGTCCTTGTCTGTTCCTCTGACATAGCTCTTGCCTGAGCGATACTGCGCCATGAATGACTCCTCGTCGGTAGTGAGGGACTTCTTCAGGCCGATAGCTTCACCGCCTCCGACAATGGTCTTCTGAATCTGTCGCTCATCGCGCCAGTTGAGAGCAGAGACAAACATGTCAACGGCCTTGTTGACATCCCAGTCGCGCGCTCGAAGAAATCGAAGGAGCGTGGTGTCAGGATGATCGGCCATGATCGACTCCCAGAGATTCCGTGAGAAATGATCGGAATCTTTGTTCTTGAGGTTTTGAAGGTATTCGTCTGTGTTGTCTGGGGCATCATGGGCGATATTCTCATTTCCGCATAATCGCAGAATATGGACCCAAGCCTCTTGGAGGCTCTTCTTTTGCTCAAGGGTGAGGTTGCCCCTGGTGCCTGGCTCAGCAGATGAAGAAGACATTGTGATATCGAGTGTGCTGACTGATGAGAATGAGTGGTTAAGAAAGCAAGTAAAGAGCTCGTTCATAAAGAACTTACAATGTGGTAAACTTCGATTTTCAAGAAGTCGTCTAGTTATCAGTCTTGCGATGAAACAAGCAAACATGAAACGAATCACGGCGTCGTTGACATCAGCAACGTGAAGATGGGCTTCCTCGGCATGGAGTGGAACTGGATGGACTAAACTAAACTAAACTAGAGCTGCGATGATCAATTTGGGGACAGGTCGGAAGGTGGTCCTGAATTGGGAAACGAGCAAAAGAGCGCTATGACATTCCTAGATTGTGCCCATCCATCTCATCCTTCGGCAATGCGATGCTCGCAAGCCATGGCATCTGGGGCTAATGCACCCCGCACGAGAAGGCCCCAGAAGGCCCCAGACGGGAGCCAAAAGACGTCACACGCAAGCTTTACCGGATTGCGGGGGAATTTGTTGCGCTATTTGGGACTGAAGCTGGGAAATTGGGCATCTCGATCGAGTTTAGCTGGGGGGATCGCGGTTTTGATGCGTGGATTGGTGAACTGAGATGCTGAACTGGCGTGAATGTGGCTGCTTCTTGACAGTTGAGCTATCACTCCCATTCACCCCACGTTACTAACTGTGCATGCATGCACATCGCACAGACTAGATTTGGAATCGACATGTCTGAGGGTCTACGAGTCAAGCAAACTATCGCTTCCTTAAAGTTCTGACCGACATCGACCACTTTCACTTCTTTTATCGATCCTAATTTGGGTCACTCTGATCAACCCTCTTCGGTCGATTTCCGTTATCTTATCGCCGTGGCTGTCGCGAGGCTTGCGAGCCTTGGCCACCTTCAGAATAGGCTACCCTGAAGTCTGCAATCAATCCGCTGCCAAGTGGTACGTGATTTCATTTGCCTCACATCATTTGTTGGGGTGTTCCGTGGCGTTAGTACGTACTCAGCATGCACCAATTGCTGTATAGTGGAAAACACAATCAACATATTGGTTTCTGGATGTGAGCTTATTGTTAGTAGAGTCCACCGTTAGGTGTGAATTTGATGCTCGATTAAAAAGTATACCGTTATTTGGTTGTTTGCAAAGCTCTTCTTTTCGCAACCTTTCTCATTCATACTTGGATCTTGATCTACGTGTTATTCTGCATGAAGCTGTCTAAGTTATTGATTACATTTTACAAGTTTACAAGCAAGGAGATGTGATTTATTACATAAGATATCTTATGTAATTGTGTTTTGATGAATATGATATACTGTAGGGTATCTCGGAAGACCTAGGACTCTCTGGATAGATTACGGTTTTTGCATAGTCCCATGAAATCCTAGAGAGATCCGAGTAGACAGCTTGGTAGCTTTTAAAAACTGTAATCATAGTAGGGACAAACTTGCTTAAATTATAGATATCCTAAGAGAAGTTATAAGATCTTTGTAACACACCGTTATGTATTGAGCTGTCTAAGTCTCGCAAATAATAAAAGATCATAAGTCAAAGCGCTATAAAGGCAGAATTAAATTCTGTAGCTGTTTAAACCAAGACAACTTTGAACTCAGGCTTATGCTCGGAGAGTTTCTTCATGTCAAAAGGGCTCGGTGAATCGAGAATCATGCTGTTCAGCCCCGTATGCGGCATCCCCTTCCCAGCGGCATACAGCAAATCGCTGAGTCTATCAAGCTGCAAATACATTGAGAGTTGAATATATGAGCTGGCAGGCTTGATATCGAAGTGATTTCCAGCAGGCAACCAAGCCACTTTATCTTAACCGATATGTGAAGAGTCAGAGCCACTTACCGTGACCTCGAGACATCCATTCGACACATAGAATCAGTGGTCGACGCCTGGGAGCTGAATTCCACTGGATAGAACCTGAGTTTCAAACAGACTAGACCCTTCGAGAGTAGCTAGACCGTATGTGCTCCCAGATTCGGCCCCGGTAACACATGGACGGGCGACTGTTCCGGAGAAAGTACGGCTTCTGAAAGCCAAGCTGCTAGTTTTCTGAATATCTCCAAGGCTGTGGCTCTACGAGCTTATGGTCTGGCCTAGGGATTATGCCAAACTCGGACATGACATTTGCGACGCCAGAGTTGAGCTTTTCAGTAGCTCTTTCAAGGTCGGCATCCGGCCACATCGGACAGGTATATGACTCACCCAGTCCCCGAAACATGTGCTCAAATCCAGAAGGAGTGATTATACTGAATATCTTCGTATGATCACTAATGAACTGGTACGCATGAACAGCATCCTTGAAGTAGTCAGTACGATGAGGAAAGGCCTGGGCATTTTGACGTGCTGGGGCCACACTGGCGTATTGTCCAGGGCTGAGGACTCTGCACTGGTCATTGAGCCAAACCTTCAACTGGCCTCTAATGCAGAGAATGTCATGGTGGGTATGTTTGTGATGATGAGTTGGCACAGGAGCGGGAAAGGCTTGTCAGGATGGTGAACTTGCCATCCATTTCTTCTCCAGTCAGAAAGAAACCAGTGACTGAAGGAGTACTAGAGAACTAGACCTTGTGTCTGGAGAAGGATTCGAAGATATATGATTGTTTAGTGAGTAGCGGGTTTTCCAGCTACTGATACGGAGAGTGCCATGCGCTCCATGGTTGAGTTCCAGATTTGAGTCAAATATAAGATGTGTTTACTGGCGTTCTTTTGGCTGTACAGGGTCTTTAATCTAGTTTATTCATTGCCTAGGAGAGTTGAGTATTTATCGTACATCGCTCCTCCACCATACGTGAACCTGCGGGAGCCATGCACACGAGACATTTGACAATGTATTGTAGCGGTTAGAGATGTCGGATGCAGGGTTTACAAGAGTATATGTGCTCGGATTAACTTCCTCGTCGGTGTCGGCGCTTCCTGGCGTAGCGAAATACGACAAAACTGGCACCTACAGTCTCATGACCGATGAGCTCTCCCAGAAACACGTCCAACAACTTCGCCATTAAACGGAGGTTTCGAGCCCGTCTTACTCGGCTCGGTCTTCACATCGGGCCTTCATATCGGTCTATGTATTTTGTCCGCGCCGAGCGAAATCAATAGTGGACCAAGACTGTCATATTAGGACTGTGCTCCGGGGCTTATGGGCCGTTATTGCGGGTCACGAATGCCTCTTCCTCGGCGGCAGTCATTCTCGGGATCCGAATTTGGCAGTAGTGGCGTTCTAAGGCTTGATGGTTGGCGTTTAGTGCTCATGGTTGCCGTTTACCCACCGTCGGATGTCGGGTAAGGGCATCATGATATATTCGCAGTTTGGATATATGAAGACACGAATGCGATTGCGAAAATGAGAAAGAAGTCAAAAAGAACTACATAAGTGATAGTTTATTCAGACTACAATACTAGTTAGTCAACCGTCTTGCGAAATGGACCAGCTCACTTCAGTTCCCAGCTCAATTGCTGAAAGCATTGAGCCAACCTTGAGCATTTACCTTCCGCTCCTAAACAAGAACTCAACTGCCATCAAATCAACCTTGAGAAAAACATTCTCCTATGGCCCCAACCCTCGCAACAACCTCGATATCTATTATCCTGCCAATAGTCCCACCGGGGCTGGGTGCCCTGTCTTCATCTATACATATGGAGGCGGCTTCACTCGAGGAGACAGAGCCTCCGAAGATCATCTACTTTATCGAAACCTTGGGCATTTCTTTGCCGAGAAGTGCGGATTTGTCACTGTCATTCCGGATTATCGCCTTGTTCCAGAGGCGAGGTTTCCTTCCGGTGGACAGGATATTGAGACGGTTGTGAAGTGGCTCATAGACAACAATGACAACATTGGCGGTTCACAGCCAAGACCGTTGTTCATGATGGGCAACTCTGCGGGTGCTGTTCATCTTTGTACATTCTTACTGCATCCTTCGTTTGCCGAGCTTCGCGGCAAGATCACAGGTACCAGCGATACTAGCCCCCTGCAGCTCAAGGCTGCTGTCTTTTGCTCGATGCCGACGTCGTTCCGCAACCCTCGCCCCTATAGAGCTCCTGTTCTTGCAAGATACTATGGAGAAACAATAGAGCAGGATTGTCCCCTCGGACTTCTTGAGGCTTGTAATAAGGACAAGACTGTCTCAGATGCTGCACCTGGGGTCCAGTTCCTTCTACTTTATGGCTCCCTCGACCCCGAGGATGAGATTCTGGGTTGCAACAAGGAGTTTATTGAGCTTTGGCGATCAGGCAAGGGAAGCTCGGGTGTAGAGCTCGAAGTTCAAGTTATGGAGGGCCACAACCATATCTCGCCTCCACCAGCTCTCGGCACCAATATTTCGAGAGAAGAGGTCTGGGGTTTTAATGTTGCTGGATTTTGCAACGCGGCAGTTCGAAGTTGAGATGAGATTTTGATCTCAATCGATCATGGTATCTTCGGGGTGCAAGAAGACTTCTGACGTTAAATTGAGGTGCTACAAATACTTAGTCTAAGATCCTCTAAATCCATCCTAAATTATGCTAAGTCTACTCAAAGCTTTTTGTTACCTGGGATAGAGGTCCTAGGTTTTATTGCATCCCCATGGGTATCAAAGAAAGCAGTAGAAGCACCGATAGGTTAGGAATTTGTTTGGAATACTCAGATATTAAGGATGTAACCGGTAACTTCCATTCTGCCAAATATGTACGTGAGAAATAGATATATACAATTGAACCATTTCCTTGACCATCATTCTACCACCAACGCTTTATCCAACAAGGACATTTCGTTCCCCGATCCAGCGACATACATCAGCAACAGCTTACAGAGCGTTGACCAAGGCATTGAAAGCAGCCTTAGGCTGGTAGTTGGTGTCGTACAGGAGAGGGTTATCACTAGCTCGCCACGAATCCTTGTCAGAGACACCCCAGACGGTGATGCCTACACACTTGGAAACAGCAAGGCAACCGTTCATGACAGTAAGGTAATCGCTAGCACTGGCACCGGCAATATCAAGCTCAGTGATAGCAATCTCCTTGACGTTTGAGGCAGCAAGGGCTTTGAGAGCATTAGGGACGCCAGAGGCTGGGTTCCAGCCACCAGGAGCAGCAAGATGGCCCTGAGAACCAATACCATCGATGGGAATTCCGGCAGCAAGCCACTTGTTGACATGAGCGACCATACCGTTGGTCACCTTAGCGTAGTTAGCGATGTCGAGGTTATAGTCGTTGATGTAGAGTTTCGCATTGGGGTCGGCGGCGCGGGCAGCGCGGAAAGCAATGCCAACAAAGTCCTCGCCAAGAACTCGGCTGAAGACACTGTCGCGGAGGTTGCCGTCCTCGGCGAAGATCTCGTTGACGACATCCCACTGGAGGATCTTGCCCTTATAGCGGGTGACCATAGTAGTGACATGGTTCTGAATGACCGAGGTGAGGGTGGCGCGGTCATTGATGTTCTGAACCCACTGAGGCAGCTGGGAGTGCCAGAGGAGAGTGTGGCCACGAATCAGCTTGTTGTTTGAAGTGGCGAAGTTGACGACCTGATCAGCGTTGCCGAAGCTGAAGGAGTTACGAGAAGCTATTCATCGTCAGACCGGCATTAATTCAGTGCGGTGAATGGAACCTTACGCTCAATGGCATCCCATTTCATGCTGTTCTCGCACGTCACTTGGCCAAACTGGGCCTTGACAATGTTGATCAGGGCAGTGTTGCTCAGGTGGTAGTAGTCGATCTCAGTACCGAAGTACTGCTTACCCTTGGCCTTGAACTTGGCGTCAAGGCCAGTGCCGCCAGCGCCACTAGTAGGTTGAGTGGTACCACCCTGTGTTGTTGAAGAGGCCGGGGGATCAGATCCGCCAGATCCTGGAACACACTGAGAGTAGTAGTCGTTGATCTTTTGACACGTGAGACCACTTTGGCAAGTTGTAGCACCGGTCCAACCAATACCACCACCTGTGAGAAGTTTTAGCTTTTGAGGGTCGACTCATCGGAGTTGTTGTAACATACACTGTCCCCAGACGGGAGACTGGGCCAGGGCGGCTGCGGGAGCGAGAGCGAGGAGAACTGAAAGGGTATGCATCTTGAATAGTCTCAGTGAGGTAACCCTTGGACGTTGAAGATACTGTCTGAAGATATCGAACGCAACGTCAAGGGGTTACTCCCGTCCTTATATATAGCTTTGATATAGCATGTAACATGGTATATTTGCTCCCGGCTCTACATAATCGTGACTTCTAACCAATCCGATCGATTCCATCGTGTTTTGCCGGGAAATTGGCATATCTGGGGTTATAGAGCCTTATGTGCGGAGAACCAAGCTCCGAATGAGGCCCATTGAGGAAATGTCGGAGCATCGCCATGTTTGTCGTCAACGCCCTAAACAGAAAGCTGCGAGGGTGTCCCCCGCAAATATGGGTCGTCGTTTAATTGTGCAGCGGATAATATTGTTTTGAGATCTAGACTTACAACACATTGGGGAGAGTTTCTTAATGCCTGCTGATATTACGTCCCTTTCTGGGACTAGATGCCAAGCTGGGGGCTGTAACCTCGAAATTGCTGTTCGGAGGTCTGCGGGGAATGGATCGTGGATTTAGCCGATCACTGAACGCCTTCCTCTATTTGAAGCTTTGCTGGATTTGACGTATATTGGCAATATTATAGCATGATCCGATTAGCGAGCATGGCAAAGACACCCGATATTCCGAACCATTCAGTCTGCCTATGCTCAGCTCAAACTAGCCACCTACCGGAATACGGAGACAGTTACCGAGTAAGTTATTGTGGGCGATAGAGTCGATATGTTTATGATGGCTGTCTCTCCAAGATCCTTCACCTGTCCAGGCGAGCACTTGTATCGACGAAAGTTAAGCTTACCTGGTTAGCTCTCACCGTGGCTCATCGTAAAGTTATCCAATGCAGATGAATGCACTGTCTTGTCTATTCTTCGAACGTCAATGAATTGCCATGTCTCTTGCCGAGCCTGCACAGGATGGGGTTAGGTTGCATCCAACTCCAACGAAGCCTGCGGAGGATGCCATTTAGGAACCGATTTGGCAGAATTGGATCAGCTCGTCCGGCTAATTACCGACAACCCTTAGAAATCTGACATCCACGTGGTGGTATGACTGCTGAACTCTAGGCGCTCCTATGGATTGAAGCCAAGAGCAGGACCTTTCTATGCGCGCAACTTAGATCGCATTGAAGGTCGCAAAGGAGGGCCTCCATGGATGGTGATCTTGCCTAATTTCAATTATTCTTGAGGCGAAATGGAGAGCTTATGGTCACACTCCGTCGTTAATGTAAAGTCACCGAGGTCAAGGAAGTTGTATGTCCATAAACCATGTTGCTCACAGCTTAGATGAAGCTGTTCGTAAGTCAGATGATGACTAGGAATCATTTTTAGCTACACGTAGGTAATGGAATTAGAATGGCCATGTGAGAATAACTACAGTTATTCTGTATAGTTGCAGTTGAAGAGCTTGATGCAGCCATGGATATGGTCTGATGTTGAACTGCTTACATACTCTTCCGTCTCCGCTCCAGGTGCCCCCGATGCAGTTCCCGCTTACTCAGACTTGCACCAGCTCTCGCCGGCTCCATGATGGAACTACAAGTATGAACGGTGTAATACGACTGGCCAGAACATTTTCTAGTTGCTTACAGGCGTGGAACGGTAACATTAGATCTGTTCCTCACGTAGAATGAGTTCATCACGGTGATTCTGCTGCAGAGTGACGGAAACAAGTTGGTATTTACTAGCGTTGAACGAAAGGCTATTCTTGATACATAAGTCTATCATCACAGATACTCCAATCCAGTTGAGATATCTCCCCATCTCGCTCCAGCCATATCCGCAAAGTAATTCGACTTGGGACTCCACAAACCGGTACCGCCCTTGGGGAACACGGAGCTAGCAGTCTTGAGATATGTCGAAGACAAGCTCATCATTGGCTTCACTGGCATACCAGTTGATGAAGAAAGACGTGGGACCACGACGCTGGTCTTGCTCTGAGACATCTTCTTCAGAATGCGAACAAACAGTCTCGCACTGACATCAGCACCAAGTGTCCACGACGCATTCTCATATCCAAACATGAACAGCAGGTTTGGTACATCCTGGAGCATCACGGTCTTCCAGGCGAATTTGTCGGCAACGTTGAAGGCGACGTCGTCGATGCTGAACTTAATACCTCCACCGAAACGGACCTTGAGACCAGTTGCTGTGACGATAAGATCGGGTTGTAATGAAGCTCCAGACTCAAGCTCAATGCTCTTCTCGGTGATAGTCTTGATCTTATCCGTCACGACATTTGCTTTACCCGAGCGAATAGCCGCGAAGAAATCACCATCCTGGCTGGCGCAGAATCGTTGCTCCCAGGGGTTATATCGAGGCTTGAAGTGAGGATCCCAGCTGACGTCGGGAGGAAGATTCTTGATGGTTACATATTTAATGAGCTTCTTGGCCAGACCAGGGCAAGATTTGCAGAACACGTTGGTGAGATAGCTTCGGACCAGCCAGAGGAGTCTGTTAAGGAAAAGGGCGATGCTGGCGGGGAAAACAGTCAAAAGAAGACGGGTGAAAAAGCTGCTTGATGGGAGAGGGAAGATGTAGCCGGGACTTCTCTGCAGCATGGTAACGCGCTTGGCTTTGTCGGACATGGATGGGAGAATTGTGACGGCGGTAGCTCCACTGCCAATGATGACAACCTCCTTGTTGGTGTAGTCGTAGTCCTCAGGCCAGAATTGAGGGTGGATGACCTTGCCTTGGAACTTCTCAATTCCAGGAATCACAGTCTGTAGCGGGGTCTGGTAATCATAGTAGCCAGTACCGAGGAGCATAAACCGGCTACGGAAGGTAACGGGCTTCTCATCACCAGGTCGTGTAACCTGAAGCTGCCATCGCCTCTCCTTAGAAGACCAGTTGGCTTCTGTAACAGAGTGCTTGTAGCAGATATGGTGGTCGATACCAGTCGATCGTGCCGACTCGATCATATAGTCCTTGATCTTGTCGCCCGGTGCGAGTGACTGGTCATGCTTCCAGGGACTCCATGGGAAGCCAAAGGTGAAGATATCAGAGTCGGATCGAATGCCAGGATACTTGAAGAGATCCCACGTGCCGCCGATGGAGTCGCGGCCTTCGAGGATGGCGTAGGTTAAGTCGGAAGGGCCTTCTGTTTGGAGACGGTAGGCGGCGTTGATGCCAGAGATGCCAGCGCCGATGATGATAACATCAAAGGTGTTGGGTTCTTCTGATTGCGGTGCCATGTTGATGGGTGTTGTCTGAGTAGTTTGTGTTGTTGATGATGCTGTCCACGATAGACGTTGAGGACCTATTTTGTACAAAGACGACAGTAAAGGAGTCTGAGTGATTGACACTCCGTTGGATCAATAAACAGTCCGCGGGCAGACGAGATATAGCAAGCCTCGGTACTTTAACAGTAGCAATCAGGGTCTCGCGTCAGAGTTCCTCGAATGAGTAGCTAAGTTCTGGTTAAGCTTCCGAGTCCGACAGGCGTCAATATGAACCCATCCGTCCGCCCCCGCGGGACCCGTCTCCGATAAAGAGCCAAATCTTTCATGACAACTAACTAAGGGAATAACGTCATGCTTGAGCTTTGACTGGGGGGCGAGCCAAAGTGTTGATCGCAAGCTAAACTCCATATAGAAATATCGCGTTGAGGGTTCTCGAGATTGTGGGGTAGCCTCGGCATGACCCCCAGTGATCGTCTTCATGGGGGGGACTCGGAGACGCCAAAACTACCGAGAGAATCACGCGACGGACGAGGCAAGACTTGTCAAATCTGCAGAGCTGATCATCTTGGCTCCGAAGAGGGGTCGATCACTGAAACAGATGACGAAATTGTTTCGAGGTGTATTAGAAATTTACATGTGAAATTTGTTGAGCTATGTAGATCTTGTAGAAAGAAACTTCGATATCCTTCTGCCTCTGTGTGACCCGCGCCCTCCATCACGAAAAAAGAGATTATGCATAGCTTCGTAGATTCAACCCCGCACGATGGTTCAAGAAACGCCTCGCATGCTCAGCTGCCTTTTCTGCCTCGGCTGTAAAGTCAATCCTGTCGCCGAGCAGGATAATGTCATGAGGGCAACCTTCCGAGATGTCCAGGTACATTGGCCAACCATTCTTCTTGTAGCGTGCGACAAAGTTGGTGATGTCGTCGCATAGAACTTCGCTGCCGCCGGCGTTGACGTAGACTGGGAAAGGCTTCTCAATCTGGAAGGGATGGCGTAGAGGGGACAGGTATGGACTGGCCGGGTCAATTGCGCCAAAGCCAGAGACTGTCGTTGCGCCCCAGCGCGCAAAGTGCATGTTGAGATAGTCCGTCTTGTAGTTGGGTGATTGCGATGCGTCTTGTTCCAAAGCGCCAGCGACATCAGTCCAAGGTGACCAAAGAGCCATTGCGCGGGGAAATGGGACCTCGTCAATTTGGCCGTACTCGTGGATGTAGCGTACCAAGGCGAGAGCTAAATTTGCGCCAGCTGAATCGCCTGAGAAGATGATCTGGTCGGCAGGAATACCTCTTGTCTTGATGAGATGAAGATATGCTGTAAGTGCATCCTGGAGAGGAGCAGGAAACTGCCCATTCTTGCTGCTGGACAGTCGGTAGTTGGGCGAGCAGACATGCGTAGCACCCATATGCTTAATGAGAGTCTTGGCCGTGAATCCAGTATCTTCATCACGACCGTTGCCAATTACAAAACCTCCGCCATGAAAGTGCAGGACGACCACCATGCCAGGGTGAACGATGCCAGCAGGCGGTGGTCGCGCAGGCGTCCATGTCATGCCCAATTGCGCAGGCTGAACCGTGTAATCCGAGCAAATTCCTCTGTATAATTTTGGTGATCGGGGAGCGACCACTTCGAATCGGTTCTTCTCTTTGCCCTGGTCAAACCTCATTTTGTCGCCTGATTTGGTGAGAGACCAGTAGAGCAGCAAGAGCCGGACAACGCGGACTCGGACAGCTTGGTTCAGCGTCCATTTTCTGTTGGGTCGAAACCAGGGGACGAGACAGAGGGAAATGTCGAACAAAAAGCGCGAAAGAAGCCATGGTGTGATTATGAATGCGTAGGTATAGCCAAATGCTGTTTTGAGTGTGCTTAATACTGCCATGATGGGCGAGTCGTGCGTGTAAGTTGCTGAGGCTGTTGGTGATTATTAACGTGGAGGAAAAGCGGTAGAGCGACGCCGCGGGGCCCGGGGTCTTTAAGTAATTCACCTGCCTCGGTCACCGAGCTTACAGCATATTCCTGGTCAAAAAGAGAGTTCTAATTAATAGTTTACTGATCATTGTCATTTTTTATTACATGCGATTAGTATTCGTGGTGTGATGCGACGTCGTTTTCACTGTTCAAAATGCTGGCACGGTGCCTGAATGAGGAGTCTAGAGCATGGAGTATGACGGTCGCATTTAATTGTAAGCAGGGCTATAAAAGTACATAAAAACTAATATGCTTGTCCTAGAATGACAGATTATTTAAATCTATCTACCAGCTTTCAAGATCCAGTCGCCGTCCATTTGTTTTGTTCTTAATTGCCAGCGGTCTTGCCAACGGCATCGCGAACAACCTCCTGCAGCCAAGTTGGCCATCCTCTAATGCCAGAAATGACGTCCACGGACTTGGGAATTATTAGTTGACCACCTCGTCGGCTCTTAATCTGAGCGACAACCTCCTTGGCGATATCATCAGCAGTCAAGAGACGAACACCGCCTCGCTCCAGGCGATCCACGAAGCCCTCAACAAGAGGTGTTCGGACAAAGTTGGGATGAACCACAGTTGTCAAGACATTGGGAGCCTTGTAGAAATGCTTGATCTCACTGGCTAGCGACTCGTGGAAAGCTAGTGCGCCAGCCTTTGTAGCAGAGTAATCGGCTCCTGTAGCGAGGGCGACAAATGATGCGATACTGGCGACGGTGATCACATGGCCCTTGTTCAACTGGATCATGCGTGGGAGGAATTGCTGAGTGGTGTACCACAGAGCCATGAGGTTGACGCCCATGATCTTGCGAAGGAAAGACTCTGGCATCTTGAGAATGGGCATGGGGGAAGTGATGCCAGCGTTGTTGATGAGGATTGATGGGTGACCGAGTTCTTTGCGCACTGCATCGGCAGCTTCAGCGACAGACTCGGTTGTGGTAACATCGCATCGATAGAAGTGAACGCGCGAGTTTGTTTGAAGTTGCTTTGGCAGATCTTGAACATCAAAGACAGCGACACGGATTCCCATGGCAGACAGCTTCTCGACAATGCTCAGACCAATACCGCTGGAGCCACCAGTGACAACAGCGATCTCATTCTGCCAGTCCCAACCAGAAGCAGCCGTCATTCGCCATGAATTATGAGCCATGGTATTGAGGAACCGGTTGATGGTTCGGACGATGCCCAAGCTGAGCCATACGTACAGAACCTTCTTGACCATCGTGAGCTCCAGGGTATGTGAAGCATGCTCTGGGAGCTTGGCGGCGATTGAGGCGAGGGCATTGCTCACGGCGTCGGGTGCAAAGGTTGCAGCGGCGAGCAATGAGCCGGAAAGAAGTGGCGATAGAAGGACGTTGCTCGCATTGGAGACATACGCAATAACGGGAGAGTAGAGCATGGAAGACATGATGATTTGCACAGGGAAGAATGGTGAGTGAGTCTGGTCTGTGAGTATGAGCCGAATTACTCGATTGCACATGCAAGCAAGCTGCCACTAAATACATCTTATACAAACTAATTAAGCTCCAACGCCTTTCTCTAGCTCCATCATCAACTATCACGAGTTGGCAAAGAATGAAGCCGATCATGATGCTGTTGAAGCCGAGGCTAGATTTGCTCGACCAACGACAACTCTTGCAATCGCAAGCTTAACCAGAACAAGCCACAACGACGATCTTTTCTCTTCTCTCCAGTGAGTCCACTCTCCCAACGGCACTTGACTCGACCTTGGTCGCGTCCCCCTGTCATCAATCACAGCAAAACGCTAAACCCTGTTTCCAGGTCGTTAGTCCAGGTCTGTTGCGGGGTCTACCTCTCTGAACCGAGACACTAATACGTCCGTGCCATGAGAAGAAACACGCTGTCCGCCCTGAGTCTCCGTTGGCTATCTTCTTGTCTCCATTCTTCCCGCGGGCTCCGTAATTTCGTAATCGCAATTTGTTGCCTTTCCCCAGACTCTCCGTCCCGTACGTACAATCAGCTCACCCACGTTTGCGTTGTCCAGCTATCAGGATCTACTTCCTATCTTAGCGAAAGATGGTATTCCCAGGTCGCTTTAGCTCAGGTTGTCTGCGGTGTCGCCAGCGAAAGGTCAAGGTGAGTAATGCTTTCGTTCTGATTGAGCGATATCTGTTCTGTTCTAATCTGCTATCGCTGCGCAGTGCGACGAGGGGAAGCCGACGTGTCGACGATGCTACAACTACGGAAAGCCATGTCTTGGATATACCGACGAGTTTCATTTTAGACACTCTGCGCCAAAGGGGAGATCGCAAAGTACTTCTTCCAATACCTCGCGCGCGTCAAAAGCCCCAAGTATAGCCAGTGCCAGCACAGCGAGTCCCCCGCAAGATGAGAAACCGCCCGAAAAGGAGGCCCCGAAGCCCAAAACACGGCCGTTGGAGGCGCCCGTTCGACGGAGATCTGTAGCCATGGTTCGACACCCGACACAATCATACGATGACATGTCGCTATGCTATTTCGTGCGTCGCTTTGTGTCGCCTGATGACGACGATGGATTTCCCGGCCATTTCACCTTCCTACCGAGTTTGTTCGATCACTACAAGGATGGACTCGTCGAAACAGCGACATTGAGCGTTGCCCAATTGGCTGCGTACAATCATTTGGGCAACGAGGAACTTCGGACACGGTCTTTAAGAAATTATGGACGTGTTATCAAGGGCCTGCAGCAGAGCATCCAGTCTGATGACCAGGCGATGGACGACAAGGTCATCGCTACCATTCTGCTTCTGTGCACGTACAAGGTAAGTCTCGCGCGACATCAATTACTTCACTTCTGACTCGATGATAGGACTTTAGTGGTGAAGGATTAGGTGATCCGAATGAACATGCTTCAGGACTGTTTTACCTGCTGGAGAAACGAGGGCCAAGTCAGATTGGTACACGAAGAGGAGCCGAACTCTTCTTGCTTGCACTGTTGCGACTCGTAAGTCACGCGACAAGACAAATCACATGCCATGACACTGACTCAAATGATAGCAAATCTATTCATTCTTACATGGAGATGATGCATACACCGACCCCGGCGCCATCGCCACCGTTGTCGGCATCTTCGACCCTCTTCTTCGAGCACTGTCCATGATGGGACGGACCCTATCGCTGCGACATCGTCTGTGTCGAATTATGCAACCAGATCCATATCAGCAACAAGGCGCCAGCCCCTCGACAGCATCGCAGAGTAGTACCGCGACAGAAGACGAGCGAATCCTGATCCAGGAATGCTTCGACATGCTCGATGCCTTCGGCTCCTGGGACATTGAAGCAGCAGAGTACTGGCAATTGACCTTCGAGGGTCGCGGTGTCCCAACGACCCTTGGTGAGATGAGCGCTGGTAGGATGCACTACGACGCTGAGACAGCCTGCATCATCATTCTCGTCCGATCAGCTCGTCTCATCTTGCTTCAGACCATGCTTCTCTACCAAACTACATTGGTACCAACGGAGGATGATGATGGGTATAGTTACAATTCATGGGCAGAAACCGTTCCCTTCCTTGAATCCGATGTCCGCAAAACTGTTGATGACATGCTCGCCGCTGTGCCATACGCCCTGGGCGATATCGACCCGAGCGGCATGCCAGCGACCATGCTTCACGACGGTGCAGCGGCCATTATCATTGTTCACTCGATTAGACTTGTCACACATTGTGTTTACACTACGCCCGAACAGACTGAAAGGGCAGCTCGTATCCTTGCTAGATTGAACTCCGCTATAGGAATCAGGTCAGCTGTCGGATTTAACCCTAGTGATCACTACGGGGTACAGCCCTTTGCGGCTCTTTCGCCGTCTCCCATGTTAATGTCACCCGGGCCTATGGACTGCACCGAAGAGAACCTTGTTTCGCCTGGCACCTTGAGCTTGCTTTCATCTTGATACCAGCATTTGCACACGATTTGGGCTTGTATTAATACGTACATGGATAGTTGTCTTTCTTTCTCAAATTGGAAACCCTTACCGTACGTATTGTCCCAAATGACATGATCTCCCCGTGACTTATGCCCGACTTACTCAATCTTCAGTGACGAGCTGAAAAGCTCCATACGGTCCAGCACCATCGCATCTCTTTCCCAGAGATGCCGTAACGCTGGGTAGATTGGTCCACCCAGAATCGTCCACCAAATCGTATTGAAGCATATGACCACTCGACTGGGGGCTCTTTGTATCGAGTAGAGTTGATAGCCGGTCCAGATGGCCATCGCTAGACAGGTACAGTATACATCCCATCGCAAGAACGAGACTACAATCTCCCTGGATTGGAGTGCAGAAACAGGCGGGTCAAGTAAAGCCAGAGTCGGAGGGTTCGTCAACGATGTGAGCGCGAGGATGTGATGTCCGGAAACACTGTCTGTGAGGTCCATGGAAGAAGCGAGAATGGTCCCAAATACACTCAAGTGTACTGCGACTGTCAGAGTTGTAATGAAGCGGTATGCACGATTCATAGCCTTCCTGCAGGCTCTAGGGTCGATATGGGCAGTATTGTTGGCCTTGCCCCGGCGAGACCAACAGACCAAGCGGGACACTCGCTGTATGGCAGTCTGGTACAAAGGAAAGGGTTGCCAAAGTGCCACTGCGATGAACTTGGCCTCCCTCGAGACATCGAAGATCAGCGGCAAGCACAGACCAATAGTTGGCACAATGTAAGATATAATTGTCGATATCGGGAGGAGGCTGAGGTCGCACGGGTCGGCCAACAGATATGCTTGTTGGGGGATCGTTGGTGAGAGAAGGAGTTGAAGAGTGAGATATATGGGAGCAATGATTGTTATTGTGACGGATTGAAAGACGATACCGAATGTTCCGGTCCTGCATTCCAAGTCAGCATGAGGCTAGCATTCAGATATCAGATCTCTCTCTTACCAACTCAAAATTGTTCCACGGTTGCCAAATCTCAGCCCTTCAAGGGCTATAAGATACCAAGCACCACAGAACTGCGCCGCCAAGTACACAAAAGCCAGAAGGGCCTCAAGATCCATGCCCTTACTGTCAGGATGCCTCTTGAGCCCTTGAGCGAAGAACTCCAAGAGTAGCATCACCGGCTCGTCAACTGCCTGGTAGCCGGTGAGTTTCCGAGAGACCGAGTCTGACATGTCCAAAGGACATAGTGAGCTTCCGTCGAGCGACTTTGCGTTGGTGATGCAGTCCCGAACAGCGTCAAAGAAGCCGTGACGGTATGAAGTCCCCATGCTAGCATAGCCTCCTAAGAGGGCACAGCCTAGAATGAGGCAAACGATAGACTTTGGGGCCATTTGAAGGTTTGCTTGTGAAGATCTGATGGCGATGTTGCAGAGTCTGATAAATCTGCTCAACTCAACAAGAAGTCAACAAAACTGAGGCGTCTCGAACCTCCAACATGTTGGTCTTTTCAAGCTTCATCTTCCCTCTCATCTTTGAACCGAAAAGAAGTCCCGTTCATGCTTCAGCTGTAAAATGTTGGGAGATCCCCATCTAGTTTCGGCCTAGGTTGCGAAATCTCCTCATGTTTTCGACGATGGTGTTGAAAGGGAAACAGAAATTCCTCGCACATGTGAAGGGAACCTGATCGACAATAACATCATTCAGGAGCATCCGCGGAGCCCATCTCCACGCGCTGATAATTACGAACCCGTCTCTTCAGACTTCAGGCTTGATGCTTCTTAGAAGTTGTAAGCGAGATGCTTGCTTGATCTAGTTAGATCTTGCCGGTGGCTCGCATGCTAAACCCAATCAGGTTGCTTTTGCGACATTGATCATCGACGGTGGATTCCTATTGTAGAGTGGCATTTGCGCTAGCACCAGAGGCACATGAGCTCCTTCAGTTGATGGCTTCAATCAAGATAATCATGCCATGGAATTCATTGAGCTTCGGGGAATTCCATATGAGATTCTTACCCAACCTTTAATTCTTAGTCTTATATGCCAAGTTTATATCAGTAGCTTACTATTATTATTGTCTACTTATCCTCTGATGAGTCCGGCAGAGGCTAGGTTCTGAATTACACACGTTTTGCAGCTTTTTCAACATGGCTGTCGTCTCTAAGCTACTGGGCTTTCCTAGCCTAACATTAGCCGCTGTTATCGAGTCTTTCGTCGCAATCAAAGTGTTTCCAGATTATTACGATTCGAAGAGCCATTTGGCTGCGGTATTCACTATCTTGCTCGTCAATTATGCGTTTGGAATCGTTTTCTGGGGGTTTCTATACCCAGTCTTCTTCAGCCCCCTACGACACATTCCTGGTCCAAGAGTACGTTTATCGCTCTGTTCAGTCTATTCTCGAACTCAAACTCATATGAATGCTCCAACAGGAATATCTAAGCGCCGCTCATCGATCTATCGCTGTCAAGGACAGACCATCCGGCGATCTATTCGTAGATATTGCGAATCGATATCCCGGTGAAGATCTACTTACTCTAAACTCATTCAGAACTCACATTCTTGTGACGAACCCTCTACTTCTGGCTGACCTCCTCGTTCACAACTGCTACGACTTCACTAAGCCGAAGAGAATCAGCTCTTTCCTGCGACATATTCTCGGCGATGGTCTCATTATCGTTGAAGGCGAGCCTCACAAGTTCCTACGTAAGAACTCAACGCCAGTCTTCCACTTCCGACACATCAAGGAGCTGTACCCCATGATGTGGGAGAAGAGCCAGTCGCTGGCTCGGGCAATACAACAGGATATGACCACATCGAGGTCATCAGTCGTTGAGCTCAACAGTTGGGCAAGCAAAGTCACACTCGACATCATTGGTATTGCCGGTCTGGGTCGCAGATTCGATGCCGTTGAGAAGAAGAAAGATCCTCTTGCGGACATTTATGAGGGCTTGCTCGAGCCGAGTCGTGAGAAGCTCATCTTTTCTGGCTTGGCACTGGCCGTTGGTCTGCCATTCGTTCGTCTTCTGCCTTGGAAGATGAACGATGTCTTTAACTATCTGACCGGAACGTTGAACGAGCTTTGCTACCCCATGATCCAGGAGAAGAAGACAGCCATTCTGGAGAAGGGGGATGATCACTTCGATGTCTTGTCGCTTCTCATCAAGTCGGGTAACTTTTCGGACGAGGCTTTGAAGGACCAGCTTTTGACCTTCCTTGCAGCAGGGTAAGTGATCCGCAATCACCATAATAAGAATATGACTGATCTTGTATAGGCACGAGACTACCTCCTCTGCGATAACCTGGGCATGCTACTTACTCACCAAGCACCCAGAATACCAGGCCAAGCTCAGAGAGGAGGTCAGAAACGGCGTACCAGAAGATCTAGCCACCAACCCGACAGTCGATCTCGCTGGTATCCTCGAGCAGCTTCCCTACCTCAATGGCGTCATGCACGAGACGCTCCGACTCTACCCAACAGTTCCACTGACGATGCGCCAAGCCATCCGCGACACTCGTATCGGTGATCAGTTCATCCCCGAAGGCACAGATATCATGGTGTCAATCTGGTATATCAACCGATCAGAAGCCATCTGGGGCCCTGATGCGACAGAGTTCAAGCCTGAGCGATGGATCACAGATGATGGAAAGCCAAATCAGAACGGAGGAGCTAGCAGCAACTACAACTTCCTCACCTTCTTGCATGGACCGAGAAGTTGTATTGGACAAGGGTTCGCCAAGGCAGAGTTGCGGTGCTTGCTGGCTACTATGGTGAGGTCGTTTGAGTGGACATTGTCGATGGATGATAAGCTTGTGATGCCTAGGGGAGTGATTACGATCAAGCCAGAAAATGGCATGTACTTAGATTTGAAGGCTCTATGATATTTCATTAGCGAAGTCATTCACGAGATTAACGATGTCATGTATTATAATTCTATCTTTTCTATTTACTGCTGCCTCTAAAGGATGCAAGAAACCTTAGTATCTTCACTCTAAGCGATGAAGACATTTAGATTACTTAGTCTAAGCTTAGGGAATTCTTTACTAAGTTTGTTTGTCATCCTCTTCTACACTGTTTTTTCTTCTTGCTTCCCGATGCGCTCCCCTACGAGTTGCGTATCCTTCGCTCTCGTACATCTTCCAACACATTGTTGTTGGGAGCCCACTACCGGCAGCTGGTCATTGACAGCTTTTCATATTGAATTGTCTGTGAAGGTACGATTGAGTGACATCTCTGAGCTTGACAGGCTCTTGTCCCCAAGCGTAGCAGGCCAATGTTCTACATCTTCCGCCCACGGCAATTGCTCCTCAACGCTCACATTTAAGTAACAAGTCGTGTCCTGGGGGGCACTGCGTCTCACTCTGAACACGAGGGACAGGTTCGCTGTGAGAGATATCGTGGTGGAGATACTTTTCATGTCAATGTCGACGACTTCCGTATCCGTTGTCTCATCTCGGGCCTGGTCACTTCCAATCATGCACCCAACTTGGATGCCATGAGGCCTTTCTATCATTCTTGTGTGTATCATGAAAGCTGGAAGACCGCTATGTGCTGCAATTGGGCAAAACATGGTGCTGGTTTCTGGTAGGGTATTGATACGTCCATTGATACTCTCCAGAACATGAGGATGAGGCCTCAAGTCGGACACAGGTGGTATAGAGTTATCTTCAGTGTCAACGTGTAACTTATAATAGCCATTGTTAATAGGCAGTGAGCGGAACTGAAGTGGTGCACGGTGGTTGCTGGCTTGAGCAGAAGCGTATGTGCCGGTCGATGGTAAGTCTAATGGTACATAGGCCCTCACGAGGATGGTTTCCGGGGGATCAGCAGGTGGTCCTTTCTCTCTACTCTCAGAATCAAATTGTCTAAGAGTGTAGTCCGATTCATCTGGAGCCTTTTCTTCTTCGTTCTTCAGTGTCAGTCGTAAGGGCATCAAGCGGACTTTGAACCAACGACATCGGGTCCCATTCTCGACCCTCTGATAAGCGCCAGATGCCAAACGCTTGATAGGAATACCAATATAACCATCTTTGTTCCAACAGCGCAGAACCGCAACCAAGCACATTGTCTTGATCCCCTTTGCGTCTCGCCTCGCGGGTGTGATCACGAGACCGTGATCCACTGCCCTCACGTTATTGTTGTAGAACCGTAGCGTACCCACGACATCCACCCGATCTATGTTCCCAAGTTGCTTGGGGCCAGCTGGTAGAGAGCAAAGCCGAACTAGCACTGCCGAAAGACTTATATGCTGCTTGACCAAGTCGTATTGCGGCACGTGACTCCGGGAAAGATCTCGAGGTGCCCTTATGTCATGAGAGTCTCTAAAACAAGCCGGCGAAGGAGCTAGTAACCCGAGGAATCGGAAGCCTCTCGTTGATGCTCCCTCATTGGGGGAGTACCCACAGTCTTCGAGGGGTTCTGTAGACCAAGCGAAGATGGAGTCATCGTTTGTTGCCTTCATGATTTCGACCTGGAGCCGGTAGAAAGCTTTGGGGCCTTCTCCGTAGATTAAGGGCATGTTGACATCGAATAGACCCATGAGAGAGTAGGCTTGATCCTCTAGTCTTGTGGTTTGCCGCATTGATGCCCAGGACATGATCCCAGCGACACTAACATGTGACCAGGTTTGCTTTACCAACGTGGCTACATCAATCTTGGTGATATCTGAGATAGTGGCGCTTAGACTAGCCTTTGTACCAATCTCACGCCAGTCGTTAGCGAGAAATATCACCTCGTGCGGCGCAAGAAGCTCCTGGAGAGTCCATCCGCGTGTGAACCATCGACTTTTGCGGAACCTCGAGTCCGGTATTCTTGGGTTCTCGGCGGAGCTGACATCATCCATATAGACATAGCACGCTGCAGACTTCCGATACCACTGGAACATCGAGTTAATTGCCTCTGATAGCTCTGCGCTAGACGTCTTGTCTATGCAACAGGTGTCGATCCAGCCGTACTCAAATCCCTCGGCTTTCGCCTTTGCGCAAAAGTCCACGATTTTTCTGTAGCCTTTCGACTCCTCTGGAAGGGGGCTCAGTCCGCTCATTTGCTGCAGCGACACTTCCTCGGACGTCCAGACGTGCGACAGGATCGCATATGTTGGTATCGAGCCTCCATGTTCGCCGGTGAAGGATTCTAGCTCGAGAGTTCCTACATTGATAAGTCGCATGGTTGACAAATATCTCAATGCGCTCCGCCGGCTCCAAAACTCGCGGGAGCTTCTAGCGAGTAACTTTGGGACATTTCTTATATGTAACTTGAATAGAGGGCAGATCAAGCTGTGATTGGCAGCTCTGATCATGGGGTTGAGCATGTTAGGAGGGGATAGAGAATCATGTTTCTGCTTACTGACGCTAACTTCAGCACTGAACTAAGGATTTAGACAGTGTATCGTGTTATCGGGGCTGTATGTTTTGTCCAGGGATGCCAAAATAAACTCATCAAAAAGCTCCCTAAGGTTGTCATAACTTGCCTATGTATTTTCGTCCTTTAGGCTTTAGGCCCTAAGTTTTATCGTCGCCCCTAGCCTTGGCCGCTGCTCCAGGATTCGGAGCTGCCTACCCTGCAGCTATCCGTGATGCTCGCAATTTATCGTCGGCGTGATTAGCACTATAGATAAAGTCCGTTATTAAATAACATGATTATCTAACAACTTGACGCCAGAATGAGTAACACTTATCTCTGACTGCCATCCTTCGCTAATTATTAGTACATTCCTCATATCCAGGCGAATGACCTCCAAGGACTCCACGTGCGGATGACGTCAAATTAGCTCCCTGCTTTGGAAAAGCTGACAACTAATCAACATTTCCATAAAAGGCATAACGCATACTGACAGCGCGCTTACACTTTGACGAGAACACATTCTACGCATCTGAATGGACGCAAGCGTCACTGGTAGCTCCTCGGTCCGGTTGTGTTAAATTGATTAAATGCCGATGTCTTCTTTAGGAAGATGCTGGCTGAGCTTCTCTCGCTATTTCGCCACTCTTCGATCTCTAGCGCAGCTGACGAATCCATCGACTGTCAGCACCTACCTTACTGTTGACTCAACAAATAGCCTCGATTGGGCATGGCCTTTGTGTAGAGTTCCGTAGCTGAGCTTATTCGAGATGGATCATTGTTTCAACCATGACGCTGTATTTCCAGTTCATATCGTGGTTTCCTTGTTCTATTGGCTCTCGCTATACTTGACCCTCATCCGTCTGGTCCGTTCGGCACATAGGCATGTTTAATCCAACTAATTTACGGATGAAGGTACGGTGGATGTTTCGGATCAGAGATGCCGAGTCGAAACATATATAGATACGCGGTTGACAGTTTCAATGAACATATCCCAAGAAGCAAGTTATTCACAACTGCCCTCAGTCTTCATTCTTTACTCTCTTCTGACAAAATTCATAATGAAGTTCATCAAAGCGCTTCTTGTTACAGCCTCGCTCACCCAGGCATATCCCAAGCCTCACAAGTCCGGTCAGGCATTGTACTTCCTCGACAGCGACCCCCAGGGAGCTTCTGTTGTCTCACTCAGTATTGCCAAGGATGGCTCCCTGGGCCAGCCACAGAGAACCTCTACCGGCGGAAAGGGCCTTATTAGCAACAATGTGAACGGCACTGTGACGATGGGTAAGTGAGACTATGTCCGCAGCGAGAAAGTCGCTGACAACTCGACCAGATCCCCTTTTCTCCCAAGGCTCCATCGTTGTGAGCGGAAACCGCTTGTTCACCGTCAACGCTGGTTCCAATACTTTGGCCGCTTTCCATATCCCGAAGGAGAACCCATCTCGCCCGCTTCTTCTCGGAGAGCCTGTCGATACCGTTGGCACAGTTCCCAACACAGTTGCGTATTCTCGCAAGAACAAGCTTGCTTGCGTCGCCAATACTGGCACCAAGCCGGGCGTTCAGTGCTTCACGGTCTCGGACTGCGATGGTTTGAAGCCCCAAGGCAGCCTCAAGCCTCTTCCTGTCATCCACCAGACATCTCCCCCAACAGGTCCCCCAAACACTGTTTCCAACATCCTCTTCAACCCTTCCGAGACGGCTCTTTTTGTAACCATTAAGGGCAATGGTATGGAGAATGGCTTCGTTTATGCTTATAATGTCGAGAATGGCCGTGTGAGTGAGGAAGCCATAAAGTCACAGCCCAAGAACTTGCCAGTTGCTTTTGGAATGAGTTTTATTTCAGATGCCTCAGCTGTCATTTCCACGCCGGCTTATGGTGCAGCATTCGTGTCCATCGCCAATGGTCTCACTGTATCCACCAAGACCAACATTACAGTCCCAAAACAAATGGCCACTTGCTGGACCGCGACTTCCACTGGTTCTAGCTCTGTCTATCTCCTCGATGCCGCTGTTCCTGACGTCACTGCTCTTAACACTGAGACTATGGCTATCGGGCGCACTCTCCCAGGATATGCTGCTGGAAAGGGCAACTTCGATGCTATTATCAGTGGTTCTAAGCTCTATGCTCTGCAGGCTGCTCCGGCGATTGCTGTCTTTGACTTGAAGCATGATTCTTATGGCCCAAAGGTTGTCGACTTGACCGGACTCGGAAACCGTGCTTCTTGGACTGGTATGGCTGTTTACTGAGTGCTTTGGTTCAGAAGACCCCAATGAGACATGGGCATCACAGCAGATTCAGCCCTGAATTCTGACTCACTGACAAGAATTCACCTTTCACCATCAAATCTACCATTAGTTGTTCTATACTTGTACCTACTTCACTTCTTCTGTATGGTTTTAGAAAGTAAAGGGCCCAACTCGGCATGAGTTGGGTCCTTGAACCTCGAATTGATAGATATTTCAGCCCAAAATATAGATAGAAATCCTTAATGCACGCTTTACAAGATCAGCTTTTGCCTCAATACTATTTCTGCCTTGAGTGTTTGACTGGAATAGGACTTTCATGTGTTTCGGTTAGGTCTCTAACTCTCCTTGGCTGCGAAGCATTGCATGGGCTCTAAAACAAGAAGACTTATAGTATATCTATCTTAAATAATAGCAAAACTTAGACAATATTAACATAGATCTCATTAGATTTAGTGAATCTTAGGGGATAATTTTCTGACCACTCTGAGGCAAGGTTTTCCAGCTCCGTATCGAAGGGTCATGGGCTTGTGATGATGAACAACACACTCTATATGCATGTGAGATCCTGAGACTATGATCAGGGCTATCTTTGATCCTTTCATTGATCCATGCAAACACGGCAAGCTCCGACAGGAACTTGCACCTCATTATGGTCCAGCCCAACGAGGCCAATGCTCATGTCTGATCAGTGATAAGCCAAACATGGCCCCAACACGTTTTACGACGCCTTGTTTCATAACATCAAGTTTCAGCTTTCGGCTCATGCCAACGGTATTGCGTGAGCCAAGGATGTGCTGTATTTCCGCGGCAATGAGTGACAGCTCAGTCGCCTAATCGTCGCGGAACCGACATCTTCGGGGGATCTAACCTAGCGGCATTTGATAGTGGGTATTGCTAAGGCAGGGGAAAGGAGGCTATCCACAAGTGGGCCTTAGCTGTGAGACCCTAACGTTGGGCCCCTGAGTAATTTAACGGTTTTTTGGGATAAGAATAGCAATTACATCAGTCATTGACATGGGCGATTTGGATCTAAGGTACGGAGTAAATTGCCATTGTCGGTAAGATTGGAAAGTTTATCACAAATAATGTTTGTTGGATTTACGCTAAGTTAACTAAGAATGCTTGAAACTGGGCTGACGCTTCTGGAGGAATGACTGGATTCCCTCCTTGAAATCACCCAGCCCAAACGTCGAATAGTACAGCGCCTTTTCATGCGTCATCCCAGCATCAAGGGTCGAATTTTCCACTGCGACAGGGGTTAATCACGAACGGACAAGACCGGGGAATCTTATTGGTCAAACTCACCAGTCAAAACAGCTTTCTTGGCCGTCTTGATAACCGGAGCTGACAGACGCGCAATCTTCTCAGCCAGCGCCGTCGCTGCTTGGACAACGTCGGGCTTGGGGAAGACCTTTGTTACAACGCCCAGTCGCTCAAACTCAGTTCCACTTGCTGGCTCGCCCGTCAAGACGAACTCCATTGCCTGGAACGGTAGTCAGTGATTGCCACTAAGGTTTTGCGCTGGTTTGATGGTGACATACCTTGTGCTTTCCTAGGGCACGAGCCAGGCGCTGTGTACCGCCTGCGCCGGGGATGGTACCGATCTTGACCTCTGGAAGCCCAAACATGGCATCTTCAGCAGCGTAGATGATGTCGCACTAGACCATTAGCTTGGATCATGTGCGAGGAGTGAGATTGTCGACTTACAGCGAGAGCAATCTCGAAACCACCGCCCAACTGTATCTTGTTAGCCCAAACTCTGAGTGGCGATCAGTAGATCGATCACCTACAGCGAAGCCAACAACAGCAGCAATAAGAGGCTTGGAAAACCTCGCTAGCGCATCCGTCAAATCCTTGAGAAACTCAATTCTATGGGCTTTGGAGGTCGACAGCTCCACCAACTCGTTTAAATCCATGCCAGCTGCTCCCGAAACTCAATTAGCAGCCGCATTATCACAACAATTCTTCTTCCTCTCTATTCTTCCGATGGAGAAACTCTAAACGTACCGCAGAAGTGCCCTTCGGGTCCACCAGTCAAAACCACAGCGCGCACCGTATCCACTGAGTCTAGATGGTCCAGAGTGGTGACTATTTCGTTTATCGTATTTTGTGAAAAGGCATTGCGTTTGGCTGGTCTGTTGAACTGGATGAGTGCGACGCCAGTCTCGCTGTTGGTCGAGAGCTTGATATCCTGGAGCTTCTCCATTGTGACGTGTCTCTGAAACGGTCGCTGTCGAGGATATCAGTGAAATCTTGGTTATGATGGAAAAGAAGCAATTCGCATCCGCAAGATGAGCGAGGTCAATTGTTTAAGTCTGTCATCATACATGAGGGTCTCGTCAAGCGCATTGACAATCTGTCCCTTGATCCGTCGTGCTGAACTCGTATAGAATCTCAAGTTTCGACTTTGTGGAGCGTTTGGTCTCGTCACAGATTCCGGAACGGTCGTTTCGGCATTTGGGGCAGGTCAATTGAAGATCTACACATTGCCTCAACGGTTTTGTTACTCTTTTAGTTATCCCACTCGGATTACAATTCTCTTTGTAAGGTATCCCAACTAATTAGCCAACTTCCCTAAACAACAGAAACGAAGCACTGACAAAAGCCGTTGAAGACCACAAAACGTGACGAGTTTCAGGGTCCCTTGCAGATTCCCTTCCCCACTCCGAACGGTAAGCCTATTCTGCTGTAGTATTGCCCTGTCAAGCTCGCCATTTACTACGTAAAACAGAAAGATCTCCGTTTCGTTTTGGGAATCTCGTACTAAACCCTGATCGTTACGCCTCTGATATACAGGGACCTGCCTTGATCTGCCTTGGTCACTGCGGCGGATCAGCTTCCGTAAAGAGTAGATATCCCAACGGAGCGTTATGCATGAGCCAAAAGATCTCACTAATGCAACCTTATTCGGCCGAATCCACATGCTAAAGATGCTCAGGGTTTTATGCTGCCAAGAATCGAGCTGCCGGATACACTTGATTGTCGTAGACGTTTCTTGTTCCGAAACCAGAAGCGGAAATTTAGTCAATATCCTGTGCTATTAAGATTCTCCGTCATTTCCAATTGCATTTTTCTTTGCAGGTTACAAATACTTAAGGAGATCGCCATGACGCAGTCTTGACGGCACGCCTGGTGGTCAGACGTTCTATACCCAAAACGTCCCATAATGTCTTCTTCCTATTCTTTCAGCTCCCTTGAGAGCCTCTCCCTGGCGGATAGAGTGTTATTCAACCGATTCAGCAAGGGACCTGAGTGTCCTATCCCGTATAATGTTGCTCATCACGCTTTTGAGGCAGTTGCGCTGGCGCACCCTGATCTCATTGCGGTCCGACATTATGACGGGAGCACTATCACATACCGAGAGCTCAACCGAAGGGCAAATATGTTGGCGAACGAGCTGATACATACTTTTGGCTTGAGGGTCGGAGATCGTGTTGTGTTGGTGTACTCGCGTTGCATCGAGATGGTTGTCTTCATCCTCGCCGTCCTCAAAGCCGGTGGACAGTACGTGCCATTGGATGGTGGTATCGTCACTGACGACACATTGGGCTTTGACATTGCCGATTCCGACGCTCCGGTTGTTCTCTGCCTTCCCAAGTTCTTTGACAAGGTTATCCGCAGCATTCCAGATGATCGACGGAACATTGTCAATGTTCTCGATCTGGACAGCCACTCAGATCTCTGGCGCAGAGGCAACCCTTCACACCCTATGGTGGAGGTCGGTCCAGATGATGGTGCATATGTCATCTACACTTCGGGTACGACAGGCCGACCTAAGGGTGTGGACGTGAGACATCGAGGTGTCACCAATACCCTTTTGGCAGAGCCATCCAAGTTGGGCATTAGACCTGGCAGGAACGTGGCACAGCAGCTGAATGTCGCTTTTGATATGTGTAAGTGAGATCCGATTCAGGTCAATTGACTAAACTAACCTCTTGTCAACAGGTGCCTGGGAGATCTTGGGTACAATGATGAACGGCGGTACTCTTCACATCAGAGGCAGCGGTCTCGAGCCCTGGACCGAGTGTCTGCAGCGATGCGATACCATCATAGCTACCCCATCCGTCATTCAAAAATACATGCCACGAATCCAAGACTTTCCCAATGTCGATACAATTGCTGTCGGTGGCGAGCCTTGCCCTTTGGCGCTCGCCGAGAAATGGGCTCCCCATGTCAACTTCTGGAACGTCTGCGGACCAACCGAGATCAGCATGCTCAACACAGCGCATCTTCACCAACCAGGCATTCCGCTGTCAATTGGCAAGCCCAACCCTAACACGAACGTCTACATCTTGGATGATAATGAGAACCCTGTTCCAATTGGTCAACCTGGTGTTATGTGGGCTGGAGGTCCAGGTGTCTCTCGAGGCTACATCAATCTCCCCGAACTAACAGCCAATCGCTACAAGCTCGACAAGTTCACCAACGATGGGTAAGCTCCCTGTATCAACACTACCACCGACTGATACTAACACGAGTAGCAACATGATGTTCAACACCGGCGATCTAGCCCAATGGCTCGAGGACGGCAGCCTCCTCCCTCTCGGCCGAAAAGACGACCAAGTCAAGATCCAAGGCTTCCGCGTCGAGCTCGACGGCGTATCCCGCTCCATCGAATCAAACCCCGGCGTCATCAAAGGCTGCGCCCTAAAGATCGACAATGCTCTGTGGGGCTTCTACTCATCCCACATCCCGATCGCTGAAACGGAGCTGAAACAAACGGTTGGAAAGACCCAGCCCTTCTATGCTGTCCCCACGATCTGGAAACATCTTCCCGTTCTGGAACTCACACCGAATGGAAAGATTGACAAGCGAGCCCTGTACAAGATTGCTGAGGGCCAGAGTGATGTTCAGCAAGTGGTTGCCAAGCCTAGACCGGAGACGGTATGGCCGTCACATGAGCGGTTACTGTCGATTGGCAGTTCCAGTGATGGAACTCTCTTTGAGGGCGAGAAGAATGGTATCATGAGGGATCTGGAGAAGGACCCCAAGGGCGTTATTGAGGACTATGAAGAGATTGAGACTGAAGAGTATGCTCTTCCCGACAAGAATGGTTTCCATGGATGGCGATGGCTCCGTCATACTGCATTCTCAGCATATCGCAAGCTCTTCGGGCTCATCTTCCTATCCAATCTCACTGTCCTCATCTTCCTTCTGTGGGAGAGTCGCAACAACAACTTCTTCCCTTCTCCTTCCAAGGTCGCAACTGCTGTTGCGTCGAATCTGCTCTGTGCCGTTCTGGTGCGTCAAGACTACGTCGTCAATGCGATATTCTTCGTGTGTTCCCGAGTCCCCACGTCGTTCCCTCTGTCCATCCGAAGGCACTTTGCTCGTGTATATCACAACGGTGGTGTTCACTCTGGATGCGCTGTTTCTGCCACTGCTTGGTGGTTCATGTACACCATCTCGACCAGCCGGGACTTCCTAATCGAGACATATCAGCCTCCCATCAAATGTGTTGTTCTCGCCTTGACTTATGTCATTCTGCTTCTGCTCTGCTTCATCCTTGCCATGGCGTACCCCAGTGTCCGCATGAAGATGCACGATCAGTTCGAGTGGGCGCATCGCTTTGTCGGCTGGTTCTCTGTCGCTCTTGTTTGGGCCCATGTCATTACATCAACAGCAGCGACGGCGACTGAGCCCTTGGGAGACGCATTGGCCAAGAACCCAACGATCTACCTCCTGTCACTCATCACTCTCAGCATCGCCCTGCCTTGGGCCAGGCTTCGTCGCGTCAACGTCAGGCCCGAACCTCTCTCCAACCACGCTGTGCGCCTTCACTTCGACTTCTGCACACCTGGACCTTGCACCTCACGAGGCGTTCGCATCACTGATCGTCCAATGATTGAGTGGCACGCCTTCGCAGCCATTCCTGAACCCAGCGGTAAGGGCTTCTCAATCATTGTATCTAAAGCAGGTGACTGGACCAAGCGGATCATCGAGAAGCCTCCGACATCCATTTGGACGCGAGGTACTCCGGCATCTGGTGTTCTTGCTGTGGCTCCGCTGTTCAAGAAGGTCGTTCTCGTCGCAACAGGATCGGGTATCGGACCCTGCATGCCCGTCATCATGGAGAGGCGCGTGCCTTGCCACGTGGTCTGGTCTACCAAGAACCCTCTCTCGACTTATGGACAGGACATCCTCGACACTATTCTTGCCATGGACTCCGAGGCCATTATCTGGGACACAGATAAGAAGGGTCGACCAGATATGGTCAAGTTGGCATATCAAGCCTACAAGGAAAGCGGCGCTGAATGTGTGTGCATCATTTCCAACAGATCGACAACAGCGAAAGTGGTTTATCAGCTGGAGAGTCGCGGTATCCCGGCGTACGGTCCCATCTTAGACTCTTGATTTGGAGCGTTCTTTGTGCGTGGGCCAGTCCTAGGTTCTGTTTTCTATCAAGTTATTCTTTTGTCTATATAGGTGTAAATAATGAAAGTAATTCGATACAAAACGGCCAAAAATACCAGGTGCTCAATTCTTATTCCTACATTTCGTGGAGGCCGTCAAGAACCGGCTTATTGATCCTCATTCGTATCCTGGAGCGCCATTCATTATCGTGTTGCAGAGCAAAAAGCCATGTCGCACCGAGTTCCCTAAAGAAGGGTTGCTACCGGCCGATAGGACCTCCCGAAAACAAGCAAAACAAATCAGCAGGTTTCGTGGACCGATCTCGATTCTCCCTGCATTATCTTGACCGTCCGAGGATATCGGCCCCGTCTCCGCCGGCCCCAACAGATCGGCGACCAACGTCTCACAGCGGCCCCGCCGACTTTACCGTCTCGGTCCACGGCTGTCGGCCTCACCGTTGATATCTATAAATCCTTCCCAACGGCCCACAAAATAAACATGATTTTCCTCAAAAATAACCTTACTTCTTTTCTGGGGCAATCATGAAGAAGACGATCGATTATTACGAAGTTGAACCTACGGTCAGGGAAGCGCTGGGGGAGTGCGTTCCGAGCCGACATGATTCACTTCGCTTTGCCAAATCTTTGTTTCCGTGCTTAAATTGGCTGCCCAGATACAACTGGCGGTGGCTGTTGGGTGACAGCATTGCTGGTTTGACCGTTGGGCTGGTTGTTATTCCTCAAGCCATGGCGTACGCCCTTCTTGCCACACTGCCGCCAGACTTTGGGCTGTATACTTCTTTTGCTGGTGCAGCAACGTACTGGTTGTTTGGAACATCGAAAGACATTGTCATTGGAGTGCGTTAATCGCCCAACGCTTCTTTATGTCGGCTAACATTGAGGGTCTAGACCACCGCCGTCGGTTCCCTTCTCGTCGGAGAAGTCATCTCCCATGTCCACGAATCGCGACCAGATACCTACTCAAGCGCCGAGATCGCTGGAACTTTGTCGTTCATGACTGGTATTATTCTCTTTGCACTGGGCCTGTTTCGTCTTGGATGGCTCGTTGAAGTCATTCCCTACATCCCAGTATCAGCCTTCATCACAGCAGCCAGCATCTCCATCATGTGTACTCAGCTCCCTGTACTGCTCGGCATTCACGGCGTCAATACACGCGAAGAGCCTTATAAGGTGTTCATATCGACTATGAAGAACCTGGGCGGCACCAAACTGGACGCTGCTATCGGTATCACTTGTCTTGTTCTGCTCGAGCTGGCCAAGTTTGTCTTTGCCAAGCTGGAAGCTCGCCAACCTGCGCGAAAGAAGATGTGGTCGATCATGTCTTCCTTGCGCCTCACCTTCGCTATGCTACTATACACACTCGTGAGCTTCCTGGTCAATCGCAACTTGAAGGAAGATGAGACCAAGTTCCGAATTGTGGGACACATCAACCAAGGTAGATCTATCTCTCAACATTACCTCGATCAACCGCTAACCCATCACAGGCTTCGTCCACGCTGGTCTTCCAGATTTAAAGCCTGATCTCATCGGCGTTGTTCTCCCCCAAAGCCCAATCATCATCATCATCCTCATCGTTGAGCATATCGCCATCGCCAAAAGCTTTGGAAAGAAGCACGGATACGAGGTTGCCCCATCGCAAGAGATCATGGCTCAAGGTACAGCAAATATCATCGGGCCATTTCTGGGTGGTTACTCATGCACGGGGTCATTTGGCGCCTCGGCTGTTCTGTCGAAAGCTGGTGTCAAGACACCCATGGCTGGTCTTTTCAGTGCCTTCATGCTACTTCTTGCGCTTTACGCTCTCACGGGCGTGTTTTACTTCATTCCTCGAGCCGCTTTGGCTGGCCTGATTATCCATGCTGTTTCGAACCTCGTTGCTTCTCCGTCTACAGTAATAAAGTATTGGCGACTGTCACCTTTCGAGTTCTTCATCTGGGTTGCTGGTGTTATTATCGCATTGTTCACCGGTCTAGAGACGGGCATCTATGTCACCACTAGTCTCTCATTCCTACTTCTACTTGTTCGCATTGCTCGCACCAGCGGCGAGTTCCTTGGCCGAGTCACTGTTGAGCAGATTGATCCAAGCGATGATGCGCAATCGCCGTTCTCAAATACCCGTGAGAGAGTCGCATCTCGCGACATTTACTTGAGCCTTGGTCGCAAAGATGCGTCAAATAAGGACATCCCAGTCGAAAGCCCTCACCCAGGCATCCTAATCTACCATTTCCCCGAAGGCCTCAATTATCTCAACCAAGCAATGCACTTCAAGAAGTTGACAGATTACGTGTACAATCACACAAAACGGGCCACCGAGGAGCCGGAGTGCGACAAGTCGGAGGCTCTGTGGTGTGACAAGCCTGTCGTGTACAAAGGCGACACAGAACTGCCCGTGTTACGAGCAATCGTGATCGACTGTTCAACAATTCACAATATTGACATCACCAGTGTTCAGGGCTTGGTTGATGTGAGAAATGCGCTAGATCGATGGGCGAGCCCATACTCAATTCAGTGGCATTTTGGCGGACTGCGAAATAGATGGGCGAGGCGAGCTTTGACAGCTGTTGGCTTCGGCCAGAGTGCGACAGAAAATGGCCATTCAATTGGAAGTTGGACTTCGATTCTACCATTGGCCAGATCATTCGACGAAGAGCACGAAAATAGAAGACGACAGAGCAGCACAGACGATGAAAGCATTGTCGGCACACAAACAAGCACAGAAATCGAAGCGTCATCACCTGCTACACCAGCAGAGAAACAAGGCCTCATCAGACCGGTTTTCCCAACCGACAGGCCCTTCTTCCACGCCGATCTTGACGAAGCGGTGACGGCGGCGTTGGCCAATGCAAGGAGGAGCGAGTGCCGTCCAGGAAGCGAGACGGAAACAGAAAATGACTGATTGTTCCCGACTTCCGACTACGTACCAGGCGCCGAAGCTCCGGCCGTCTTCCCCGAGCCGCTCCGGAGAAATCAGTGGATATCGGCGTCTCCAAAACTCTAATTTTCATCGGGGACTAGATTAATGATCAGATGGTTTACTAGCGAGTTTAAACTGCACTAGAGCGGAAATGAAGCGTGATTTTAGACAGCGACAGAGCGAGTTAATAGAGCAAAGATTTTCAGTTTCTGCCGTGTGTCTTTAACTTTATCATCAAAAATCAACATCAAAGCGTTACATAGATCGTTCTGAGAATCATGGCAACAAGTTTGTTGACAGGTGCCATCTTCGGCACAGGCCTCACCCTCTCGGGCGTAGCAAACCCGCAGGTCATAAAGAATCAGTTCCGCCTCTCCGACTTTCACATGCTCGCCACGTTCCTCACCGCATCCGCAACCAGCGCCACAATCTTCACCCTCTACAACTCCAAAACCACAAAGATCCCAGCCCGATCAGCAAGTTCGCACGGATGGCTGGGCGCATATGACGGCAACATCATTGGTGGCGCCATGCTGGGTCTGGGGATAAGCTTAACGGGTGCTTGTCCCGGGACGGTCCTCGTGCAGGCCACGGCGGGTATTGGCGCCAGTCGGTTGCTCGCATGCACGTCGCTTCTTGCGGGCGTTATCTGGGTGCGGTGTAAGCCGTACATGGTCAAGCCGCCGACGAGCCGTACCCGGAACACATCGGTTATGGATGTCACCGGGTTATCTGCAGGCAAGGTTCTGGTCGGGTATGAGATAACCATGCTTGCGATACTTGCCGGCATCTTATACATTGCCCCGAGAAGTGTTACCATGCTGCATCCGGTTGTCGGTGGCCTCCTCATCGGCTTTGGGCAGTTATCGTCTGTTATCTTGACCGAGAAGCCAGTTGGGGTCAGCGGTGCCTATGAGGAGTTCGGAAGGTTCTTCTGGGATATTGTCGGGGGCAAGGGTATCAAATCACTCCCCCAGAATATCCTCTTTGCATGTGGACTAATGGCGGGTTCTTGGGCAACGTTGTCCAACTTTCCGGCCATCCGGGAAGCCATGGCACAAAGCGAGCAGGCATCACTACCAATGATTCTGGTTGGCGGAGCTTTTCTAACGTTTGGGGCTCGCATCGCTGGTGGATGCACAAGTGGTCATGGTATCAGTGGCATGGCTACGATGGGGTTGAGTTCCTTTATTACTATTGTTTCCATGTTCGGCGCTGGTTTGGTGGCTGGACTGTGGTTTGCTTAGACATTGCATTGGAGGTTAGAATAAATTTACTGGTTGCCGACTGTACCTTATGCTTGTTTACAATACTTAGAATAGAAATTAGAAGAGTCTTAGATCTAATAAACTTGTCCGTATCTCATGTATCCAAAGAATTTAAGATGGTGATAGAACAATCTGACCCCGAGGTTCTGATGGGCCGCCACCCGTGAGCTATGATCTACAGAAACGCCTTTATAGAATCACAATAATTACTGAAAGAAGGTCGGCATCTTCGCTAGATCACGCTGGGCTGGATTTAAAATAAAGTGTTTTCCTGTGCCGTCAAGCACAGAGTGGAATGGGAAATTCAGGATATTAAGAGCGATTTGCGATTTGTTTCATCAGGCTAAACTATCATTCTGAGTACCGTTCCTTCAGCGTAAAAGTAAGAGAGCTGCCTCCAGGCTATTATACAATATGCATCATTTGGATAGAGCATTGTGTGAAAGGCTTTTCTACCACGACGAACCTGTCACTGGTAAATGAATCGTCTTCAGTCCTGCCGGGTTCGGTGCTGGCAGTCTTCCACCTCTAATGTTGACCTGCAACGAAGGATGGATTAATCGAGGTGCAGCAAGGGACTCGTCACGTTTCTTTCGCATCTCAATGAACTCGTGCTCACGTGTCCCGTCTTTGAGATGCTTGTTGTTCTCCCTGTGTTCCTTCACGGTAGCAAAAGGAACCGGGGCTTCACGGCCAGCCGGTGGATAATCATGTCCTACCCAGATCTTTGTCTCTTCTGGTAATGCGAGGAGTTTGCGGCCAGAGTTGAAGATGGCTTCAGCACTGCCGCCGGGGAAGTCTGCCCGGGCGGAGCCGATGTCAACGTGAAAGATGGAATCGCCAACAAACACATTTTCTAGGTCACGAGTTAGTCACTAATCTAGATTTTTATGAGATTGAAGTAGACTTACTGCCAATGTGGTATCCCATGTGATCTGGTGTATGTCCAGGGAGATGGACAGCACGGGCGGTCAAAGTACCAATGGTGAACTCGTCGTTATCTTCCCATAGCTTATCAAAAACAGTATCGTACTCTCTAGGATCGATACCATAACGTTCTCCGAACAGGCTTTGTACCTGGCGGATAAGCTTGCCAATGCCGATGAGTGGCTTGGAACCTTGACTTCTGGCAAGGGCTGACTGGAGATATGATGCAGCAGTCAGATGATCTGCATGAGCATGCGTCTCCAGTATCATCTCAATCTTTAAGTCATTGTCTTTAACAGTTTTGAGAATGGCATCAGCTGATCCGGTCGACACGGCTGCTTTGACAGGATCATAGTCCAGGACTGGGTCGATGATGACCGCGCTCTTGGTGTTGGGGTCCGAGACGATGTACTGCCAGGTGCCAGTGACAGGCTCGAAGAGGGAGTGGACTGTTGGTTCTGCCATTATGGTTGTAGCAGTCGCGAATCCGGCGCGGCCGATGATGTGATTTTGGGTTGGATGTCGTGAGCGTAGAACACAAGGTTGTCGCGATGCTAGACTCTTTTGGCAACCAGTTCGGCTTCTTCTTTGAATGGAGTTATGCGCGGTAGTGTAATAAGTCCGTCTGTTGGAAGATTGTGGTACAGCTAGCGATGTGAAAGCTTTTGTTGGTACGTTTTCAAGAACAACTGCACTTCTGCGGGTAAGGGATATAAGCGATGCCATTTTCGCAAATGTTATACAGGGGGTAATTATACAAGGCCTATGGTAGTATTGCGAAAGACTTGCTGAGAAATGCTAATAGTCTAGTGCCCGACGCGAATGATCTGGAAACTTTGATCTGATATAATTTCCCGTTCCGGGGACTTGTTTGGCTTCCGCTTTTGATCCCCGAACGGTGGATCCCAACCCTCCCGACTCGGCGATTGAACTGAGATGTGTATTGAGCATGTTGTCACGGCAAATTGATAGCGATAGCCTGTAACGGCGTTTTCGATGTTTCTCATATCGTATGATTGAGCTTGATAGAAATCATGAGAGATGTCTCTGTTACAACAGCCTTTTCAATTAATGCTGTCACTTCAGCGAGCGACCAGCGGTCGGCGGTTGGCCCCACTTGAAGCAGCCGCAAGCATAGGGTAATTGAAATTCAGGGCAAATTGGCAACTTCATCGGGGCAAATAGTTGGAATTAGCGTACGGTCTGTGGTCCATGAGAACTCGGTCAGTCCGACAGGGTAGAAGGAAGCTATGAATTCCAAACGATCAGAGTTTTGTGAAGGGAGCAAGAAGCTTGATCTCAGCATTTGTCATGGGGCTATACGGAGTATAGTATTTGCTTCGCATAAGACTTGGTTCGATAACAAGAAGCTAATCCGGGAGAATCAAGGACTATCGCGAAATCTTGTTACTCATGTCACGCATGACTTACCATCTCCTTTTACTATGTGCATAATACCCAGCACAAGAACTATTGGCAAGGCTCTGTGTTTACCCAGGGATGTTTCGTAATGTTTCTTCCATTACGCTGGATGAAGGGAACGAGCATATATGATAGATCATAATTAGAGATACTATTAGCTTGGGCAAGTTTAGGAGCTAAAGAAAGTATCTCTTAGCAGATGCTAGCAGATTGCTTGACCCACAACAGATGTTGTCTTTATCGATTACGCTATATCTTATCTTATTGGCTCTTGATAAGAATTAACGCGGAGTATAAGGATAACGTTAGATACAGGGAAACCGGCTACCCCCAGAAACCGGCTACTTTTAATAAAACACTAAAAATAAGATAGTATTAGGAACTTAATTAATTAATTACTATTATACTTTTTTAATTAAATAAAATTTATATTAGTAAATATTTAAATAAAACTAAATATAAAAATCCTTAAATTTAAATTTTTAAATATAATATAATATTCTTTTTAATTATAATACTTTTTATATTTATTTATAAGCCTTTAAAATTACTAAAACCTTTATAAACTTAGTACTTTTATTATATATAACTTTTTTTTTCTTTTTTAATAAATATTTTTTTTATTTTAATATTATTATTATAATTTCTTTTTTTTAGTATTTAATTAAAAAGTTATAACTATTAAATTAATTATTAATTTTAAAAAAAAATAGCTTAATAACTAGGTTATTAAAAATAATACTTAAAATACTTTAAAAGACTTAATAAAGCTATATAAATAATTAAAAAGTTATAAAAAAACTAAAATTTTTTAATTTAGCTAGGGAAATAGTTATAATAATAAAAGCTAGTATTTTAAGTATTTAAGTAATTATTAAGTTTATTAAAACCTTTACTAAATTAACTAATTATAATTTAGTTACTTTTTAACTAACTAAAATATTTAATTTTATAATAGCTTCTTTTTAAGCTTTATTATAATTATATAAAAAGGTAATTTTACTAATATAATTTAAATTTATAATAAAAGTAAGATTTAAAAGGAATTTTTAATATACTTTTTTTAATAATTTAAAAACTATAATATTTAGTAATTAAAAAATATAAAAAGTATATATTAAAAGAAAAAGTATAAATATATTATTATTATAATACTTAAATAAAAAGTTTTTAGTTATATAACTTTTATAACTATTAAAAACTAATAAATAAGGTTTTTTAAAATTTTTAGGCTTTATTAATAAAATAAATATAATTTTTAGCTAAATTAATACTATATAGTTATTTATTTAGCTTTTTTTATTATTAATAAATTTTTAGTTTTTTAAAAAGTTTAATTTTTTTAAAAAATATTATTATTAAACTATTTTTTTTTTAAAAATTATTAAAGGTTTTAAAACTTATTTTATTACTAAAATATACTTAAAGATTATAATTTAAGACTTTAAACTAAACTAATAAATAAGTACTAACTTTTTATTTTTTAAATTAATAAAAAGACTATTTAGTTCTATTCTTTTTATTATATTAACTTTATTAATATTATATTTATTTTTTTACTTAACTATTTAAATTACTAGTATTAATAATAATATAAAAAAAGCTTTAATTAATTTAGTAAATACTTTATTATATTAATTAAAATTTATATATTTACTTAGTAAAGTCTTTACTTTTTTATTTTTATTTAAAAAAGCTAATAATTAGTATAATAGTTAAGATAAGTAGCCTAGGGTAAGAGGTCTAGCCTTATAAGTAGGGTTAAAAGGATATTTATATTAATAAATATAAAGGGATAAAATCCCCTTAGGACCTTAGCTTTTTTATACTTTTTTAAATTAAATTTTATACTTTTTATCTTTATATTTAATACTATTAAACTAATTACTTAATTTCCTATTTAATAATAAAAACTTTATTTTAATTAAACCTTTATAGCTATTTATACTTAGCTTATAATTAAGACTATTAAAAATTATTATCTTTTATAGTCCTTTTTTTATTATTATTCTTTACCTTTAAATTAGTTTTTAAAACCTAAATAATTTACTTTATTAATAGTTACTAGCTAAAAGGACTTTAAAACTAACTAATTACTTAAATTAAAAGGCTTTTTTATACTACTTAAAAAGCTATAAATATTATTAAAAAAAAAGATATTAAAATAAGAAAATAAAAGGCAAAAGGCTATAATAATAATAATAATAATAATTTACTTATAAAAATAGTAAATAATAATAAATCCCTTAGTTATTAAGTTAAAAGTAATAAAACTAAATACCTTTTAAGTATAAAAAGCAGTACTATAGTTACTAAGCTAAGATTACTTTATACTTACTTTTTATATTAAAAAAGTATTACCTTTTAGTAACTTTAATTTTAGTAACTTTTATTTTAATAACTTAATATAAGTAGCCTTAACTTAGTAATATTATAATAATACTATACTATACCTTTAAATTACTTACTTAATTAAAAATAAAACTAATTAAGATCCTTATTTTAAGGTTAAGACTTAAAAAAAACTTTTTTTTAAAATAGCTAAGATAGCTAATACTAGTAATACCTTAGAATTTTAATATAATATTTTTTAAAATTAACTAATTAAATAAGTCTTTAAGGTATTATTATAAGATATTTTTATATTAGTAATATTCTAAGCCTTTATAAAAAGCCTAGTAATTATAATAATAATTAATATAATAGTCTTATAAAAAATAAATATAAAAAATACCTTTAAAAGATTATATAAAGTATAAAAAGATAAGCTAACTATATTAAAATAAGGTAAATTAACTAATTACTTAATATTTACTATAATAAACTTTACTAATACCTTTTCTTAGTTTAATAAAATAAATACTCCTTTTATAAAGGTAAGATCTTAACTAATTATAATAGCTTTTACTATAACTATTACCTAGCTTTAAGCTATTATTATAGTTATTAAAAACTATTATAAACTATATACTATAGTTAGTAATATTACCTTATATACTAAGAAGTTTAATAATAAGAATATTATTAATTACTTTTATTACTTTAAATACTATATAAATAACTTTAATATACCTAAGGAAAAATATATAATAACTTTAAAGACTTTTACAGTTCTTTTTTTTATTAATAATATATATTAAGCCTATAAAGGCTATAGTTAGAAAAAGGTAAAAAAAAACCTTAAGGAAATATTTATAGCTAAGGATAATACTACTTTTAATAGCCTTAAGGCTAAGCTTAAAAAGCTAAACTTAAAGTAACTTTTAAATAACTACCTTTAAATAATTAAGTAATTAATATATTACTAATTTAAGTTTAAAAAGCTAAAACCTAACTATAAGGATATAATAAACTAGTTTAAAAATATACTAAATATTATATATTAAAAGGTTTTTAATAAGGTTTTACTTTAGTTTAAAAAAAGCTAAAATAAAATAAAAGCTATATCTTATAGTAATCTTACTTATATAATTAAATAAATAGCTAATAATAAGATTTTTAAGGCTAAGAATTATTACTATTTTAAGGATATTAAAGATATCTTAGTATTTTTATAAGCTATTAAAGTTAAGTTTATAAAAGTAATTTTTAAGCTTATTTTTAAAAAAAAATAGAAAATAGTTATAAAAGTTACTATAAATAACCTTACTAGCCTTATAAAGAAAATATATATTAATACTATAAGTAAACTTAAAGGCTTTTTCTAGAATATAGTATAAAATATAATTAATAAGTAAGTAAATAAAAAGGCTATAAATTAAATAATAGCTTAGCTATAATATACTATAATTTAAACTTACTTTATAGCTATTAAATAAAATAATTTATTAAAAAAAGACTATAATATAAGGGTTAATATAAACTATATTAATTAAGGGTAATAATACTTATATTAATATTATATTAAAAAAAAATACTTTCTTAAGACTTATTATAATTTAAAGTATAATAAAAAGAATAGCTTAGTAAATTATAATATAATAAGCAGTATAGCCTAAATAAGGTATTATAAAATACTTATTTTACTTTACTTAGTATATAAAGTAAAGGGTAATTTTAGTATTAAAAAAATAGTTTATACTTAGGTTTTTTACTTCTTTAAATCTTATTTTATTATAAATATAAAGATAATAATAGCTTATAATAATATTAAAGTTAGCTAAAATATATAAAGTAAGGTTATAAGTATTATTTAAAAATACTTAAATAAGTAGCTAAACCTTAAGCTATATATTTCTTTATATACTTACCCTAGAAATAATACTTATTTACTTATAAATATTACTAATAAATTATATAACTAAACCTAGCTTAAAGCCTTAAAGTTAACCTAGATAAATTTTATTATATTTAATAATAGCCTAAATATAAATCTAAAAAATTAGCTACCTTTACTACTTATTAAAATATAAGTCTTTAGTATTAATATTAATATAAATATAAAGAAATATATATATATTAAGGATAAAAAGGAAATTAAAGCTATTAAAGTTTTAAAATAAAAAACTTTATTAAAAAACTTAAAAAGTTTTAATTTTTTAAAATAAAAGAAAAAGTTTATAAAATTAAATAAGCTTAAGGCTTACTAAAACTAAGTTTATAATAAGGTTAAATTAAATTTTTATATTAAAAAAATTAAAATTACTATTTAAAATATAATAATACTTAACCTTTAACTTAGTAAAAAAATTATAAAAAAACTTAAAAATATAATTAATAGTATTACTAAAATTTTATATTAAATAGTAAAAAATATAAAAGTAAGCTAAAATAATATAACTTTTATAAATATAATTTAATTTACTAAATAAAATTATAATAATAGCTACTAAAAATAAATAAATATAATAGCTAAGATTTATACTATTTATTTTAAAACTAGTAATAAAAAATAAACTAATTAGTTAAATAAGCTTTTATAAAATTATAAAAAACTTAACTTAAAAAAAGAAAAGTATATAATTATTAAAAATAAAAGTACTTTTTATAAAATTAAAAAAGTTATTTAAATTATAAGCTAATATATTATACCTTTACTATTTAACTTATAAAAAGTATTTAAAGCTTTTTATTAAAATAAAATAGTTTTTTATAATAAGAACCTAAGAAATATAATAATTAATAACCTTAATATAAACTTTTATAATTAAAGTAAAAATAAAGCTTTAATATAAAGGTAAAAGCTACTAAAAATTATAATTAAACTTAAAAACCTTAATAAAAAAGTTATAAAAGCTATAGTAAATATTAAATTTAAAGAAAATATTATTTTAAAGAAAATTATAAAAAACTATAAGCTAAAGATTATTAAAGCTAAAGCTATAATAATATTTTATATAAGAAATAAACTTAAAATAGTAAAATAAGCTAAAGCTAAGGTATACTTAGTAAATACTTAAGTTTTATAGTATTTTTTTATTATTTTATAAGAAATTATAATTTTCTTTATTTTTAAAATACTTTTTATAAAATTAACTTACTTAATATTTAATTATTTATTAAAAAATAAATTAATATTACTAATTTACTACTTAAGTAATATAAAATTTATTACCCTAGCTATAAAATTAGTTAAATAAAAGCTAGTATAAACTAAAATTAAAAAATTAGTTAATTTAAAATAAATATTAATTTTTATATTAAGCTAGAAGTTAAGAATATAATAGGCTTAAAAGAAAATAATATTTTATTTTTAGTTAAAGTAATAAGCTAAGAGTTTAAGGAAAAGATTATTAAGCTAATTACTAAGGAAAGTATAAAGTAATATAAAAAGGTCCTTAAGACTATATCTTAAAAGATTAAATAGTATATAAATATAGCTAGTTAAATAAAAAAAAAATTAAGAAAAAGTATAAGTATAGGAATAATAAATATTAAAATTAATATAATATATAAGTATAAAAAAGTTAAAATTTACTTTATAAATAATATACCTTTAAATAAATTAGTTTTAAATAGAAATTCCTTTTAAAAAAAAAAAATATAAATTAAAATTAAAAATATATTAAATACTATAGTAAAGTATTTTAAGTAAATTACTTTTAAATTTTTTAAAATTAAATAAAGTAATAAGCTAAAAAAAGAAAAGCTATTAGTATTAAAAGATTAAATAAGTAATATATTAATAAAAGCTAAGTTAAATATATTTTTTAAAGTAATATATAATTAAAAGGTAATATTAATATAAGACTTTATAAAGTATAAATAGCTAGACTTAATTATAGCTTTTTTATAAGTTTTAAAAGTTATACCTTATAAAGTATAGTAAGCTAAAGATATTTTTATTTTAAAAAAATATAAAGTAATAGTTATTTAATTACTAAAAAAATAACTTACTTAAAAAGTATTAAAAGAATTATATAGTACCTATTAAAACTTATAGTTTTTAATTATAAAGAAAAATAAAAACTTTTATTTAATTAATTTAATAACTTTAATAAATAAAGTAATTATAAAAAATAGCTTATTTTTACTATATATAAATAAGTTTTTAATAAATTTTACTATATATAAAGTTATATTATTACTAGACTTTTTCTTAAGATATAATTAATTTCTTTTTAATAAAAAAAGTTAAGATATAACTATATTTAATATATTAATAAGATTATTAAAAATATATAATTTACTTTAAAATATAATAAACTTAGTAATATAGTTTATAAAAAATATTATTTATATTTTTAAAGATTTTATTTTTAAAGTTTATAAAGCTTTTTTTAATAATATTTATATTAAAAAACTAACTATTACTTATAATAAAAAAAAAGTAGTCTTAAGGATTAAAAGGTATATACTTAAATACCTTATTAATATTAATAAGGTTTTTCTTAATATTAAATTATTAAATTATATTATAGTAAAAAGAAAAAGCTAGTTTTATTAAAAAATAATAATTATAATAAAATATCTTTATAAAATATATAAAAAAGCTTTTAATAATATTAAGGTAATTAAAATTATAAAATAAAAAAAGTATATTAATATAAAAAAGGTATAGTTATTTCTTAAAATTACTAAGTATTATAAGTAATAAATTTATTACTTTACTTAAATTACTAAGCTTTTTATAAAGTTACTTTAAAAAAATATTAAGTTTTATTAAAACTAGCTAAAATAAAAAGTAATAAATACTTTAAAAGCTAGGATTATATAACTACCTTTTTTAATTACCCTTAACTATATTAAAAAGGTAAAAAAAGTTATTTTAATAATTAATATAAGCTTAACTAGCTAGAAAGTAATATTAATATAAGTTATTAAAAGGAAATATTATTTAATATAGTTTAAATTAAGTCTTTAAAATAAAGTAAAATTAATATATAATATAATAAAAAGGAAATATTAAGTAGCTTTATATATATTTAAAAGGCTTAAGGAAATAATATATAATATTAAGTTTACCCTAAAGATTAATATATAAGTTTTAGTATATTAGCTAAATAGTAAGGTAAATAATATATCTAAGTTACTAATTCTTTAATAAATTAATTACTTATTACTTTTTAACTTTAAGGTTAAATATATACTAGGTTTAAAGAATAAAGTTACTAATAAACTATTATATAAGTTAGTAAAACTATTTAATTAATTAAATATAAAGGTTAAAGAAAATATAAAGGACTTTATTAACCTTTATCTTAATATAATTAAAATTAATAATTTTTTTAAAGTTTTAAATAAAAACTATATACTTAAGTTAAAATACTTAACTTAATATTTATTAATATTATAAAGGCTATTAAAAATAATAAATTTTTAATACTATACTTTTTAAAAATAAAATAAAGTATTTTTTATATAAAGGTATTAACTTTAAAAGTATTTATAATAGTAATAAAAGTAGCTAATACTAGTTAAAAAAAACCTAGTAATTTAAAAGTAAGTAATTAAGTAATACTATAAGGCTAGTAACTATAAAAAGTATAATATTATAGTAAATCTTATTAAAAAAAAGTATTATTAAAAGAACCTTTAAGAAAATATAGTAGTTATAATTAAATTCTATAAAACCTATTAAAAATACTACTTATAGTACTTTAAAAAGAAAGTTTAATATATAGTATTAAGTAATCTTTTTATTAAGGTTTATTTTAATACTTAATATATATTAAATAACTAAAAATATAAGTATTTACTTAAAGTATATTATAATTTAATTAGTTAAATAAAGGTTAAGCTATTAAAAGTATTATTAGTAAAGATAATAATATATTTTATAAAAGGTTTTATTTTATATTATAAGATAATTATAATTATAATAGTAAATAAAAAACTAAAAATAAAAAAAAAACTATTAAAAGTTTTTTAGTAATATAGTATAAGGACTATTAAGACCTTATTATATAATTTTAAGGTAAATAGCCTAAATAAATATAAGTATTATATTTTTAAAAAAGTTTTAAAAAAGCTAAAGTATAAAGAAAAGTATACTTAAGTAAATAACTTTAAATATATTTTATTTATTAAATAAATAGTACTAAAAAAGTCTTATAAATTCTTTTTTTTTTATTTAATATATAGCTAGAAGCCTATATATTTATTAAAGGTTAAGTACTTTATATAGTAATTAATTAATTAAAATAAGGTCTATATATTAAAAAAAAGACTTAAAATATAAATTTATATTTTTAAAATAAAAAAAGTAAATATAAAAAAAGTAAAAGTAAAAGTTACTAAATATTAAAAATAAGTAATAGCTTAATATAATAAAAAGCTTAAATATAAAATATAATAATAGCCTTTAAAAGTTAAAAATTTTATTTTTAAATATAATATTTTAAAAATAAATAATATATTAATTAAGTATAAAATAACTAAGAAATAAAATAGCCCTTTTTATATTATTAAGTACTACCTTAAAGCTAACTTTTACTTACTTTAAAAACTAAGTATAATAAGGCCTTTAAATAAGTTAGTTTATAAAAACTAGCTTTAAAAGTTTATTAAAAATAAAAATAAATAATAAACCTATAAAAAAGACTTAAAGCTAAATAAAAAAAAGAAAAATACTATACTTTTATATAGCCTTATTTTTAGTACTAAAAATATTAAATTATTTAATTAAATAAAACTAAAAATAACTTAATTAATACTATAAGCTAAAGTAATTTTTAGCTTTAAAAATAAAATTAATAATAATAAAAATAAAAAAAAGAACTTAAGTATATTAAACCTTATACTAAATTTAAATTATAGTTTAAAAATATACTTTAAAGTATAATTAAAAAGGCTTTTAAAAAGTAAAAAAAATATTTATAAATTAATTAATTAATTTTAAATTAATTAATAAAAATCTTAAAAGCCTTAGCTTTAAGGTAATTAAAATATAAATTTTAAGGTTATTAATATTAAAAGTATTTTATAGTATTTTACTTTAAGTAAAAAAGGAAAAAATAAATAGTAATATAAAAAAAAAAAACTTATAATATTATAATATAAAAAAAAAAAGCTTAAGGAAAAGAATACTATTAAAAAAAAAAGCTTATAATCTTTAAAGAAATTACTTTATATAAAAAAAAAAAAATAAATAATATAAAAAACTTAAGTTAAAGAAAAAATATAAATTAAAAAAAAACTAAAAAGAAAATACTTAAAAAGTATAAATATAAAATACTAAATAAAGCTTTAAAAGTAAAGAATTATTTAAAATAAAAGAAAAATAGCTTTAAAAAACTAATATTTTATTAAAATAAAAAAAGTAAAGTTTAAATAAAAAAAAAATAAGTTAGCTTAAATATACCTTAAGAACTTTAAATTTAAATTAAATACTATTTAAATACTTAAATAATATATTAAATATATTAAAAATATACTTTTAATATTTTAAATAAGTATTAAATATATTTTAAATTTTTTAAATATATTATTAAAATTATAAACTTTTAAAATATAAACCTTAAAAAGTTTAAATAAAGTAAAATTTATTATAAAAAAATATAGTTTTAAAAACTAAGGTATTAATTAATTACTTAGTTTTATAAATTTTATATTAAAAACCTAGTTTTTATTACTTAAAAATACTTTATTTTTTACTTACTAGCTAGTTAACTATAAATTTAGTACTTTTAATTATTATTATACTATTTAGTTTATTATTTTATAGTATTATAAGTTATTAGCTAGTAATTTTTAAAAAAAACTAAAGATTTAGTTAATTTATAAAGATTTAATAAAACTTTTTAATTTATAAAGAAAAGCCTATTTTAATAATACTATCCTTTTTTAATAATAAAGCCTTAAAAAGGCTAAATAAAAAGTTATTAGCTTAATAAATAGAAAAAAAATACTAATTATAATTAGCCTTTATATTTTAAATATAATTAAAATATTAATTACTTTAAAAACCTTTAATTAAAGTATAATAATAAAAAGGCTAAAGAAAATATTTATTATTTTAGCTAGTAATAAAAAGGTAAAAATTAATATAGTTTTAATATATTTTAAAATTATAAAAGCTAAAAGAATTAATTAAAAAGGCTTTAAAATAAAGTTTACTTTTAATAAGTTTAGAAAAAAACTAGCCTTAATAATAAGTAAACTTAGCTAAAATATATATAAGTTAAAGTTATTAATAAATATACTTAGTAAGCTATTTAGTAAAAGTAATATTACTTTAACTAATATATATAAGTATATTTTTTTAAAAGATAAAGGCTAACTTAATAATTAGTATTAAGAAATTAAAAAAAGAAAAATATAAAAGTTTAATATATAAAAAATATTATATATAGTTAAAAGCTATATTAATATAAATTTAAATATTAAAAAAGTTAAAAACTTAAGGAATTAGTTAGTATAAAAAATAATATAAAAAATAATAATATATATAAATATAAAAAGAAAAGACTTTTTAAAGTCTTTTATATTAATTTAAATATTACTATATAACTACTAGTAATAATTAACTTTATAAAAAGACTTAAACTTATAAATATAGTAATTAGTAACTATAATAAAATTTAAAATATCTTTTTTTTTTTTTTTAAAAAATTAAAGCTATTAAAAGCTTTAGTAAATATAATAGTAAGTATTAGTATTAAAAAGTTAAAAGTAAAAAAAAAGATTAGTTAAATAAAGAAAGTTAAGGTAAAGATTAAAAGAATTAAAAAAAAAAAATAAAGTAAAAGGTAATAAAAAAAGGAAAAATCCTAAGTTTAAAATAAAAGCTTTAAGTATAAGTTATAATAAATTACTAATATAGCTATATAAAGGGTTTCTTTAAGTATAAAAAGCTTTTTTTTTTCTTTTTTAATTCCTTTTTCCTTTTTTTATTTAATATATTATATACTTTTTACTTTATTAGCTAACTTACTTTCTTGCCTTTATACTTTAAAAATACTTAAAGCTATTCCTAACTTACCCTAACTTATACTTTTATTATTATAAAATCTATATTTATATATATATTTCCCTTATTATATTAAGGTTAGAAATATTTAATTAATTAGTTTTTATACCTTTTAAGTTTAATAAAAGCTTTATTTCTCTTTTTATAACTTACTTTTTACTACTTATAATAATATTTAATAATAGTTACTAAACTAATAAGTCCTTATATATATATAGTAAAATCCCTAACTAAACCCCCTTACCTATACTTAAAAGAGATAATAAGTATTATTTTTATTACTTTATTAATAAAACTATATAATACCTAATTATCTATAAAAAATACTATATTAAAAATAATAAAAAAAACTTTTATAATATTAAAAAATATAATAATATTAATAACTTTTATTTTAATATAACCTTTATAATATAGCTTACTATAGTTTACTTATAAAAAAACTAAAAAAACTTTAAATTATTTAATTTCTTAATATATAATATTATATATTCCTTTTAGTAATATAAAATAATTACTAAAAAAGTACTAGTATTAAATAGCTTTAAGGTATAGTTAAAAAATAGTAAAATTAATATAATTTAAATTAGTTACTATTTTTTACTAATTTAATTATTTAAGTAAATAAAGTAAAACTAATATACTAGTAATAAGACCTTAATATAGCTTTTAATAATAACCTTATATAAAATAACTAATATTTACTATATTTATAAGTAGGCCTTTATTATTATAAGTAATAAAAGCTTTATTAACCTTTTTTTATTAACTAATACTAAATAATTAATTAGCTAGTACTATAAAAAAAAGCTTTTAAATAAAGTATTAAAAATTAAAACTAACTTTAGTTTTTATACTTTTTTTATTAATTAAAAATAAATAGTTACTAAAAAAAGGTTTATTAGCTTAATAATTTACTTTAATAATATTAAATACTAAGTTTTAATTTTATAAAACTAAATAAAAAGTTAATTTTATATCTTTAATACTTATAAAAAAAGCTAATTTTCCTATATTAAAACTATAGTCTTAGCTTAAAGAAAATAGCTAATACTATATAATATTTTATATAACTTTAATTACTTTATACTTTTATTAATATATTAGCTTAATTTTAATAGCTATAAATTACTATTTATTTAATTACTTAATCTAGCTATATAATCTTATATTAGCCTTATATATATAACTATAAAAAGCTTTAAATTACTTTTTATATTAAATATTAATAATAAAAAAAAGCCTTTTTAATATAATACTTACCTTTAATATAGTAATTAAATACTAATTCCTTAAAAAGTTATAAAACCTAGCTTTATTAAATATTAAAAAGATTTAGTTTACTTTTTAACTAAGATAGTAATTATTAAAAAGCTTAAAGTAATAGCTAAAAAGTACTTTTATTAAAAAAAAAAAAATAGTAAGCTAACTAAAGCTATATATTAAAAAAAAGTATATAAGTAAATTAAACTTTTAAAGTAAGTTTAAAGTACCCTTTAAAACCTAAATAAGTTATAGCTATTTAACTACCTTAAGGAATATAACTATATTTATATTAAAAAGCTAGGCCTAGAAATAAAGTTAAATTAAAGTAAGTATAAGCTTTAATAAACTAAGTTTAAGTTTTATAATAATATACTTACTTAAAAAAAAAAAAAGTTTTATAAGCCTATTTTTATAATAAGGCTAACCTAAGTAATAGGCCTTTAAGCTATTAAACTTATAAAACTTAAAGTAAATATTTATAGTATTATATTAAATTTTAATAGTTTTTCTTAATAATTAAGGCCTTAGTAAGTAATTAATCTATTTAATTAGTTAAACTTTTTTTTATAAAGGTTATTATTAGTTTTTATATATAGCTAGAACTATAACTTAATATTATTAATATACTTAATTCCTTTACCTTTAAAGGCTTTAATTTACCTAGCTTATATAATTACTATAGGGCTAGCCTTAAAGTTCCCTATAGTACTAAACCTGCCTTACTAAGCTATAAAGGGACCTATATAATATCCTTAAACTACTTCTTACTTAAATAATAAGATATTTATTTAATACTTTTAAACTTTAAAAAATATAGTTACTAGTTAAAAGTTTATTAAAATTACTTTAATAAGGTAGTTAATACTTATAAGCCTTACTTTAGTATTAAAATTAAAAAATTATATAAGTTTTAAGTTACTTATAGGCTTATTAAAATATTAAAGCTTTAATTTTTTTTCTTTTTTACTTTTATTACTAAGATATTAAAGCCTTAGTTTATTTTTTTCTTTACTTTTATTATTTAGTATTAAGTATACCTCTAAGCTAATTATATAGCTAAGTCTATAGCCTAAGGGCTAAGAACTAGTAGCCTATTTAAGCCTAATACTAAACTAAGCTACTATTATAATTATAATTAATAAGCTTATATTTATTAAAAATACCTTATATATAGCTTACTATAAAATAATAAATAGAAATAAAAAAGCTACTAAAAGGATAATTTAAAATTTAAAAGTTTATTTTTATAAATTAATTAAAAAATTAAAAACCTAGAATTTACTTATTTAAAAAAGACTTAAATACTTTTATCTTTTAACTTTAAAGACTTAGGCTAGCTTTATACTTACTAGGCTAATAAGTCCTAATTAGTAAGATAATATTTAAAATATTATAGTAAATACTTTTTATTCCTAAGCTTAGCTAGGTTAATTATATAAAGAATAAATAGTAATAAGAAACTAAGGTTAAAAAAAAAGAATTAATTAGTTTATTAAGGTATTAATTAATTAATTAGTTAGTTATAAAGAAAATATTAAGAAAAAAGGCCTATTATATATATATAATTACTTTTAGTAAATTACTTACTTAATATAGTTTCTTAAGTATAAAAGTATATATTAAAACTATATAAAGACTTATATAATAGTTAAGATAAGTAGCTTAAGGTAAGAGGTCTAGCTTTATAGGTAGGGTTAAAAGAATATTTATATTAATAAATATAAAAAAATAAAATCCCCTTAAAACCTTAACTTTCTTATACTTTTTTAAGTTAAATTTTATACTTTTTATCTTTATATTTAATACTATTAAACTAATTACTTAATTTTCTATTTAATAATAAAAACCTTATTTTAATTAAACCTTTATAGCTATTTATACTTAGCTTATAATTAAAATTATTAGAAATTATTATCTTTTATAGTCTTTTTTTTATTATTATTCTTTACCTTTAAATTAGTATTTTTTAATACCCTTTAAAAAGCTATTATATATTATAATCTAGTTTATAAAGTATTAAACTTACTAATATAATATAAAATATTTAAAATTAGCTTAAACTAAAATTTAATTTCTTAAACTTTTTTTTTAAATAGTAAAAAGCTTTTATTTAGGTTTATAAGCTTATTTTAGTATTATAGTACCTTTAATCTAATTTTAAAAGGTAAAATAGTTAATACTATAAGCTATAGTAGCTTTATTTATAGAAATTCTATTTATAACTATTTAAAAAGTAATACTTATATTTATTTTAGTAAATTTTACTATTTTAAATTAATTAATATAATTTATAAGTTTTTATAATTAAAATTAGTAAAGTTATAAATTTTTAAAGATATTATAAATTAGGTAATTAAATTAAAAAGCAGGTAGCCAGTTTCTAGGGGTAGCCAGTTTCCCCGTATCTAACGTTAATAAATAAATTCAGCACTGTTACGGATACTTCAGAAATAATCATTGCTATCGCTAATTTATTTTCGCCCAAGTAACTAACTTATGCTAAAGGCCGGTACTCGGTAGTCCCCTGGGGATGCCTGTTGCCGACAAAAATTGGTTCGGAGACATTGTTCGTGCCGATCTGGTTGTATCGGTGTTGTCGACAGCTGGTGATGCCATGAAAGATAAGGCAGATGCATGAGAAAAGACTACAAATGGTTAGCATGAGGGACATGTTCTCAGATCTACTTATGAGCTTACAATGCCAAGCCACCAAGACCGACGCAAGTCGCAAAGACGTATCCGTAAAAACTCGTCACGTTCTTGAGGCTGTCAGGGCACTTGTTGTTTTCGCAGTAATTGGTGCCGTGAGCCCATAACACCGCTGTTTGTGCCGCAAGAACGACAAATGATATAAGCCAGAATAAAGTGAGAATTGTGTCAAGCATCGCGGCGACCAAGTAATTGAAGAGGCGGTGGGAGAACATATGAGCAAAGGCCATCCATGTGGAGACCAGAAGTGATGCAGAGCTCTGGAACCAATGTCAGCAGGTCAATTCGATTAGCGATCGCACATTTTTTACGTACGGTTACTATCAACAAGCAGTTCCCCGGGATAACCACCGCGTTTATAGTGAAAGACGTGACGACGATGGTGATGATGTTCAGTACGGCTTGGAAGATGCGCAGAACAGTGAATCCAGTGGGGTAGTGCGAAAGATCAGGGCGACGGGAAGCCATTTCGGTCGGTATCTGATATCACCACAATATCCTTGAAGTATTGTTTCAAAGCCCTAACAACGAATGATTGAGAGACAGTATTTCTGTCGGCATTGTGGGAGTAGATATGTCCATAATAAAGGAAATTTCCCGAGGCTGGGATATATAAATATCGTCCCGCTTGTTTGAGCCCAAGCCTCAATCAGTGGCTCAAGTGTTTGAATCCTGTCAGCTTTCACCCTGGATTGAGATGGTTTCTCCGAGCGTCAGCGTCAGGGTCGTGGAGTCAGGATGACAGAAGCCATGCTGACCCATCTAGTGGTGGAGTATGTTCGATGGGCCTGCAAGACATCAATGTCGAGAAAGAATGTGGAAGAGCTCAATGTGAGAAAACCTAACCTTCTTCGAAATGCGAAGTGAGAGAACAAAAAATTGCTATACGTTTACCCCCCAGAGATCGTATTTCGTCTCCTGATGATCTCTAGTGTTACCCAGCCTGCGACACTGCTTGTATGTCAGAATAGGAGCCTCATCCCTGCGCTATTGACATGGCGCAGCACTGAGCCAGCCGCAAGATTAATTGCCCGCTAAGACGAGATTTCCTCCGGGAAATAAGCTCCACATTCTAGTCAAAATCTCAGCATTATAAGGCTGTTTTGTTTCAAAGTGATGTCACTGCCATATACGTTTCTAGGCTGCTGTGCATTGCCTAGACTGTAGACACGACCTAGCCCCTTCGACTGTGAGGAAACAAAACACTGACCATCTACGGCATGTAATAAAGAGTTAGACTTTAAGGAGCTCATGGGCTTCTATAAATAATCAGAGGAACTTAGTTTTACATTAGAAATCTTGACAAGAACCTAAGGAATGGTGAGAAGCTGCACAATTTTGTAGAGCCTTACGTTACAGAGCGAAATAGTCAGTGGTTCAGGGCCCGTCAGGCTCATATATATAGAGATTCACTGCAATTCACTTGGCCAATTGAAGGAACATTCTGAATGGTAGTCGTGTAGTTATATCATTGTAAATGGCATGCGTCTGTAGTAGTATCTAGTGCAATAGATGTTTCTACTACCGACTACATATTAGATGGGGTCAAATACTTATTGAACAATGGCAGGGTGGTCCATGTAGCATGCAGCACACTGCTCAGTCTTCCAGACATAAATCAAGTTCTTGCAACCGGGGCATTCTGCACATTGGCATATCTCGCTGTGAGGGCACTGGTCGGGCTGGACACCATGGTTGGCCGGGACTGGACATGACATTTCGGCAGAAGCACCGTCAGGCGGAGACGATGGGATCGATGAGGCGACCGTGGAGGTCATTGAAGGATGCATGTTGAATGTGGTGGAAGAATGGCTATTGTTTCTATGGGAATGTTGATAAACGTGAGAAGTTTGTTGTCTTAAATAAAGTATCAGGAGAGGTCGCAGTAGTGCAAGGGTAACGTTTCGTTGATTTGACAAAAAGGTGCCTCGCTTTTATACACACGGAGAAAGGACATTCACGACGAGTATTGGAGTGAAGTTTCAGGTTGTTAAGAAGGACTCGACTTTGGTGCGCTTCAGCTACACTTCGCTAGCAAAGTTTCGATGCTGGTTGCATGTTACAGGCGCCTGTGTAGTGTGTATGTACGTGGTGCTCTGTGCGATCTTCACGGAATCGAAGCCTCCTTCAGCGGTGGGAAAATGTAGCGTGATCATATCATCTCATATCTAGTTTATTTCTTATATTATCATAGCCCTGGATAAGACATCAGTAGTCTCTGGGCACCAAGAGTCGCAAAGCAGATTGCATGCATCAAGCGAACGACTTTGAGCGCGAAGCTCGAAAAGAATCTTAGCTATACACGTGATATTGAACACAAGATCCGTGCTGAATAGGATCACGTCATGGGTAAAGATCTTATACCAGACTTCACTCTGTCAGTCACCCATGGTTCACAGCTGTTCGTCTGATTAAGCAGTTCAAAGAACCGTCACTCAATGCCTCGACCGTGTTGTTCACAGCGCAGACAAAGTAGTGAAACAAACCTATGTCACCAAGCACTGTCAAAATGTATCCTTCCGTTGCTTTCACTGCTGAGTCTTCGGCTCCCTCTTCACCCACCGAGACTACTCACAGCTACTTCCCTTCCCTCATCCCTGCTGAGTTTGGTCCCCAGCCTATTCAGTGCCCCCACAGCACTCGATGCGAGTGTACTGGCTGTAGTGGCTGTAAGAACGAGATTTCCAACTGGAGCACCATGCAGTGCTCTACCTGCAACATGAACTGCCCTGCCTAAGTGTCATGTTCTGATATGCATAGATTCTTCATCTCTGGCTTTTGTTTCTCTCTACCAGAAAGATTTAGGCTACAAGACTTTTCGCAATTGATGGGAGATGCTTGATTACCATGCTTCAGGCTGGTATTTCTCTTTTGTATACTTTGGGATGGAAAAGCCAGGCGGAGTAGAATAGATCACAAATCGCTGTCTGACCAGGATGGAGAATGAGAAATTATAAAAAGAGTATCCTCACAGGTTCCTTAGCTCCAATGTTTAAATGGTGTATGCAACATAGGTGATGGGTACTGAGAATCCCCCAATATGTCATGATGGTGGCCACAAGGACTATATGATTGGATGTAGAATGAATAGATCCTATTTTAGTGCCAATATATGCACCGCATCTAAGATGCGAATTTAAAGGCCCTGAAACTTCTGAAAGTAATGTATCTAGCTTCTGTGAGAAATCTATTTTGTCTCTTGTCAACCCTCATCTTCGCTCGATACATCCTTTAATACCCAGCTAGTCAGTGTACGCCTTCAAGGCAGAGACTCTCGGGTTATTATGCACTGTTTGGGTTTGCCTGACTTAGAAAGTTCCTGGTGCTGGTAATAGGTTACTTGTGCTTTCCCGCACAATCAAATGTCGAGCGCAATGTTTTACAATACAAGAAAGATGGAAGCGTTCTGCAGTTCAAGGGCTCGGCATGACATATAAGTCACATACAATTCAACGGAGCTAATTGCGATGTTTGATAAGCCTTTCTTTGATTCTCCCTGACGTCTTCAGCTGGCTGCTATGTCTCTCTTCTGCTTTACCCTAAATTTTGCATGATGAAGCATAGCAAAGGACAATGCCAGCACAGACGCTTACTTCCAAAAATAAAAGGCTCAAAACCAACATCAGTGAATATCGCCTATGCGCATTGTAGGTATCGCATCAGCAAGAATGCGGAAGAGATAAAAAGCCCGCCTCGTCTCGAGCCCCAGACCGTATCTAAACGGGACAGTTGCAATAGCACTCGTAGCACTGGAGGCTAGAGATGCAGTAAATCTTCCCAGTACAGCCATCACAACCCTGGCATCGGCAGCGAATACCTTTTCTGCATTCATGGGCATGAGGGCCTTGACCTAGAGGGTTAGGATAGTCCTCCCGCTTGGCTTCAGAGGGCGTTTCGGGGACCGAGATAGAAGTGTAAAGTTGAGGAGATGGATTCATGGTGGCGAGTGAGTTGAAGATTACCTGGGGCCTAGTTGACGTTATTGTTATTTGGAAATGCGTTGGTAGCTACCGATATGACTAGAGGCTGGGTACTCGCCCATGAAATAGTGGACTGAGAGAGTACTTGGGATGGAAGAGTTACAGACGAGGTTGATGATGCTGGCAAGAAGTGGGCGAGGCCAGGGGATCTTATACCTGGGAACAATACGCGGAGAGGGCGACTTTTGTTTGTCGAGCGTATTCACCTTGATTTTATTGCAGATATTTCATCCGTGACGGCTCCATTATTGACCTCTGAACAGGACAAAAAGTCCTTTGTCTGATTCACCTCTGGCACTGGCGAGGTGATACGCGCCCAAATGAAGAACAATGGGTCGTGAACAACCGCATGGGCCTGTCTCTCTTTTGTTCTCTCACTGAAAACTCTCCGAGCCAGCATCTGTTAGTCGGATGCGTTTCTATCCGAATAGATTGACTATGCATCTTTACCTCTCGCTCTTATCGATACAAATTGCATGACGGATGGTGAAAGCGGATGTCTGTGACACTGGAAGATTTCGGAGAAATTGATTTGCGTAAGCATTTTGAGGCACACGACCCAGTTCATAAGTACGAGAAAGAATAACACCTATACATCAATGGAGTTAAGCATACGTATGCACTGATATGGAAACAAACTCTGGTGTAACAAGGCGACTGAACTATTGATATGCTATTGGAAGTAGTTCGCCTGCTCTCGGCTTCTGGCCAATGACATTTCGCGTAAAGTCATCTTAGACTCACTAAAAATGTGATAGCAGTTCAGCTGCACTTGTACCGCCAATCGGATCCAGCGCTATAGGACCCCTGGAGCATCCCTAGACACAAACGGCAGTGATTTATCGAAGGTCAGCGAGCCACGTTCCCGCCACAGGGGATAGTTCCTGGGCCCAGAACGGCTTTTAATTCATGGGGACGGGCCGAGCCACTGAGATATCGCTAATTAATACTGCTATTGGGAGTGATAGCAATCGCTGGCGGGGATGTTCAGCTCAGCCGTCGCCAGCCTGGGGTTAGCTTCCTGTAGCGGCTGGGGTCTGGGCAGGTCTCTACCAGAGCCATCACTGTAGGGGTTGCGCACTTAAGAACCATTACCTCGCACAAGCGAGCATGTTCTCTCTCTGATTATCTGTCCCTTGAGTTTCCCCTTTCTTGAACCAGAAATATGGCTTTCCGACTTTTGGCGGGCATCACTGGACGCCAGCTCTTGGCTGGCGGCGCTGCGCTTGGAGGCACAGGCCTTGCTGGATCACTGATTCAGACAGAAAGTGAGAGGCTGCAGGCTACTGAAGCTCAAGTGCAGTTCCGTACCTCCTCCATCCACCCAACTCCTGTTGGTTACAGCCCTTGGCAAATTCGCAATGACTATCCCACCTCGGACATTCTCAAGGCGAGCCTCAAGGCACAGAAAGATGATTCGCTCCCCAATGCTCCCTCCCCATTGATCCCTGCCCCCGGATTGCCCGGTGACTTTGAGGGCGAGAATGCGCCGTGGTTCAAGTTCCACTATGAAAAGGATCCTGAAAAGTTTGCCAAGGCCATCAAAGAGTATTGTTTTGATGGCAATGTCAACAACGGGTTCCGACTCAACGAGAACACGGTCCGAGACTGGTACCACGCACCTTGGATGCATTATCGGGACCCAAACTCGACGTGTACCGAGCGTGAGCCCATCAATGGCTTTACATTCGAGAGAGCGACACCTGCCGGGGAGTTCGCTAAGACACAAAATGTGGCCCTGCAGAACTGGGCCGTTGGATTTTATAACGCTACCGGTATGTCTAATCATGCTGTATTTCGTCTTGGTCTAACACTCGGCTAGGTGCAACTGTCTTTGGTGACATGTGGAAGGATCCCGATAACCCTGATTTCTCGCAGAACAAGGAATTTCCGGTCGGGACATGTGTTTTCAAGGTAGGTAATCACTTTGCACCAGCAGAATATTATAACTAACATTAACCAGATCCTTCTGAACAACTCGACGCCTGAGCAGATGCCCATTCAAGATGGGGCCCCAACAATGCATGCAGTGAGTTGGGCTGACCATGGCGCCGTAACCATGATCTCTAACAAGCGTCACAGGTCATTTCCAAGTCAACAAAAAATGGAAAGGAGCGAAATGACTTCGCGTCGCCACTTCGTTTGATTCAGGTCGACTTTGCTGTTGTCGACCCGCGATCACCGATTGGATGGGTCTTTGGCACTTTCATGTATAACAAAGACGAACCCGGAAAAGGCGTGAGTGAACCCCTAATAACCAAGGGCAATTGACTTACGCTAACCTCGTTACAAATTCTCAGCCCTGGGACAAACTCACTCTTGTCGGTCTTCAGTGGGGTAATGACCATTGGCTAACAAACAAGGTCGTTGAGGAGATCAAGGCTGAGAAAGAGGTGGCTAAGCCACGACAGTGTTATATCAGCTTGGAAGCAGAGAAGATTCGAAAACGAGAGGGGGGCACAAGACCTTCATGGGGATGGAATGGACGTATGAATGGTCCAGCCGACAACTTCATCTCGGCATGTGCCTCTTGTCACTCAACGTCGTCATCCCATCCCATGTACAACGGCAAAGTCAAGGATGGCGTGAAGCAAACCTACGGCATGGTGCCGCCACTAACTATGGAGGCCATTCCCCAGCCTAAGCAAGGCAACACTTTCAGCGATGTCATGATCTACTTCCGAGACGTCAAGGCAGGTGTACCATTCGACGAGGGCGTCAACCCCAAGAATCCGGATGAGCGTGATCCTAGCTACAAGAGCAAGGTCAAGAGCGCCGACTACTCTCTGCAGTTGCAGGTCGGCTGGGCGAACTACAAGAAGTGGAAGGAGGATCACGAGACTGTGGTGCAGAGCATCTTCCGTAAGACTAGATATGTTATCGGTTCCGAGTTGGCTGGTGCTTCTGATCTATCCCAGAGAGACCAAGGTCGACAAGAGCCAACCGACGATGGCCCGGTCGAGTGATTATGGTAATGGAGTGAAGGAGATTGACAATTTTGAATATACACGAAATGAATATGATATATAGTGCATTATTACCTAATTCTTCGTATGATATAGAAGTAAGGTCCTAAGATTTCTATCCTCCTCTAGCCGGGGACCTTTTGCTCCCTAGGGACTGCTGTAACATCCAAAAAGCACTACCTGGGACCCCAGAGCCGTAGAATGATTCTATACGATAATCATGCCGTCTGACTGCATGAAGGAGTTCTAGGGCTTACTCGATAAGGCACAAAGTGCCACCCGCTGATTCAGCACACTGTCCAAGACAGGAAGGTCACAGGTCAGCTTCCAGAATGGTGGCTTACTTCTTCGCCATCCCTTGTTGATCATTGACGTCAGAACTGAACAGCTATATAAAGTCTGCAGCCAGTTCAAAACTTCTGCAATGATCCAGGGCCTTATGTTGCTGAATTCTCACTGTTGATCTGACTTTGAGCTTATCCCCATCATGTCAACCAGCATTCACGAGGAAACGCACGCAAACCTTGCTGCAGAATCAGTTGAAGAATTCTTCAACCAAAATCCCTCAGTGCAAGTCGTTATATTGCAATGGGTTGATATTTGCGGAATTTCAAGAACCAGATTACTCACTGCTTCACGATTCAAGAGCCTTGTGAAATCTGGCGGCTGCCTCGATTGCTCTCCGTTGGATACACTCGTGCCTACAACCTCTGAGTTCATCCCTCAATTATTTACTCTTTTCAACCGGAAGGGAAAGATACATCCTGATGTTTCCTCGATCCGAACTATGAAGCATGATGCATCCGGAATTGGCAACGCAGCTCATTGCGTTGGTACTGTGGATTTTCAGAATACTGATGCCCGACTCCTCTTGAAAGACATCGTGAAAAAGGCTGAAGAGTCTCGCGGCTTGAAATTCCTTGTTGGCATTGAGTTGGAATTCTGTCTTCTCGTTCCAGGAACCCTTGAAGCCGCTGAGCCTGCGAAGCCGGGAGTGGCTGGTACTTTCGGCACTCTCCGCTCCAAAGTCTGGCCTCTACTCAACGAAATTATTGTTGCTTTCAGTGAAGTAGGTATCGAAGTTGAACAGGTGATAAAAGAGTACGGTGTATCGGCCTATGAAGTTGCCCTCCCTCCTCTGCCTCCCATTGAAGCCGTGGACACCTATTACTACGCCAAAGAGGTAATCCAGAATGTGGCACACAAGTATGGAATTCTTGCCACTTTCTATCCGACACCATACGAGGGAGAACAGGGCCAGAAGAGCGGACAGCACATTCACATCTCGGCAACCCCGTCGGAGGAGAATAAAGACTGGAACCCTGATGACACCCTGGCGGGCATATTGAGTCATATTCCCGCACTCATGGCATTAGGGATGTGCCAGGTTGATTCTTACGATAGAGTCAGTATCGGGAGAATGTGTACCGGCGGCCTTGTGGGCTGGGGTGATAATAATCGAGACATGCCTGTCAGAAGAGTCACCAAGAACCACTGGGAGATACGCGTCAAGGACGCTACCTCGAACACGTATGCCATGGTAGCTGCGATCATTGGTGCTGCTCTCGACTTCAAACCCCTTACCATCGGAAATGCGGCCAGTAAGTCAACTCAAACCGGGTACACGAGCATTCGCTAATCTTTCCAGATTTCACTCTGATGTACTCCGACGAAGAAAGAGAGAAAATGGGACTGACAAAACTTCTCCCGATGTCACTCCATGCTGCACTGAAGGAGCTGGAAGATGATAGAGCGTGGGCGGATAGTGTTCTCGGCCAAGGGTATATCGATTGGTTCCTTGCACTGAAGCAGGCAGAGATGAAAACTGTTTCAAAGATGGAGACCAAGGAACGAAGATTGCATATGCTCAGCTTTTTCTAACGGCACCTTAGCGAAAGTAGATGCCTCTGCTCGTTAGGGGAAACAGAATAATAGACTGGTCTCATATACACCAAGAAGACGCGATAATTTAGCTCTACTTCCATGATATTCACAAACTATTGCTCAGAAATTTCGTCCCCTTTGGGACGTCCTATATATCGCTTGCCCTGAATCTGTATCAGGTCTCGAGCATCTTAAAGATCGTCATCCGATTCAGTGCAAAAGTCTTCCCATTCAATGTTCAGAATATCAGCACCGCCCGAGCTGGTCAGCCGACTAGCATCCCACATGACATAACCCCATTCACGAAGACTTCTTTGTGAATAAGCACTGCAGAGATTGCTATAAGTATCTTTCCGGACAACCACCCAAGCTAGCGGTGGTAGATGTTCCCCGTCTCCTCTGAACGGCATTGGCTCTTGACTGTCTGGCGTTTCGTCGCCGTCGGTGAGGAGCCGCCCCCGCCGGTTATGATGTTTTGTTGCTTCGAATAACCAGTCTCCATCTAAGGCAGCGACATGCTGCGACACCAGCTCAATGAGAGCGACCTGGCCTTGTGCTTCGAAGCTAGCTGAAAGTGCCGTCAAGCCTAGCGAGCTCATTCCAACTATGTAAGACTTATCTAATTCGAAGATTTAGTTATAACCGCCAATTGACTTTTTAGTTAGGGGACGTACCAAACAACTCAGCGCCATAAGTACGTTGTAGAGTGAACAGATCCTGTCTTCTGGCACGAGTTTCAGGATCATCGGGATGTAAATCCCAGGTGACATCATCAAGAACATCTTTGTACCTGTCCTGAACAAATTCATTGACGCATAATATCTCCTCAATCTCCCATGGCTCGAAATTACGAAGAAACCGTTGAAGTCTCTCATCATTAGCCCCATTGTCGTGCCGCTCTCGTATAACCGCGCCAAACAGATTGCAGAACAGCTGATACCGATAAAATGCTCGTTGTATTCGGCGAGTTTCCGTGGTACTGATTTGTGCCGGGGAGGTTAACATGTTGCGTTGTGTTTGGGCCCATACAGTAAACCGATATACAAGCGGTTTGACTATCTTTGAGTGGAAAGTGACAGCAGGAATTATCTGTTATTTTTCTAGAAGGACTGATTGTTTTATATAGTGTTCTCTGCGCTGCGCATCGTAAGTGTCAAGAAACTGACGAATATTTTCCTTTGTACGACTGGGTCGGAAATCGGCCGCGGTCGAGAATTGCACAGAACAAGCGTCAACAATACCAAGCCCCAATTCGGATTTCAGACAGTGATAAAGCAAGAATGTTGAACGCTGAAGATAGTAGCGGTAGATTACAGGCGATGCGCGAAGCAGATGATGCAGTTCTGAGGTGCTGCCAATATTGAGAAGAACGTGATGCAAGACATCTAAAGGGAGGCGTTCAAACTGAGGCGAATCAACGGCCATATCTGGATTTGTGTTTCTGAGGGACTTCGAGTGATAAGAGTGTCTGCTTAATGATATTTACGGCGACTTGAGCGACAGCTTGTCCTGGAATCTTGCGGGCAGAATATGAAAAACCAGTGGTGAGGAACGTCAGTAATGTCGATATCACAGAGGGGAAAGCAGTCCTGGTTGCCCCAACAATGGTTGCAATGCGGTACCCATCCAGGTGCGATGAATCATGTATGACCTGGCTGAATTAAATGGCGTGTTACATGCAGTTGAGACTTGTGGCTGAGAGCTTAAATCAACAGACAGAACTTAGAATTGAATGGCATAGCTATAGCTGATCTAAAGTCTCTATGCGGAGATAAGATAAATCCGTGCCCCCAGCTTCAAGCCACATGTTGATTGCCCATGTCTCGTCTGACATACAGCAGCAGGGCTATCGAGCCCGATTGGGGAACCTCGGGATTAATGGCAAAATCCGGGATCGCGGAGGTATAACAACGTTCGCTTGACCACAGAGGGGCTTGAAAGATACAATTAAGAGAGCCGTTTTTGTTTATCATTTCTTACGAACCGAGCAAAATCCACTGACAGTGCCGTTCTTCCAACAGCCCCTCCTTTTCCAGTACGAACCAGAAGCTATGTCTACCCCAAGTCTGACGAATGCCCAGCAAGTTAGAGACTTTACCGAGACAAAACACGACAAGCCATATGATGCTATTGACCCAAAGAAGGCAAAACTGCCTGAAGGATTTGTCGTATGCATAATCGGCGCTGGAGGAGCTGCGGGTTCTGGACTGGCAAGGTCATTTGCTCAAGCCGGTGCCGCCGGCATAATCCTCGCTGCGCGTTCGCAAAAGACGTTGGAGGCAACAGCCACGGAGGTTAGTGATATCGATGCATCGATCAAGGTTGCTTCTGTGGCGTGCGATATTACTTCCAATGAGAGCGTAGCCAACATTGCTTTAACAGTCAAAAGCCAGTTCAACGGGAGACTGGACGCCGTGTTCATCAACTGTGGGTTCTCGGGTCCTCTCTCAAAGGCTACAGTCCTTGAAGAAGACTTTGAGGACGTGCAAAAAGCCTTCAGCACACACTGCTTAGGCACATGGCTTGCCGCACACCACCTTTTGCCCTTCCTTCTTGAGACCAAAGGCAGTTTTATCGTCATCAGTTCCATCTCAGCTCAGGGTCTCATCGGCTTCGGCACAACATCCCACTATTGTACGAGCAAGCTTGCCCAAGCTCGTATGATCGAGATGTTACATGCCCAGTACGCCGACAAGGGCATTTTTGTTGCCAGTGTGCACCCAGGTGGAATGCAGAGCGAGTTTTCGAGGGCAGCATCCAAGGATATTCAGCACCGTGAGTTATCTCCAAGACTTAAGCCAAGTTCAAAGCTTACGATTGCCAGTCTTGACCGACAGCCCAGATCTGGTTGGGGCGTTTTCTGTATGGCTGCTACAATCTGAAGGGAAGGGAAAGCGACAGGGTGTACTGAACGGACGATGGCTGTCTTGCAAATGGGATGTTGCTGAGTTGGAGGCGAAGTTCGAAAGCATTCAGAAGCTGGATCTTCTCAAGTTTCGAATGGTTGTTGATTGACCCTCTATAGAGTCTTATTGTAGCGATGCCTACGCCTCAGTCATAAACAGCAACGATACAACTTTCCAAAGGCGAGCTAGCTTAGGAACTAGCTACTTCATACACTGAGTTGGCGAGCTCTTGTCTTCAGTACTCTACGTATTAGCATCAATACCACAGCCAGCTTCACAGGTACCATCGTTTCTTTAGATTTATTCAACACATGTAGCATAATCATCATGTAAGTAAGTGTTGGTAGCTTTTTGTGAGGACGCTCCAAAGGGCTCTAGCTTTTTCAAGGCCTAGTAAGCTGCGAGTACAAACATCCCACAATGATGCTGATGTATGCAATCGCAGGTACGTAATGCCCATCTCCGCTGACCGCCCCTAAGATTCGTCATCAGAATCAGGGTCATCCATTACGGTCTCATCGGGTTGAAAGGACTCAAGCAACGCCATCGCGTCCTTCGGGACATCGTAGTCACGCCCAGAAAGCTCATACTTGATCCGAGTTGCGCTGCTGAGGATTGGCCGACGATTCACAGTCTCCAACAGCATCGCCGCCATCTCAAGTATACCATCATGTCCCTCATCGGCTGCAACCAGGATATGGCCAACCATGAAAGGCAATTCCCATTCTTCCACAGTGAAAGTCGGTCCGTTTATCTGCTGAAGGAATGGCATGCATCCCACCTGTATTATCCTCAGAAATGACCAACTTATGTGATGCAAAGTTAGGTAGGGAAACGCAAGCTCATCGACCTCATCCTGCATAGCTTGGCCGAGTGATTTTAGGACCTCAACAGGAGTAACAAGAATTTTGTCGTCGGCTGGCAATGGCTTGCCCTTGCCTTTTCCCTTGCCTTTCGATTGCGCCCTTGAAAGTACCTCGCTAATGGTCTCCATGGTCCAGTTCATTCGTTGCGCGTTCCGCTGGTATCGGTCCTGGAGGCTTTTATGGATCGAGGCGCGGGTAGTGAGGAAGCGTGCACCTCCTCGTGAGAAATCCTCAAGGCCCATCTTCTTGCCCTTGCGCCTATTCTTGCTAAAGGTCGATGCAGAGACGCCAATCTGCAGCATGAAACGCTTGACAAAATCAGAACGCGTCTCCGGCCTCCCTCCGACGAAGAACTGCTCATCCCCAAAAATCTTGCAGACTGTGTTCATATCTACCCACCAAGTTTCGGTGAGTCCTTCCTCGCCAATAGCGTTTTCCAAGTGTGCGGGAAGGATTATAGAGCCCCATGCGTTGGTAACTCTGAGGCCGACTTCATGCATTTCTGCACGATGATAGTATAATGCTAGACCAGTGAGAATTGGAGATCTCTTTAGGATCCGATATTTCTCAACCCGTGCAAGGTGCGCCAATCCCTCTTGCGGGTTCTGGCTATTATCAACCGCCATTTTCTTTGCTCTGTACAAGGGGTCGTCAAGAAACCAGTCAAAGCCCTCTTGCGTATCTTGTAGCCATTTTGTATCGCGAGATGACCAATGAGGACCTTTTATATCTTTTTGAAACTTGAAATGATGTTTCAGCCCATCGTTCATGGTCATGATGCGTTTGAGAAGAGTGTCGACTGAAGACTCTGCATAACTGCCGACGGATTTGTATATGTCCAGAATCATCTGAGCTGCAAATATGGTACGGAATGGGACCACTTTTGTCTCCTTGAACTCCTTCACACCTCGGATGAATTCGTCAGTAAATGGGTAGTCTGGCACGTGATAGACAAGTGCCAAAGCTTCCGTCCAGAGCTCGCCAAGGATCGCCCGCTCCTCGGTGAGCCTCTGGCTCATACTTTTACTTTCCCACTTTGTATGAGGATCGAGAACACCAAAGGTCCCGTCTGGGTAGATTCCGGTGACACCCGTCCACGGAATTTTGGCGAGGGTCTCGATCGAAAGGCCAGTGAGGTAGCAAAAGTGCGACATGACAGCATATATCTTCTCATCGATAGTTCCTTTTTCGACCTGCTGCCGAAATTTATTCATGTCGACCTTCTCACTGAGTAGGAAGGTACTCATGACGTGTTCAGCCATAGCCCCAATCCCGCCATACTTTTCGAATATGGGCTTCATGTCCTCTGCAGTGGTTGAGCCGAACTCGATAGCTGTATTGGTAACAACCGCCAACACAGCTGGGTCGAGTGAATCTCCAACGTCGTTGTCTGGGTCTACATGGATTCCCCAAAGGTTGGTGATGAAAGTTCTGATATCGCTTAGCTCCTCGCACAACATGTAATAAGCAACGAGGGCCTCATCGAGTGAGTGCCATGGATCAGCCTCATAGATAGCCTCATCAGCCTTCGCTGGCCCCGGTCGTTCGATGTCTGGTGCATTGAGGAACGCCTCGGAGGGATGGTAGACCTCGAGCGCCCTGAAGTCATTAGTCAAAGCCTCAACCTCGTCTGAGGAAGAAGAAGCAGCAGAATCTGAGAATGGTTTGAGGACTTCGCGGACCTTCTTAAGGATTCCCACAAAGTAAGAGTGCTTAGCATCCGATTGGGCATTTGGCTTCTGATTGGATTGGGCCAGCTGGGAGCCAAAGCCATCTCTCACCGCAATGACTCGGTTGAGGGTAGTGAAGAATGCTTGTGGGACCGAGAGAGCCGGCTTTTTGTAGTTGGAAATGCTTTCAGCAAGAGGAACAAAGTCCTTGATCTCAATGACATAACGAGGTCCTTCCTTTTGAGACGTCGGCTTACTAGGCGCAGCTTTGGCTTTCTTCTTAGCTTCGGCTCTGGCTTTGCCCTTGAGTCGCCCAGGCCCCGCAGTTTGTTGCTTGGTGGCACTGACGCCAACGGGAGTGTTGGACAGGAGATGGGCGGGATATCCGCATTCTTTGGCTGTGGAAGCGAGCCATGATGCAATTGAGTTGGTATCCTTTTTGTACTCACGGTACACGCTGACCAGAGCTGGTGGCAACATCTTGGTCAAGGGAAACGTGCATACGTGTTGAAGGAGATGAGGGGAAACTGCTGCGGGTCGTCGCGTCGCGTCATGTCAAGTCTGAGACAACGCCAAAGCTTGTTTGTTAACTGCATATGCATCTAAAAGAGATTTGTTTCCATTGAACGAACAACTGACTCTTAAGGTACGTCTGTTTCACGTAGCAGCAACTGATTTCTTGTTCGTGAAGTGCTCATGATATTGAATGAAGTATTTTGCGTCTCATTGCGGAGCTACCATGATGCCCCTGGCAGGATGTTAACAGGTCTTGTGACTACACGCGATGGAGTTACATTTTGAGATGACTGGTGAGTCCTACAAGGAATACCACGATGCCTGGTGACAAGAACATTTAGCCATACCTGGTGAGAGATGGGGTCTGTCAAAAGATAGAAAACGCGCAAGGCTTCAGCTTCAATTGATCAAGAGAATGTTACGTATAGGTTATCTATTTCGTGTCCTTGGGCCAGCCTTACACCACTTGTCATGACAATCTTTCCCTTTTGAGCTTAGGTCATTGGAGAGGGGTAGGGGGCTTTTTAGACTTTTTTTCACTCATGTTGGACTGTTCGCGGGCGGAACTTGTCCAACCAATTACACAAGGGTAGGACTGACGGTGAAGATGACAAGTTTAAGTCCTACGGCTTGCAACTTGTCTCATGACTAATGGCCAGGCAGCAGATTATCACTTGAAAGTATTTTGAACTACTTTTTCTCAATATTCATATACGGCTACAAATTACCAGACCAATCGTAACTTCAGCAAATCTACCCCAGTTCTTCCAACATGGAACAGTCTCTATGCGATACTTGCGCCAGGATGAATATTGAAGAACTTATCTCTGAACAGGGTTTTGGTTTACATAGGAACCTCCTAGACCTCTACAATTCAGTGAGGACATGCCAGTTGTGTCGTCATGCACTGGGTTGCTTGAAGCCTCTTTTACCACTCAACTTGAGAAGCATACCTTGTCGTCATGCAATGAGACATCTGGGCTCAGAAAGCTCGAAACCCTCTCTTTCCGAATCGAATCAGAAGCTTCTGGCTTCTCAGAAGGCTCGAGCCTTTTATGGACGGCATAACCACCCGGAACACGGCTTGACCATAGTAGTTTCAGATGTCGACCCGGAAGGTCATAGCAGTCGCGAACGAAGCATTCCCTGGCTTACAATGAGGACTCTTCCTGGGGATCCTGCTCAGCGATCAGGCGCCAAAACCGCTCGACTGATACCAGAAAGCACGTCTAGCTTGACTTCAACTGTTCATGCTTTGGAGTGGCTGAAGGAATGCCTTCTGAGTAAAGATTGCTTCGAAGGCTGTACACACATCATTGACACCGATCTTCATGAGTGCCTTGCGAGGATACATGACAACAACGGAAAATCGGATTCTATTCCTCTATCAGCGGGACTTGACAAGTCGCTACAGAAACAAGAGATGCGAAGGCTGCAATTATGCGAGGACGTCCAGTTCTTGCACCAGCAAAGCAGTCTCTCACGACGCGACACACTTATCGCAGAAGATGGCGCCGCAAGACTGGTTGAGATCGTCGATACGGACGGGTGTTCCAAGCTCAAGATAGTCCCAGGCTCAGGTGGATATTCTTCGTATGCTGCGTTGAGCTACAGATGGGGCGGACTGGATGCTATCTGGCAAACCACCACCAAGAACCTTGCCGTGCGCCTGACAGAGTTCGATATTGTTGAGCTTCCCAAGACTCTTTCCGACACTGTTCAAGTTGTCAGAAATCTTGGTTTGAAATGGGTTTGGATCGACAGTCTCTGCATCGTTCAAGATGATAAGGACGACTGGGCAAGGGAAGCCGTCAAGATGGCCTCTATTTACCAAAACGCGCTCGTCACTATTTCTGCTGACTCTGGTGAAGACGCCAAAGCTGGGCTACACAATGAGAAGTCTGCTTCCATTTTCAATGATGGGGATAGCGTGAAGATCTGCAGCAAGCTCTCAACTGGCGAAGAAAGCTCAATCTTTTTGTTCCTAGATCAAGAGACAAGAATGGATCGCTCGGCGACCAATCTGCGAGATATGGGTGATCTTGTAAGCCACTGCGCGCTCCGTGACCGAGGATGGACTATGCAAGAGCGAATCCTATCCCCCAGGATCATCCACTTCGCTTCTGACCAGCTCTATTGGGAGTGCTTACACGGAATCCATGAAAGCGAGGACAAGCTTCATTGGATAGGCCGTACCGTGAACATCGCGAAGATAGCGCATCGTATTCACTCCGCAGAGAACGAGGAAGCGAAGAAGAAAGAACTTAAACAGATGCTACGCTACTGGTATGTTCACCTTGTCGGAGGAGACTACTCGCATCGTTCTTTGACGTACATCGACGACAAACTACTCGCTATCAGTGGAGTAGCCAAAGCCCTTGACAACATTCACCCGTGTGGTTACATGGCCGGTCATTGGTGCGAAGACGACGACGAGCTTGTCAAAAGTCTCTGCTGGAAGCGCGGTGGCTCGGGCAAGAAGGCGGCCAAGTATCGCGCGCCGTCTTGGTCATGGGCCAGTCAAGATTCAGCGATTGATTATGGTCATTTCAACATAGTAGGAACCACAGTAAATGAGAAGATTGTCGCAGAACCTGTGGCTATGGAGGGTCAAAGCCCAGATGGCACTCCATTCGGCCGATACGATAATGGGTATCTTCAGATCAAAGCCAAGGTCGGGCACGGGAAATTATTCCCAAACTGCGGGCATGATTTCAGCAACTATCAACAGACTGGCGCTTCCGGTGGCTACACTGTTGATCCTCTGAAGGAGAGATGCGCGTTTCTGCTGCTCGATGGCGGAGAGACATCTGATCTAGTCTGGCTAGACGAAAGCCAGGCAACAAAAGAGCCTATCACAGAGCCCATCGACGTTCAAGTCGTCATGCTTTCTGAGTTCGAATCTGAGGGAGAAGAAGGGCCGCATCCTGGAGCTTGCTTGATCTGTACTTTGGACGACAAGCACTGCTTGACGAGAATTGGGTTCACAGAATCTCTGAGGTATTACAAAAGGGGGCATGGTGAAGAGCCTCCTCCGGTTTCCGGGCCGCGTCTTTGTGACAAGAAAGCCATTACTTTAATCTTGATCTAGTTGCCTATGCGAGATGCGCTTGAATTAGCAGCATAGCAATAGAGTTACATAATCGGAAGTAAGGTTGCCTATGCAGTGTCATAGCTTGCAATCGCAATGGCGGCGATTCGGCCGAGCGGCGGTCTTCTAATCTTGGCGCTCCGTTGGCGGACATCCTCAGGAATCAAGAAGACTTCTGGCATTAGATCAGATGCCACATTAAACAGGTCTAAGAGCCTAATAAGATATACTAAATTTACCTAAGTGTGTTCATCACTTAGACAAGAGGCCCCTCGTTATCTTCGTGCTGCGTAGGCCCTTCCTTCGTTGCCAGTCCCAACATAGCTTTGATCCTAGGTATTCATCCGCTATGAACTCATTCAGCCGAGACAGGGGTTTTGCCAGGATCACCGGTCATTGACAAGTCCTAAGTCAGACGGCACCATGTCGAGTATATATGGTCATCCGATGGATTCGTACTGCTGGTTTGTGCTAAGTGCACTGCAAGAGCATAGCCAGTTGACTCTATTTACGGGGTACGTTCTTCAAATGTCCTCTTCACTGTACTTGGACTCATTACTCTTCTGACCCTCATCCCTTCCGTCACCATTTCTTCTCCAAACGAGCCCGTGCGCGTGCCGGATATCTCAACTCTGACGGCGACCGCAACAACATACATCGATGTTTTCAGAACGCTAGACACGGAGACCCTGTCCCGTATCCTCAGCGACGAGTATAGTCACCGATTTGCCTCGACCTCGTCTAAGCTTCCTGGATCCTTGGATCGCTATGGCTTGATCGCTCGACTGAATCAGGTTGGAGAGGTCATGTCTTCATTCCCTGTCACCATCAAGCAGATGTGGCCTAATCCGCCGCTACGACAGGTCCTCGTATGGGCAAAGTCTGAGACCAATTCCCAAAGGCATTTGAGGGACAGTGATGATGAAGAAGAATGGACGAAGCGAGAGGAGTATATGTTTTATGATGACCATGAATGAAACTGGGGAAAGGATGACAGATGTACTTGAGTTTGTGGATAGTAAAGGTATAGAGGATATCGCTGGCCTGGTGGCCAGAGCGTTGGAGAAGAACCTATCGGCCAGGTCTTGAAAGAGACAATGCGCCAGGATGCTTCGTGCACCATATCTTTTATCCAAATATTGGGTATGTGTATTCCGCTAGCAATGATATGTGAATGTGAACTCTAGATCTATGTAAAAAGAATGCTGTGTTAAGTGCAGTTATACGCTTTCCTCCTGCGTCAAAGCCAACTCGTCCTTAGCTTTCAGCTTTTGTCGCTCACCACGTCCCATCTGATATAGTCGAGACGCTCCGTAGAGCTGGGTCGTGATCCATAGGGAGAACACTAAGGGGGTAATGATACGCCACTCAAGACCCCAGCGATGCCATGATCGGTTGAGAAGATATATCGTGACGGCGACCTCGGTTATAGCTCCTGTGACCTGCCAGACGCAGCATGTATAGGCCATACGGGACAACAGCAGAGTGTTGTGGCGCTTGATTCGCCAGACGATCATCATAAGGAAGATAGGGAGCTCGACGATGACATCGAAGGTACCTGAAGAAAAGACGTTGTCAGCATATTTCGATCCGCGAGATTGCAGAGGCTGGTGGACTAACCCCAGACCATGCACATGTAGAACTCCAGTGTAGCTTCGCGATGCTTGTCATGATCGGCAAAAAGACTCAACGCTGTCTGTGTGATGACAAGGAGTCCAGTATGGTGCGCAATGCTGAGAGGGCTCGCGAACTTGGTGCGAAAGCATATTTCGAAGATATAATATGAACTGTAAACTTCGGAAAGAACAAGCAGACTGTCTCCGATCGTGACAGAGCTGCCCTTGGTGAATGGTGTAGAAAATTTGGCATCGCCGATGAGGAAGTACATCATTGGATAGCAGCCACTGCAAAGAACGCAGAAAAGAATGATGCTGCCAACGTGGAAGTAGACAAAAGACCGCCGTCGCCTTTCATCCTTTGTTCGTTCGAATGTTTGGCAGATGTCTTTGTAAACAGCTGGTAAGATCCATCGCTCGAGGCAGTTGGTGAGGAGAACAATGCAGATGATGCTGGTAGCAAGTATTAAGGAGCCGTATGGTAGAAGATGTGAAAGGGGGTTGTTTTCGATAATCTGGATCTTGGGTACGAATACCCGATGGGCATGATGGGCTGAATCAGACATTATAGCGAGTGGAGAATACAAACGAAAGCAATTAATTAAGCAAAAAGTGTACAGAAGAAATGAATTGTCAAACTGCGGAGAAGGGGCCATGATTCTGTATTTATCCTCGCATCATTTGTGCCTCACTGACGCAAAGTCGCCTACTAAAAAGGAGAGTTGCCCACGCGGCTCAAACCGAGGAACGGAGTAGGCAACAAAGAAGCCCAATACGAGAAAGCCAGCGCTTCTCAAGCGAGGCAGAGCAGTAAATATTCAACACCCTGGGATTGGTTCTATCGTAGACGCCTCCATACGAAAAATGCCGAAATCCTTCTAGTCGCGGGCCTAGAAGCGCGTCTAGTCTCGTCAGTGGTCGACTCGTAAGATTCGGTCCGGGGTAGCTGAGGCGGAGCAGGACAGATTGCTCCACTTGGGCAAGCCGTGTTTCCGTGGGCAGATTACGCGGCTGCGGTTCCTCGGCAAGATGCGAGAATTAATTTGGTGCCTTGTTGTGTAATACGTAAATAATAATGAATGGCGAGAAGGGGGGGTCTGTGCTTGGGGGCCTTGACACCTCGTGAGAAAAGGGTCTTGTTCGGGATGGACAAGCCGATCAGGGGTTGGTTTTAGGCCAGGGCGCTTTTGAGTTTGTATCAGAAGGGATTTACACATGCATTGGGGGGATAACACGGCAGCATGTAAATGAGGTATGTTATAATTGGGTACAAAATCTGACATGAGCAACACTCCAACTCTGACTCTCGTATACTGACATTGCCGACTTCATCTGTTTCTTCGGGGACTTCAGAATTCGGAATGGGCTCAATATTGAAGCTTGTAGACTCAGCCATCAGTACGCTTCGACCAATCTTTGGACTTCAACAAGTTTAGTACAGACTGCTAAGATAAGCTATAAGTCTTGGCTCTGAGCTTCTCTCAAAGCCAAGTCCAACATAATTGGGTCATCTGGGCTACCCCTAGTTAGATTATTGCTCGCATGTTGAACCCTGCATGTGTTTTGACCAGATGACGTGGCTTGATTTTCGCGAGACACAGAGTGAAAGGGGTCTAGCTTCAGAGTTGTTAGGCTGTGCCGTAGCCGTTGATGAAATGGCGCACTTTGGATTGAAGTTGTCGGCACTTACTTGTCTGGGAATGTTCAACGACGAGGGAGTAAGACGGCCCCGCTTTCGGCGCTGGACTTCCGATGTAACGGCGCAGTTACGGCATCACGGCATGGTTATAACCGGAATCTCCCTCCAGAACGTGCTTTTATTAGGGTCTGCCTCGCATGAATGAATCTTGGGGTTTCTCAAATGCCCACTTATACCCGATTGAGGGTGAAAGAAGACTTACGGCCTTGGTTTCAAACGACAAAAAGACTCGAACAACCTTGGTGTAACTAAGGCGTCTAAGCCAGTCAGCTATTTTTGACGCCAGGTCTACAAGATCAGAAGAGTCTAGCGCCCTCGAGCCGATATCCGTTAACTCAAGCCTTAAGTCTCGTATCCCTAGATTGAACAGCGGCGAGACAGCCAGGCAATGTAGTACTGAGAATGCATATACAATTCTCTCATAGCCCAGCATGAACTTTTCTCTTGAATTCCTACGCTTTTGTGATGCTTCGGTCGTTGATGAAAACCACCAACAACAGAATGATTGAGTGGCAATTGGTGCCTGAGGTTACAGGACTAGCGCGATGGACCTCGAACTACAGCATCAAGCGAATCTTGCTTCAAGCATGCGTACAGGGTCTCAAACCGATGAAGAGCCGCCTCTAATACAGCTGAATGATTTCTCTATGCATCCAATTTCTCTCAAACAAGTAGCTCTACAATGAACGACTCTCCGCAACAAACTCCGAATATTCCGAGATACCCGAACGCGCCGAGAACAGAGGCTGCAGCAACCCAGCCGCCGGATTTGAAGAGCATACTGCGCGTGAGGCAGCTTGCGCGTATCCGAAAAGCATGCTTGCCCTGTAGAGAGAGGAAAGTGCGCTGTAATCATCAGCAGCCCTGTCAAACATGCATCAAGCGTGGTCACTCTGACCTCTGCTTCTACGACCAACCTCGGGCGTCATCAAGTCCAACTCCGCAACCTCACCAACCAGAACTACAGACTACAACTGACTTGAGTCACGTTAATAACAATGCAACACAGCCTGGGCGCCCCGTCAGTCGCAATGGCAGTGTATCTAACGCGAGTCCGTCCTTGTTAGGTGACAACTCCATCATCTCAGTAGCAAGGCCAGATACTACCCAACCTCATGCCAATAATGAGCGTCGCACCGCGTTTGAAACAGGAATTCTTCCTCTTCTCGGTATGGATGGCGCTGCCGATGGTGGACGTGGCACCCCTGCAGGACGTTCAGAAACAACCGTTACTGTTGACCAGGACATGATAACTCTGTTTGGCTTCTATCGGGATCGACTTCACTCCTTTGTGTTCGTCGTCGACGATCTCACTGAAATCGAGAAGCTCATTTGTTCTCTTTTGAATCGCGAGGTTCAGGCACAGCAGGTCGACAATCATAGCCTTTGTCTACTTCATGCTATAATGGCGGCTGGAGCGCAGTTCTCGGACTTACCCATTGCTACACGACTATCCAAGTCCAGTCAAAATTGTAAGCATCAGTTCTCCTCTTCCAGTCCCTTACAACTGACCGCCTTAGTGCACTCTGCTCTCAAGTATCTGGGGTCCTTTGATCTGTTATGGAATCCTTCCAAGAGACTGATCCAAGCATTGCTCATCCTTGGTCATGTTTTGCAAAATAACATGAATCCTCGTGCAGCTTGGATCCTGGGTGGCACCACGGTTCGAGTTGCGCTATCTGTTGGCCTCCATCAGCCTATAAACCACTGTGCTCTCCGTCTCTCGCCTGCAGAAGCGCAGCAGTTGAGGTGAACTCCTCAGCAAAATACCGTTTGTTTTATGGCTACTGACGTATCCCTTATTCATAGGCTCGCGATTGTTTGGCAAGACGCACTTCTCTCATTAGCATTTGATAGACCCCCAGCATCTCATGAAATGGACCTTGACTTAGATCTCCCAGCTCTGGTAGCACTAGATCCATCTAGCCATCCTCTTGACTACCGACAGGCTATGAACTGGCTATGCCATCTGAGCTTCAGACACCTTCCAAGACTTCCCCGGATAGAACCGGTCAGGAACTATAGCCAACTCTTTCATGACTTCGACCTCTACGAGGCTTCTCTAGCTCCTCATCTGCAGGACTTGCAGCGATCTGCCTCAATCCAAGAGCTACAGGAACACTATAGCCTGATCGTTCACCGTTACTTTCTTCTCTCTACCCTCTGCCGCCCTGTACTGTCCTCGCAGAACAAAGGAAAGTTTAGTGAAGAAGAATGTTCTATGATATTGAATCGCTTCCAAGGTGCTTTGAAGCGAAGTGTTCGTGCTTTCATCAAGCTTCGCTCAATCTCAAATCTTGCAACCCGTTCATGGGCCTTCGTTCACAACGGTCTTGCCTCAGCACTCTTGTTGAGCTTTATCCGACAAGGCTCTGACGCCCAAGATCAAGACTCTCAAGAAATACTAGCTGAGCTAGTTAAAACGCTAACTGAGCGCAGCGACGATGTTGGGCAATTTTCTGCAGCGCACAAGAAAGCTCTTAGGGCGATTCAAGCTCTACAACGATCTTCAGTGGAAGAGACCAGATGCCAAAGGGAAGATTCATCGCAAGAGCATCGTCCAATAGCAGTTTCTTCGGAAAACATGATTGTTCTACCAGAGCACTTTGGTAACACTCAGGAACCAAGGTTTGTGTTGCAGCCCTTCCCAAGTTCCCACTGTTCAGACATACTGATCGATCACTGCAGCATGGTTAACTTGGATGATTGGCTTCAAGACTTTGACTTTGACGCATTTTCTCCCCTTGAATCATACAATTTCATCATGTCGGACCAGGTGCCACAAGATTTTGGTCTTTAGGGTCCCTATCTGCCTGACAAATGCCATTTTTAGAGGAGATGTACTAAGTTTATCATAAATGTTCAAATAAAATGATATTTTATGATGATATGTACTAAACTTATCATAAATGTTTAAAAGACATACTAAACTTATCATAATGTTCAAAAGATATACTAAACTTATCATAAATGTTCAAAAGATGTACTAAGCTTATCCTAAATTTTCGAATAAAAGTGATATTTTATGATGACATATGTAAATATTCCAGTAATATCTTCAAGTCTCAATGCTAAGATGGCCAAAATTATTCCAGGCTGCTGAAGCCCAAGGCTTGCCATCGGCTGCAAACCCTGTCTTTGATCTCCTCCGGAAACGAGTTTTCAAAGTCCGCTGCTTCCCAGTTCTTCCCAGTGGTATATTCGACTGGTAACAAGCTGTCGGAGACAACCTTTCCACCGCGACTAGGCGCTCCATTACCATGCGACATGTATGGAATCAGAGGAAACCCAGCAACGTCTTCAAAGAAGTACTCGTCCATTCCGGGGCGGCAACGAGTACAAAAAGCCCAGATTACATCCTTGAAATCGTACACATTGATGTCATCACCGACGATTACCAAGCGGTGGATCGTATAACCGACCTTGTGATTGAAGATGATGTCGCCTATTTCGCGGCAGAACTTCTCAGATGTTGTCTTCATCTCACGTAGCTTCTGAGTGTCGACCTGCAACGCAACCCATGTAACTTGAGACTCGAAAGGAGAGAAGGCTTCCTTGATAGGGAGACCTTTCGACTTGAGAAGAAAGCCGATCTCTGCGGCAGCAAGAGGACCTATCATTGTGTGCTACAGAAGTTAGCAATGCTCAAGGAAAATAAGCTAATACTCACAGTCTCGTCAGTCAGCCTTCCGCAGTTGGAGATGGGCAGAATCGCATCTTTACGGTGCGTGATGAGGTCCACCGTATACTTTGGCCAAGGGTGTGCATCGCCAGGAAATACGTAGCTATGTGACCGTCAGCACTGGAAGAAAATAGACAGCATTGCAGACTTACCCGTGCATCTCCCCAAAGGGTCCTTCAAGTGCTGTATCCGTAATAGAGCATGTCCCCTCAAAGACTATTTCCGAGTTGGCGGGTACATAAAGTCCATTGGTCTCGCACTTAACGACATCAAGGGATGATCCGACGAGCGAACCAATGTACTCGGCCTCAGACAATCCGTCAGGGAGCGGCATGCTCGATGCCATGATGGCAGCAGGAGGGACTCCAAAGGCCAAAGCCCAGGGCATATCACGACCTTCCTTCTTCCACATCTCGTGGATCTGGTAGAGGTGTTGCGGCTTGATCACCAATCCGGCAAGGTGGTTACGGTCGTAGACCATCGCACGAGCAATAGACCAGTTGGTCCATTTGCCATCTGGGGATTGTACAATGTGCATTCCGTAAGTTTGAACGTATTTCCCACCATCTGATTGATGAAGCAGTGGTGCTGGAAGCTTGGTGAGGTCAAACTGGTCGGGTGTCAAGATATGCTCCTTGCAAGGACCAGTCTCAACAACCGTTGGCGGGATAGGAGGTGTTGTTTTGGCAGCGATCATCTTATCCAAGATAGCCTTCATAGAAGAGTCTGTAGGAAGTCCGAGATGTCTGGCAAGTCTGCCGTAACGCTGCTTGGGGTCGGATCGAAGGGAGTTCGGTGCACCCAATATTCTCCATAAGCCATTCTCATCCTGCCCCTTGAGCTTGTTGAACAGGGGAGCCTTGTCATTATTCTCGACAACCTTTCGAATGATAGCGCCAACTTCAAGATGAGGATCACACTCTTCAGTGATTGAGACAAGGTCGCCGTCGGCTTCGAGAGCCTCAACGTAACTGCGGAAGTCCATATGAGGAAGAGTTTTGGAAGCCATGATGATGATAAGTCTTATTGATTCTTGATAGATATCAACAGGATGACTGCAGGGCTTCTACAAATTCTTATATCTTCATCGATCTCATACTATTTACTCTGTTAATCGTATGACGCATGGTAGTCCAAAGCCCCGAGCCCACCGAGTCCACATCTGCCGAGCCGCAATATCCGGGAATGTGGGCCCCGAAGGCACCGAAGGACCCCGAACTGAGCCTCAATGCTACCAAACTGACGGGTCTGGTATGACATGGACTCCGCTTAAGAAGAGCCGCATGTCCTATCAATCGATTACTTATAAGCAACATAAGTACTTCATCATTTTGAACTAGAAGCTGGGGGCCGTCTTTATTCTATCGGTTATACGCCAACTTGTCTTTACACTCTACATCACAACTCAACTCTTTAAGATCAAAATGGGAGAGGCACCAAGAAAGAAGATCATCGTAGCCCTGACCGGCGCGACAGGAGCTGCCATTGGCATTCATGTTCTCTCAACACTTCGAAGACTGAATGTTGAAACTCATCTCATCATCAGCAAATGGGCAGCTGAGACCATAAAATACGAAACAGACTACACACCAGCTTCAGTGAGAGCACTAGCAGATCATGTCTACAACCCAAACGACTTAGCCGCACCAATTGCAAGCGGGTCATGTCATGTCGATGGCATGATCGTTGTCCCCTGCTCGGTAAAAACGCTAGCTGCCATCAACGCCGGCATTTGCGATGACCTTATCACTCGCGCTGCAGATGTCTGCCTCAAAGAACGAAGGAGGCTAGTGTTATCATTGAGGGAAACGCCGCTTAGTGAGATACACTTGCGGAACATGATGGAGGTGACAAGAGCCGGAGCGATTATTGCACCCCCTGTTGTCGGATTCTACACAAGACCAAGCTCAGTAGATGACATATTGAATCAGATGGTCGGTCGGCTATTGGACTTGTTTGGCCTGGAAGCTGGGAATTTTGAGAGATGGGAGGGTATAACGAATGGGAAATCCTGAGTGTAGGCTTTATTATTTTTTATGGCTTTCTTTCGCGAACAGATTCATGGCTCGGGGCGCATAAAATAGGCAATTTGCTACAAAGGTATAGATTTGGCAAAATAAGAGTTTGGTCAAGGTGAATAGTAAATCTCAGTGATAAGCGCAAGTGGTGTGTTTGAATAAGTACCAGAGACAGACAGTGTTACCACCGAATGAACGCACTGGAGATAAGTAAGCGAAGAGCGCGTCAACCAACTCTGCTCTGCGCGTTCAATCTCAACGCGCATCTCGCGTTGCAATTTGCAGCATACAAAGTTACAGTCTGTACAAATTAAATAAGTCAACGTTATACGATGCTCATAGAATATAGGCATAGAGTCTGACATACCTGGCATATTTGTTTATTTTTTATGTTGTTAGTAGTGTTTACTAAAGGGTAGTCCGTGATATCAGCTTCGTGATTGAGACGTGTTTTAATCTCAATGTAAAATCATACAAGCATTTCATTTTATTACTTATAAGCCTTTAAGTACTAATAACAAAGAAAACAATAAGAATAGTAAAGTATACCAATAGATGTAGCTATAATAAAGACTATTTATATCAGGATTCTAAGAGCTTTTCAGTTTCAGAGTCTCCGTCTAGATTCTGCAGGGTAGCCCAGCAATTGAGACACAGTTTAAGTTGCTGTGGGCACTGTATTCAACACTGTGAGACGGCGCCAAGCAATGCGCTTGCCTTAGGTACGGAACAACTGAACACCCGAGCGCACAGAACATGTCCTTTGAATCACAGAGCTTCCTCACTCCAAACAGTGATAACTTTTACCATTCTGCTGCAGCCTTTCCCCGTTAGTTCTTTTTTTCAGCAAGTGACATATTTAGCTCTCATGATCCTGTTTCCTCAAGCAAAGATTCATTTGCTTTCCTTTTTCTTTAAAAACGAGTTTGAACTATTACTGCTTCCATGGTCATGTGACGGCCCCACTATTCCTTCAACGCCATTTGCATTCACGCTCTGGCCAAAGGATGCATCATCGCCATCCTACCTGACCCAAGGCACAACCACCTTTCAAGAGAAGCGCTCCAACTTGTTCTTGCAGCGTGCTGAAGATCAAGTGGGTTCGCTGATCGAGAATTCGCTGCTCACCCGACCCTCCTCGCGCCCCAACGATAAGCACGTTCAGAGACCCGGTGAACCGTCACTACAGACCGTTATAAAATTCCGACTTGTACCCATCGAACGTGCGCGGTGCGCCCTTCGTTGGAACAACCGGGGACTGTAGAAGGGATCTGGCTTGGGCTCGCAGCGTTGCTGGAGTTCAAGCGCGGTCTTGCAGCATTGCTGGGGACCACAGGTTGCCTGTTGACGGAGCTGGTCATCTCTGCTCGTGTCTCGTTGACGGCGTCAAGGTACGTCTGATGTTCGCTGTGCTACTGATGGACTCTAGGAATGTCGTCTTCCACCTCGCCATGTCTTGACGTCGATGAGACTACGCCCGCCGTTGTTGAGTGGGAACACGATGGCGCAACCCACTGCTTCTCGAAGCCCGATCCAAAGATCGACAGTATCATGCTACGAATTCACCTGAGCGAGCTGAGCGCAACTGTCGAGCTGCGTTTTCCGATGAACTTGAAAGGAGTCGAAGGCATTTCATTTGTTGCGGTCTCCATCGATCCCTCTTCCATCACATCATTCGACTTCGCCTTTGCTTCAAATGCACCGGAAGCAGTGCAAGAGAAGTTCAAGTGCCCCGTCGTGTGCCTGAAGTTCCAAACAAACAAGAACATTCGGCTCTTTGTTCCCACCGCTGCCAAAGAGCCGTTGGCCCCTAGCCGAACACAGTCAGGGAAGGTCTTAGATGCTCTTCGCAAACTCTCTGCCACAACCTCATTCGGTATCTACGTCGATGCTACCAAGCTTTCCAAAGCTGAGCTTCATTCCATAAGCGAGGCCGTGAAACAAACTCGCTTGGCATCTTTCCACGAAAAACCTGCGAGTGCTGAGACGAAGGTCATCGATCTCTCCCCGCAAGACGACGCGCCGCCGGCCTATGACGAGACTGGCTCTCCACCGCCAGCTCCCCCGATCAATGAGAGAAAGCGCCGCCGCATTAGCAGCTCGGACGAGGCACGAGATGAACTCGCTCAAATTTGGGCTGAGCTAAAGGCGCGGAGTGAAAGGGATCGACTCGTTCACCAGGAACTTTCCGCCTTGAGACAAGAGAACAGCAGCCTCAGAACAGATCTCGATCAGCTACGCCAGCAAGTCACGACTTTTCGCGAAGACTTTAGCTCCCTCCAGCGTGACGTCGAGCAGCTCCAGGGCCAGGATAAGCACAGCGCTGATGTCCTGGAAGGCTACGATACGCGCCTGGTCGAGCTACGAGACGACCTAGAGGATCTGGATGCCAAGGTAGACTCCATCCAGGAGCACAGAGACGAAAATGGAGTCGCGCAGTCATTCCTCGACAGGGTTCGCAGTGATGTGTACGACGATATCGTTACACGTCTTACAAGTTGAAACACTCGGGTTATTAACTGTCGGTTAATACACAAACCAAACTCAGCGTTCATCTCCTGATGTTGCGTACACGGCGCGACCGCCGCCCAGAGTCATGCCTGCGTGGCGCTGGCCGAGGATGGATTCGCCAACAAAACTTCAGTCCAGGCTATTGTTCCTATGACCACGATGACGCCATCCTCGTCACCTTGGGTGGCTCTGCCTCCAGCTGAGAAACCGCTGGGCAGCACGGCAAGGCTTGCCTTCACTAAATGGACCTGTGCCACTCCGGTAATACTGGTAATGGCGCGCCTGGTCTGGAGGGCTCACTTGCACCACACATGAACCTCGTGATGTACGTCTTGCCTGTGTACCACAATAGATCTGGCATGTCCTGACTAATTCCTTACAGAGTGATGAGATCTCCCTTTACATGCCGACGAACCCAACCCAAACACGCGCTTCCTCACGGCCTCGCCAAAGTCGATGCCCCAACAGACCGCAGCCTACATCCACGAGTCTCGATCCCCAATAACCACAACGAACAACCTCGTCACAACGCATATTCTCTCGTCCGACAAGACGATCGCAAGAGGAGGCTTGATGTCCTCGTCATGAGCGACACAATATTGCCAAGCGATTTCTTCGAGCACTATACGAACGATGCCATGGCTGCCCAGCCTCGATCATGTTCCAGCGAATCCGATTTATAAGCATTGCATCTTGTCATTTTGTTCCAGAATTTCTCGTATAGATACCCGTGAATGTATGTTCATAGTCGTTCCTCAATTACACGAATCACAGCTATCCACTTTCTGAACAATTTCCATACTCCTTACCTACCTTGACCCCCTTTGGTCAACTGCTGCCCGTTTCCTTGTTCAGCCTACAAATCATCCCACGGCGAATCGCGCCCTGTCAGAATCAATCCCCCCTGAAGCCCTGACATAGGTATGCATCAAGTGTGCAGGTTCTGGTGGACCAAAGCAACATTCAAGACAACACTTGGATTGCGAGATTATACCTGCTCGAACATTCCGTGTCGCTTGATTCACTATTAACCTGGCCGAGAGGTCCGTTACCGACAATGATGCCAGCCTCTGACGCTTGTTCATCCACCTCACTCGTCGTCCCCCTTCTTTGTAGCCGAAGCGCCTCCGCTTGTCTAGCAGCATCGACTTGCCTGTGATGCATGCACGGCATGCCCGATCAGTGGGTGGCTCGGCCCAAAACGCCGTTGGCTCATATCCCTACGAGCGACTGCAGTCTGCCTATGCAGTGATCGTCTATCTTTCCACCAACCATGTCTACAACAACAATGGCAAAAAGGCAAAAACATACAACAGCGGGGATTCGCTGGTCGTCACCGACCCAACTACTAATCCGCCCCTTACCAGCTTATCTATGGGAGAGCGGACGGGATCCCGAGTTCTCTGGTAGGTATGGTCGTATGTGATAGAGGGTGGTGTTCTTTTGGCTGATATCATTGGGCTGTAAGTCGAGGGCAGAGTCATTGGTTTGCTTGTGCCTTGGAAGCCAAAATTCGGAACTTGGCAGAGCTCCTCAGGCTGCCAGCCCACATTATCTGTCTAGTCGTAGTCGCACAAGCACGCTCGACTCGGACACGATTTCTTGCCAGCCTTTGTTACATCAAGAAGGAACATGTAGTGGATCAAGTCAACCCCGTGTTTCTGACTCTAATTCTGTGAGAACTATCGCTGGCTTTCTGGCAAGCTCTTCCAGCGCCTGAACCCCCCTTTCCTTTTGATCGTTCCAAAGTCGAATCTTGTCTCTTGATCTCAGTCACTCCCAGGTAGCCTCCAAGGTCCTTGTAATACCCCCCTTATTAGTTATCGCATTCGAAACAGCCCGCCAGATCGAAGAAATAAGGACCGAGGTAGAAGGCAGGCGGGTTCACCTGGGCCTGGGTGCCCGAGTACAGGTCGCAGCTAGTGCCATACGAGTCGAAGGACTTGCAACGACAGTCACTGGCACAGGCATCGGCGCAAGCTGCCTGATCAGCTACTGTGGGTGAACTGATTAACCAAGACGCGTCGATCTGCCATGGTGCGACCTGGAATGGAATTGTACAAGCGCCGCTCTTTCCGATGACATGGGTGCAAGCGACTGTACATGCGGCCTCTGTGGTGGTCGTTGCCGCTGCTGTGGTAGTTTCAGCCGATGTTATCGACTCAAAGACAGTGGTCGACTGCTCCTCCGTGGTCGATAGGGCTGTCGCGGATGATAGAGCCTCGGTTGTATCGGCGTCGGCAGTCGAGAGTGTCTCAGTGCTGAGCAACACGGCCGTTGTCGTCTGTGTCTCAGTCGATGACAGCACTTCTATCGTCGTGAATGTACTCGAGAACGAGATGATAGATGACGATGCCAGCGATGGCTTGCAGGGACCGGCATAAACACCAGCCACAGCCAACGCCGTAGCAATCAACGCGTTTAGAGATCGGGGAGCCATTGTACATAAGAATGACGTGAATAGATCAGAGTGACACGCTGCCAAACGCGGCACTTTTTGTATTCCATCCAGGGGCTGTTTTCTTTGACAACTGGTAATCTCCTCAGTTCGGAGTCCATCTCGAATGAGGCTAGTGTACTGCATCTAAATACCGCTAAAGACCAAGATACGAACATTGGTCTCAAAAGTTTCTCTTAGCTCAGGTTTAGAGGTGGTGCTTAACAACCTAAGATAACGGCTAACTCGTGACAGTCGAACGCTAACAGCAGCCAGCCGAACCCCATTATCGGTAATGTTCGCGGGGGAACAATATCCAAATCTGATTGTTGTCAGACTGAACCTGAACAGTACTCCAAATCTACGACAATGCTGGCTAATCTGAGGCCGGTGGCTGTTGTAAGGTATTTGACCAGAAAAGCTGGATAGAACTTGGCGGGATGCTTACGCCCAAACTGCCAAAACCGGCCAATCATCATGACATATCGGATTGCCGATGCGTCACTGTGTAACTGGTTGCCTTGTTTGCTGAAGATGTGCAGTTTGTAAACCCCTCATCTCACTGACCTTTCCCACTTGCTTTTGCTGTCCCTAGAAAGTTGGCACCACAAACTCATCTACGCAGCATGGAAGGCGAACGACTTCTTGAAAAACTATGGCGTGAGCCTACAGAAGAGAGCCTACAGTGCTTGCAGTGTCAGAAGTCGTTCAAAGGGAGCCCTCTTATTCGTACATTCCGCATTGAGCAGGCAGGCTCCCGTCGCCAAGGTTCAAGCGCCGTTGTGTCTACATCTCGAGGCGATATTATCCTCTTTGACCGGCATATGGACTGTGTAGTCAGTTCGAAGACCCTCTTCTCAGCAGTCTCCCATGTCTGGGACCCCAACATCTCAAAGGCACAGCAGCAACAAAAGACAGTGCCAGAGACGCCAGAAGCAGCCCGTCGCGTTTTAGACATCTCGGCTAGAATTTACAATGGAATCGAGAGACCGGGATACGAGGCCAGAGAGCTCTGGTTGGACTACATAAGCGTGCCTCAATGGTCTGATACTCTGAGGAGTAATATCCTTCCCATCATGGATAAGCTCTTTAGCACAGCCGAGACAACTGTCCTGTACTTCGATGATGTGAGTCCGAAGGTGGTAAATGAGCTCTACAAAGACAAGCGGACTCCAGAACGACTCAGCTCAGTCATATCAGTCTGCAACTCCAAGTACTTCAAGCGCGTATGGACCGCCATGGAGTTCATCAGAAGCGAGCGTGTCAGAATGATGATCAGCAACTATACTTACCTCCCCGACCTCGACGACCCTGCATTCCTGGGTCAGGTCTTCAAGGCCTGGAAGGACGAGGTTCGTCAACACGAAAAGGTGCATGATCTCGAAAGAAAGGTCCAGATGGGCAAGAATCAAGTCCCATGGAGTCTCGGTACACTGAGACAGGCAAAGTTACTGAAGAGGATGAACTTTGCTATGGCAACTGCTCTGCTCTGTAAGAGAGGGTGCAGAGACCGAATGGACTTCCTCCATGCATTGAGAGGAATAGTTCGTGCAAGGTCCTTCAAACCAAACAGTTCTGATTTTAAGACGGAGTACTATCGAATTGCGTGGGAATGCCTCAGAGTGGGAGACTATTCTCCGCTGTTGATAACCCCCTTTATGGGAGCTATCGAAAGACGAGGTCCTAACCACTGGTCCGAATTTGGTTACAGTGATGTTTTCACTTGGCAGTTGGGACAGGAAGTGAGTCCACCAACGTTGTGTAAATGCACAATTGTGGACGATTCTGAGCAACGTGTTACTCTTCATGTGGAAGACATTGGAACAGTTTCGATAGTCGGCAGACCAGAGAAAGGTTCGATGATTCAAGCCTTCTCGTCTGCCGCAAAGCTAGCCCTGGAGATTGATGGACCAGATGTCAAAGACTTCATTACAGCCCTGGGAAGAACTCACACAGGGAGTGCATCAACCACCATGGAAATCTTGGAAGAGAAGAATGAAGTGGATCGTCTACAGGGAGTTCTGAATAGGCTCTACAACAGCCCAGAAGTTCCTGCCTGGCCATTGGATGGCAAGGATAACATCAAATGGCTCGCAGACGTGCTATCATTCTCCAAGCTCAGACCTGGCGATGATCAAACTGTGCTGGGAGACAATGCAGCCAGATTCGGGACCATCCACTGCAGACCGTATGATTACACCGTTGGTATCACTTGTACCGGCTGTGGTAGGATGTTCGCACATAAGGTCGGGAGTTTCGTCTTGCCAACGGAGCTACGGAACGCGAAAGCATATCGCATCCCAGGCCTCAAGTATTTATGCTCCGAGAAGGACGGTTTAGCAATTTTGGTTCAGGGGGATAAGATCGTTGGAAGAATGATATGGGCCACTCCGGCTTGTTCATGTAGGAAGACAGAAGTGGTAACACTGAGGATGCCAGAGTTTTTCTTACCCAGCGCGTTTTCGATCAACTAGTCATATGCATGGGAAGTCAGCCGGGAAATTGGGCAGATAGCGTAAGAAAAGGTGTTCTGGAATTAGTATGAGATGTTTAAATTGATGAAAAGGTTTAGTATTCCTTTTGGTACATAGTCTATGATTTAGATTAAGATGCCATAAACACATCATAGACGTCTACTCAAGTAAAACTGAGTTTTAGTAGCTAAAAAGAGCTTAAATCAGCACAGAGCTTAGTTCCCGAATATCATCACTTGTCAATCCAGATTTGTCAGTTGATCCAAAACTACTATACTATAAAACTCTTATACAAAATGCTTATATAATAGTTCAGCACTATGAAGAAGATTATGACGAGGTATCAAAGTCTTGTAAGCTTCTCAGGGGGCTGACGCAGGTCATAGCAATCACCAAATTCTCTGTGTGCTGATTCAAGCTCTCAGCCACAAGCCTCAGAGCCTACTCTATCTTACGATCATGTTTAGATTGAGGATGCTTCAAGTTTGGAATATGCCTAGGGCCATTTCAGCGGTTTTATGTAAATCCGCCAACTTGAACTTTATGTCGGCACAACGAAGTTGAAACGTAATGCTAACTGAGATAAAAACACCTAGATCGAGTATTTGAGAAATCTTTCGAGCTCCGGTCTCCAGTCTCGCACCGGATCATCAACACCCAGACCAATGCCGTGTTTTCCGTCAGGCAATACCACTACCTGAACCTTTCGACCATGCTTAGCCATCGCATTTGCATAAAGGTATGTGTTTTGAACCGGGACGAGTTCGTCATTAGAAGTATGGAAGAGGAACGTCGGCGGGGTCTTGTCTGAAACCCGATTCTGGATGGATAGGCTTTCGATCTGTTTCCGGGTCGGGTTGCTTCCGAGCAAGTTATATCGTGAGTTCTCGTGCGTGTAATCGTCCTCCATGGTGATAACCGGGTAGCTCAAAATACCAAAGTCGAGCTTTGCCTTCGGATTCGTGAGTGTTGTTCCTGCGAGATGACCGCCAGCTGAGAAGCCCATGACACCCAGTTTCTTAGTCCCAGGGCTTTGCTTTCGAATGAGATCGATAGCAGCCAGGGCTTCGTCCATAGGTGTCGGATACAGTGGCGGAGTTTTGATACTGGCCGTTGTATAGTTAAGAACCCATGCGTCGATGCCAAGCGTGCTGAGGTACTCTGCCGGACCAAACCCCTCGTAGCTGATAGACATTACACTGTATCCACCACCTGGGCATACCAAAACACCAACACCAGTTGAGTTGGCGGCCAGAAAGGCTGTGAGTTGCTTCGGGTCTAGCCTAAGTTCAGTATTAGCACCAACGGCCCGAGTTATTAGCTTGGGGCTTGAACTGACTTCATCGTGATACTTGGAGAATCAATCTGGTCTGACATGGCAAAAGATCCTTTCAAAGGGTTCACTGGCCATATAAATATGTAAGTTCAATTTACCCGGATCAGCAGATTCCACGAGCATTAAACCCAGATGCCGTGGATGAATTCTGGAGAAACCGGCGGGGAAGCTTAAAACGTTACTTCGGACTGTGTTGACCCGATGGCATGGGTCGCAAGCTCGTCTTTTCTGGGTATCAGTGCCGAGGCCTCAGGGAATCTGGGGTAGAGTCCACCAATAAGAATAATCACTCGGCGGGAAAAGGATGATCTCCCGGATGAATTACATGGCTATAAATCACCACCAAGTCATACATCCTTCATCTAAGACACCTACTCTATGCATAAGACCATCCTCAGATAATCGAGAGGCATCAGAAGTAAGAAGACAAAATCCTCTAACAGAGGATGCTAAAAGCTCAGTAGAGTATCCCCTAAGCTTAGGCTCAATGGACTAAATATTTTCATCGCTTATGGTTAAGGTCCTGGGTCTTATTGCCTCTCCTAGACAAGGTTCTTAAGAGAAGAAAAGATCATATACATTTAAGAAGGATACATAAATTCTACATATTAGAACGGCATTGCCGCCGCACCGATTCACCACCTGGCAATGCTTTCGTGGAGCGGGGACTCGCATTTAGCCGAACAGACCTCTAGCATTAGTCGCTCGAATAGCGTTCGCCTTTTGAGGATCCGGGAATACCTCTTCAACATCCTTATCGAAAGCAGCAGCATACTTGGCGGCTGATGACATGGGCGTGAAGACAGTGTCAGATCCCCACATGATTCTGGTGTAATCGACCCATCGAAGCAGTGCAGGGATGGCGAAATTGACAGGCCAAGGTCCGGCAAGGTCAAAGTAGAAGCTCTTGGAGAGAGTCTGCTTCATGGAATCCTCCGTTAAGTTGAGACCAGGGTAGAGAGCGCTGTAAGTGACAATGCGGTCCAGGGTTGGGATCAGGCCACCACCAGCATGGGACATGATCCACTTGAGGTTGGGGAATTTGGTCGGCATTGACGTGTAGAAAAGATCGGCAAAGGTGCGCGCTGTCTCGAAGGGGAAGTCCAAGGTAGGAGCAGCGAATTGTCGCACGGCGACTGGGCGGTTGAGAGCCTGCCACTGTTGCTGCGAAATGGAGGGAGCAGTCTTGTCAATGTCGAACCGCATCTTATTGAACTGAGTGCATGGGGTGGTAGGGTGCTCAAAGATAGTGACGTTGAGCTCGTTGAGCGCGTCGTAAATGGGCTCAAGGTCACGGTCACCGAGGTACAGCCCGTAGTAGTTTGACATCATGACGATTCCATCAGGTTTAGGGTTGAGCTGCTTGAAGACATAGTCAATCTCTTTCAAGGAAGCCTGGATGTCAGGCAACGGAAGTGATGCAAAAAAGCCAAACTGCTTGGGGTATTTGGCCTTAACCTGAGATCCATACTGGTTGACTCGACGGGCCAGCTTGATAGCTTTCTTCGTGGCATCCTTTGAGGGAACATTGAGGTAGACTCCAGGGCTTGATATTGACAAAATCGACTTTTCAATGTTGTTTTCCTTCATGAATTGAAGATGAGATTCGGCATCCCATTCCTACGGCTGTAAGTTTATACTGCTCTCAGGAACTGGTATCAATGCAGCACTCACGGGAGTATATGGCATGCCATCTGGGCCAGGTACATCACCAGCCTCTTTCAAAGCCTTGGCATAGAAATCCGGAACGAAATGGGCGTGAACGTCGATCTTTGCCGACTTTTGGGGTGATGGTGTGCTGCGGCAAGCAGTGACTGCGAGACAGAAACTAAAGAGTGACAAGAACTTCATACTGAAAAAATCAAGATAAAAATGAGTATCAAAAGGAGTGTAAAAGAGTGTGCTGCCAGGAAACGAGAAAAGCCGTTAGCCATGGGATCGTCACATTTATTTATTTATGCTCGACGACCCTGGACTGCCTCGGTGAGGCGAGAGAAGTTTGAACCTCCTTTCCAAGTGACAAAAAGGCTTGGGCAAAGCTGAGATAATTTACCATGGATTTAGTGGACCTGAGAATGAATATTTTTGGCACCTCAATCCAAATGTCGGCAGTTTTCTTGCTCTAGCCCATGAATCGAGTGGGAAGCTGGAAATTAGCATCGACATCAGGGACAAGACAGAATCCTACGTTCCAACCCGACGATTGTCGGGCAAGGTTCCTCAATATCTTCAGCCTGTTTCATTGGTTGCATTTCGAGATCATAAGCACTAATGTCTCCCCAGTACGACTCTGCCTGAAACAGGGCGATGCTTGGACTGTGCCACCAAATTACAGTGGGCTTCAGAGGATTTTCGGATCGTTTGTTTCTTATCTTAGCGGTGTTTCCTTATCTAAACGACAAACCCCAGTCTCTTCTCCAGCCTTAGTGGGCAGGGTGAGCAAGGAAAAAAACTTGGGACCTTGGTCCTAAGTGATAAATTGACTCAAGTAAACTTGAGATAAATTGATATTTGTTTAATCTAGTAATATTTTATATCTAATCCCAATTTTAGACGTTTTCCTGCTTATCCAGGGCTGGTCAAAGGTCTATACGGAGTCGGGACGATAGGATACAGAAACACTTCCGTAGCTCTGATGTCCAGTGCAACGGTTCAATGGATCAAGAGAAGCTCAGGTTTCCTGCAAACAGACCTGACTATAAAAGAAGATAGAATCTTCTAGACAATATCACAGAAAAACGATACGGATGATAAAGCTTCCCCCTATGAGTCGCTGACCTCTTGGCTCACGCGCCGTGTTTCCCTACCATCAATGCCACGGTACCTTTGGGACGGGACGACGTTCTAAGCATGATGCCTAAGCGCAAGCATGAGAGCCCACGTCCTCATGTCATCCACAAAATCCTTCATCAAAGTCTCAAACCAGACGATGACGCAGTTCACAGCAAACTCCTCAGCGGCCGAACAAGATGTTAGTGCGGTTTTCCCTTGCCCTGCTGACGACCTAAGCGAAGTGCCCCAGCTAGCCCAGTTGCTCGGTTCATTTGTACATGCAAGAATATATTTATAGTACATTATAGCCTAGACGAAGTCAAAATCGATTTATGGTGGACAGCAGACAGTAAGGAACAAGGTATCCATCTGAAGATTCCACATGCGGGATTCGTCCCAGAAATATCGCCCTCGGCTCCATGCCTCATGGGCTGTATCATTATCGGGGTAATACTCCGGCGTGAACCGTTCAAGGCCACACGCCAGGCTTCCATCAGGGTCTGGAATATGATTATTCCCACTTTTGCAAAACCATATGAAGCTGTTGAGAATGAATCCGCGCAGATCACTGGGGGTGTATCTCTCTGCAATTCTCAAGCAAACATAGCCCTGCAGGCATAGCAAAGCAATGTACCGCAGCTCCTCATCTCGAGTCCTACTACGGAACCTTTTTACGAGGACGTATTCAGGGTCCTGAGGTTCTCCAGTTTGTCGTGGCACTTCCAGCTCAAGTTGACGCTCAAACTGGCGAATGAGTCTACCATAAGATTGAAATATGAAACAGAAAATGGATTGGCGAGAGCGTTCGATGCTGTCATGCTCGAGATGCCCCGCTAGAAAAGACATTTCGTCATAGACGGGCAAAAGCATCCCTTCCTCTAATTCAGTCTGACACAATAGAAGCTTGTCATAGGCGAGATGGTGCCGTTGGATTTGGAAGTCCAAAAAAGCCCCCTGTAGCCGCTCCAGCTCTTTATCAGAAAGGTTTACATGTTTATAAGGCATAATACCGCGACGATAAATGCGACGACCAATGTGACGTGAGAGTTCCCTCTTGCAGTCTCTCCGGATCTTATGCCAAGCATGCACGGTGTATCTTAAGATAAAGTGGTCCCTTTCATTGTTCAAGTTGCTGAGTTCACAAAGTAGACCGAGGCTGTACCAGTCCCTACGACTTGAGCGACCACGACTTTCTGCCTTGTAGACCTTTTGCCTCGCTTCTGAAGGACTTAAGAAGACTACGTTGCGCATAGTCAACCGGAGCCGACAAGCGAGAACGGCGTCTTCCAATAGCTTGTCGGTTGGATACATCCCATGAAGAACTTGCAGGGCTGGGTCCAAGAGACTTTGGCGATGCTTCTGGAATAGATGCAAGGCTCTGGGATAGGAGAGCGCGAATGCCCTTATACTGATAGGGAATTCCAAGCATTCCATAACCGTTAGAAGTACCTCGGTCGGGAGATCACACAGAGGCGATGTCAAGTTCATATTGATGGACGAAGATGACAAGCCAAACCGTGTGTTGAGAGTGGGAGAAAAAGCAAGGGAGAAGTGCACAAGGCACGTTGGGGGTATTTATATACTTGTTATTCTGAAAAGTTTAAGATAAAAAAGTTTGTTTCCCTTTGCCGCCTCTTAAACTCAAGAGATGCAGCGTTTGGTTGCAATTAAAAGAATAAGATTTGCTTACATTGAACTATGCTAGAGAGAAAGATAATTCTTGTCTTGAAATCCAGAAACATCTATGGGGATGACTGCGGCCTATAAGGTTAAACTTTAGGCGGCGAACACAGATGACGATAAATTCCAGAAACATGATATTGGATGTCTAAGTATCGGGAAAGAGAATTAAGAATATGATCGGACAGACTCACGCAAAATCGGCTTTATACTTTGCCTTGCCGACAATCTCTTGATTCATACTTGATCAGGCAATTCGAAGACTCCCCTTACCCGTCGTCCATAGGCGCTCGGCTTATTAAAACACGTCGGGAGTCGGATAAGGGGTTGTCAAGTATAGACGAGCATTAGACTGTATAAGAACTGCAACATGTTTATACAAATGAGGTGAAGATAGCCTTCCGTGCCGTTGCGGATCGACGGATAGACGGGACGGAAGTTGCATGGCTGAGAGCCACGAAACGCCAACAGGGTCTCTTAGTGTGAATCATTTCCCAAGAGGTCAAAACTCAAAACTGCGATTTGCTAACGGTAACGTCTTCGGATCTCCTATCACTCAAGGTCAATTGTTTCAGCTCGGGACTTGGATAAGCGAAACCAATCAGTATCAGACACGACATCTCTCAAACTGCATAATGGATAACGTATCATTATCTACGACCGGAAAGATATGATAAGTTTCCTATCTGCAACTTGAGCTCACCAAAAAGGACCGAAGATCGGGGTCATATGCACGGTCTCGGAATTTATGTAATAAGGCGTATCACCCAACGCCCTTTTCCAACCATCACGTCAGGCCCCATTGGGCAACCCACCGAAGTCGCTCCAGCGATTGGCCCTAGCACTTCCGCTGTGGGTACGGAACGTTATCACCAAATTTTCACCCTCTCTCGCTCTGCAATTGATTAGTTAGACTCGTTGGATCAGTGAATTTTCCATGCTTCCGTCCGCGGGGTAATATCTGGGGAACCCCGGATGTTCACTCATCACAGCCTGCATAATTGGTTTATCTTTATCTCCTGGCTCGGCAGATGCGCTCCCGATGCCCGGGGCCAGTTTCTCAATACTGGGTCTGGGGGCGAGCGAGAGTGGGCTGAGTATGGAGCATGAGTCAAAGTTTTACGTATAAAGACGTGTCCGGCTGCTGTTCTTTTTATTTTGCGGATCCCTGCTTCAAGCAACACATCATCATGAATAGTTATAACATCAATTCGACTGCTGAGGAGGGTAATGACTTGGCCCTTACTCCTTCGCAGTTGAATAAGCCCGACAATGAAGCTTCGTTGCATCACGATGCTGTTTTTGGTGAGATTTCGGATGAGGGTCCTGACTACAGAAGTGTAAGCAGATTTTGCGACGGAAAATGGCATGATTCGCAGAATTGACGAGTTTTTTCCAGGTCGGACTCATCGGTACCGCTGGGTTGATGATGAAAACACAAATCGGTCTCGGCGTCCTCTCGATTCCAGCGACATTCAACGCGCTTGGCATGATACCCGGCATTATCTGCCTGTTATCTGTTGCGGTTATAACAACTTGGTCCAATTGGATCGTTGGTGTCTTCAAGCTGCGACATCGCCATGTTTACGCGATCGACGATGCTGGAGAAATGATGTTTGGAGTCGTAGGCAAGGAGTTCTTTGGCTTTGCCATGTGGATCTGTAAGTTGCCATGTCAGTCATCAATAGCGAAATGCTGATTTAGTACACAGACTGGGTCTTTGTATCCGGTGCTGGCATGCTCAGTCTTTCCATTGGCCTCAACGCTGTATCTAGCCATGGAGCCTGTACAGCTGTCTTCGTCGCTGTTGCAGCTGTCCTGGGCTTTGGTCTTTCGAGCATCAGAACGCTTTCTCGCATGAGCTGGCTAGCGTGGATAGGTGTCATCAGCATCATGGTCTCTGGTGAGTTCCACATCGAACATTGAGATTCATACCTAATGTCTACAGTGATCATGGTCACCATCGCGACAGGTGTCCAAGAGCGACCAGCAGCAGCCCCCCAAGACGGCGTCTGGGTCTCAGACTACAAACTCTTCAACAAACCCTCCTTTGTCCAGGCAGCTTCAGCAATCTGCTCCCTTATCTCGGCATATGGCGGCACTCCAGGCTTCTTCGCCATTGTTGCTGAGATGCGACGACCTGAACAATACACGAGAGCTCTGACCATCTGTCAGGCCATCGTGACCGTGACCTACCTTACGATTGGTTGCCTGATGTACTACTTCTGTGGATCTTATGTATCCTCGCCTGCCCTTGGCTCGGCTGGCGACACCATCAAAAAGGCCAGTTATGGTGTCGCCATTCCAGGTTTGATCGTGTCGATTACTCTTGTCACTCATGTATGAATCGTATCCCCCATTGCTCCTACGTCGCTAATGAGATACAGCTTCCCAGCAAGTACATGTTTGTTCGACTGTTGAGAAACACAAAGCATCTGGCTTCCAACTCCGCGGTTCATTGGAGCACTTGGCTAGGTTGCACATTCATCGTGTCAATCATTGCCTACATAATCGCGAGTGCCATCCCCATCTTCTACAGCCTCATTTCTTTAATTGGGGCGCTCGTCGGTACTCTCCTGTGTTTCCAGACCATGGGCTTCATGTGGTTTTACGACAACTGGGAGAAGCGCGCTATTTCACCTAGGTGGCTATCCGCTTGTGGATGGAGTTTGTTTGTTATTGCTGCTGGCACCTTGTTGATGGTTGCTGGTACTTATGGATCAATTGTCGATATCATCGAGGCATACAAAGCTGCTGGAGGAGCAGGCGCCTGGTCCTGTGCTGATAATTCCAACTCCTCTTAGAGGCACGTTCGAGTTGAATAGCTGTTCTAATATGATGAGTCTTCAGAAAATATCTTAATTCTGCTTGCTTGAATCTTTTTGCATCAGCCCATGACCTCTTCCCTTGCTCCAACCAGACGATGCGATTTCATGCAACGATTCTCAAGCGCCTTAATAAATGTTAGGGCTGGAGCATCTTTCAACCTCTCAGCCTCATCACATTGCAGACCAGATGGCTGGCTAGCAAACATTGAATAGCCTAGTCGCGTGGTGCTTGTGTGACCATCGCGCCCCAGTCTCCGTGCTCCGGCCGCGTCATCTTCTCTGATACAACAGGCGTGATCAAACAGCTGCTTGACTATCATCTGACATCATGTGGCCATCAAAGTCCAATGAGAGAGCTGAAGACAATCTGGCGATCATCACACGATTAGCCAACTCCATCGCAAGCCAACAACCTGACGATGAACATGCACAACCGTCTCAAGCAGCAACAGCGCTCCTCCGGGATTTAGCCGTCGTACTTCAAGGCCCGGCAGCTGAGAGCGGCAGCATTATCTCTGCGTCGCCTTCCGAACACCAGAACTCCGTGAAGTTGCCGGCTAAGCTTTGCCGAATGATTGTTGGGTACGTCAATGTGATTCAAAGTAGTATTTGAATAAGGAATATGTAGTCATTGTATATTTGTTCTAGACCTTGGATATGATATACACGTATGTTAGGCACTATCTCATCATAGACAGCTGCTCTACATGACCCTGGATTCGAACGTTTCTGTCATCCCACAAGCCAGTTCCTTCACCATAAGACTCTGAGATTGTAATGTACTTATCGCGCTGCTCTTCCAAGGCCGGAAGTAACTCACCATCACGCACCCACTTCTCAAACGTAAAGTGGGCATCTCGAGACGGCAGATCCAAGAAGAACTTGTTGAAGTACTTCAAGCCGGTTCGTGGGCTGGCGCTAACATCAGAAGCCCGGCTCTTGGGGCCAACTGGCAGCATTTCATGCCGGCCATTCGGGTGCCAGACAGAGGCAAAAGCTATCTTCGACACGCCATCAGGACTAGGTTCCATACACCATGAGATAAGAACTTCTCCAGTCTCAAGATAAAACCAAAGGGCATAATAGCCTTTGCCTATATGGAAGTTACCCCATTGCCTTTCGAACAATGCGTATGACTGTTCAGTGTCGATCTCCATTTCCTTTCCATCAATAACAAGCTTGCCTGTCAGACGGGTTGTAGGGTTGGCCTGGGAGGTTTGTCAGTCATTGACTGGCGTCAGATACTTGACTTGCTACTAACCCAGTACCAAGACCATCCGGCCAGCGAGGTAGAGCCATCAGGGTCCGGTCCCCGATTGACAAGCTGTATGCCACCACCACCGCCGTAGTAGAAGTTACCACCGGTAGGCCGCAGAGTGACGTCCAGCTTTATACCAACAAAGTCAAGATCGAGATGGGTATTGGTCCATTGATCACCGTCCTCGGGACTGGTGATGTTCTGTGTGGCGCTCTTTAGCTCCAGGCGCCTGGGGTTTCCCGAGCCAGGATGAAGAATGGAAGCTCCTCGTGAGGTAAGATCCTGAAGGTCATTGAGGGAAATAAATGTTCCAAGAAGTTGGGATCCTCGCAAGCCTGCGTTGCTCGTCAGGTGGTATTTGTTCCTACATTTGGTGGTGATCCAGTAGAGCATAAAGACACTATGGGAGTTTAGTACTAATATCAAAGCCTTATGGGGGAAGTAGGGTTCGCAAACTTGTTAACATTGTTGGTGTCTTCTGTCACGTATGCCAAGGTCTTTCGAGCGTCGTATCTATTCACAAGTGTCTATTTGGTGGTCAGTTGATCGGAGTGTAGATCTCAGAGCACAGCCGGCTGGCTAGGAGGACCAACCCCATCGTTATCTATCGTGGTAGGATCATACTCCGGAGGAGCCCAAGACATAGGAGTCGTCGGCATGTTTTCCAAGGCAAATCAGGTAACGCGGAGTGCTTGATAGAGTCGCTTCGATGTATTTCCTAATGTCGTAGTCGTAGTGGACTGATGCAGGTGTGTCCCATGGTAGTTAACGTTGTATTTATGCTTCTTCCTTTGGATACAAGCCCCAACTTAGATAGTAGGACTTCGGGTTATCGGGCTGTCGACGGACTCGTCCAGCATTCCGTGACCGTCTTAGTTGAAACGTAAGTATTGGATCCATATGTCTGGGCCTAGTTTAGGACTCTTCTTAATGCACTGAATTGGGAGAATTTGGCGTGCCTGTAGATCACATCAACTTATACATACATGATTCGGTCAGGTACTCCGTATTGATGAACGAATAAGGAACGAATATCTGTTGCAGATCAGCGGACTAAAGTCGGAGTATCTTGAGTAGCACAGGGCACAGACCAAGGCCCATCTGGCGGACTAAGATCGGAGAATCTGAATGTACTCCGTGCTAACCCTAAACGGCAGCAATGCTCGAACTTTTGTCGTACATTGTGTCGTATACATAGGTACCTTCAGGTGCCCGGGAAATAAGAGTGACATTTGCGGCGGTGATCACACCTCAGAATTCTTGATTGTTTTCCTGAACTGAGGATAGAACTGCAGAAACGCTGCGTAAGTGGGCACTTGGTATCCACGGTTGATACCCATAATGCTACATAAACTCGAAGCTTACTGCTATACGCCCTCCTGTCAATATGAGATCAAACGTGTCACAAAGTAGATCAGTACATAAGGCCTCAACTGTCTCAGCGACCTTCTAAGATCATTCCCTCAATCCATCCCGTTCCCCAAGGTTCATGTTATTATTGGCTCGCAAGGACCATGGCAGCCAGCTTCATCATTTTCGCTGGTCTTTCATGTCTTTTGGTATGTTATCGTGTGCAAAGAGCAACTTTCATGACAGTTACTAATATCACGTCAACTACAGGGGGCTATATGGCTTCTCAACATCATTTACCGCCTTTTCTTCCACCCGCTTGCAAGGTTCCCAGGTCCCAAGTTGGCAGCTGTTTCTGACGTAGGTTACCTTTCTCACACCTCACGCATATCCTAAGCTAACTCGAGTCCTGCTAGCTCTGGTACGGCTTGAAATGGACATCTGGTCGGTATCCATTCATTATGGAAGAGACGCATCGCAAATATGGTAGGTAACCCTCCTTTCTCGGCCTTATCGATTTATCTCAGCGCCCAAATATCGTCGGGCCCTTTAAACCACTTCCCAAATTTGGTTTTATGATTATGAGCTGATTGGCCGTAATTCTCAAGGCGATGTGGTGCGAATAGCCCCCAACGAACTATCCTTCGCTACTGTGCAAGCATACCATGATATCTACGGACATGCAACCAAAGGCAAGAAGAAGTTCATAAAGAGCGACTGGTATGAATCATCAGGGGATCACCCTGGTATAGTCAGTGTCAGAGATCCCGCCCAACACTCGAGACAGAGAAAGTACCTGTCCCATGCATTCAGTGCCAAGTCTCTGCGAGGTCAAGAAACGCTCATTCACAGCTACGTGGATATGTTTATTGGCCAATTGCGTAAGCTTGGCAATCCTGAGGGATCTGGAATCAATATTGAGGAGGCCCTCAACTGGCTGACGTTCGATATTATCGGTACGCTTCCTATTTCATATCCTTGCTTCACGCTCTGATTTCCGTTATTCAGGTGACCTTGCATTCGGCGAGTCTTTTTCTGCCGTCGCTGAAGCAAGGCCCCATTTTTGGGTGTCGTTGATTATTGATGCAACTTATTTCAAGGTGCTCGCCAGTTTGAGAAAACGGCTTCCGATAATAAATCTGTATCTTCCGTTTGTAATGTCAAAAGATTCAGGGGACATGCATCGCAAGCACATGGAATTGACCAGGCAGAAAATGTTGAAACGACTTGAGATGCCTAATTCTGAAGAGCGCGGAGATTTCTTCTCGCATCTATTGAGCAAGGGTGGCAATGATGTTCCGGAGCAAGAACTCTGCGAACAATCGAACACGCTCATTGTAGCTGGTTCGGAAACAACAGCTACATGCTTGGCCGGGATTGTCTATTGCCTCCTTTCGAATCGGTCTTGTCTAGTGAAGCTCACCGACGAAGTGCGTTCGCGATTCCAGTCCGAGACCGAGATTACAGGGGACACCACTGCAGAGTTGAAGTACCTCCCTGCAGTCATTGAAGAAGGGCTGCGGATTTTTCCGCCTGCGCCGTTCGGTCTACCCCGTATCTCGCCCGGCGCTGTCATCGACGGTCACTATATTCCTTTAGGTGTCGTTGTGAGTGTGGATCATTGGACTACCAAGCATGATGGGCGCTATTGGAAGGAGCCGTATTCTTTCATTCCCGAGCGTTGGATTCACGAGAGTTTCTCCGATGTCAAGCAAGCCAGTCAGCCTTTCTCCCTTGGCCCAAGATCTTGTCTAGGCATCAACCTGGCGTATCTTGAGATGAGGATTATTCTTGCCAAGATGGTTTATCATTTCGACTGGGAATTAGTAGATAGCGACGTTGATCTGTTTAGGGATGCAAAGCTGTTCCTGTTGTGGAAGAAGCCGGCTTTGATGGTGCGCTTCTATCCCCGTACTTCACAGTCTGTTTAGATGGGATGTTGAAGATCATAGTGCATAGCTGGTTTTCCCAACCATAGATTGGTTTTCTTACTATGGTGTAACTTAGCTGTATAGACTAGATTGCTAGGTTTGTTGTTTGACAGAAGGATCCTTTGCGGAGTTTAGGTTATTTGCTCATTGCAGAGGTAGTTCAGCTGTTTCGAACCCGGGCTGTTACATACGATATTGACATCCACATGACGTATGGGGTCACTAGACCTAACCTGAATAGGTCTCGGCAGGGTTCTCCTTTAGGAACTGCAGACGAATAAGGAGCAGAAGTTTCATTACATAAGATAATCTGAATGCTTGGACCAACCAAAAGCGATATTTACTATGGGTTTAGGAGTTGAGGAGCCATCACCGCCTCATGTTTCTCCAGCTGTTCCTAGAAAACAGCTAGCCTCGGTAGAAACATTCACTGAACCGCGATGCCTTTAAAAGAGAGCTCAAGAAAAGGCAAGCCCATTGCTAGGCGGGCTTGCGACCTTTGCCGTAGCCGCAAGCTGCAGGTATGTGGCCGCCGGTATCTATCCCCCGCATCATGAAATTGACGTATGTATAGTGTATCTTCGAACAAACAAGCCCCGGGCTACCTATGTCATGCACGCGTTGTACACAGGTCGGGATGCCCTGCACCTTTCTGACTGACCGCAAGCCTCGAGGCCCACCTAACCGGTATCTATCACTCACAACTACTGTGTAATAATGAAAGCTTGCTGACATATATATCTGTGTAGCCGAGTTGCGGAAGCGAGAGCTCAAATTCGCAGTGCTTATTGCAGCGGTTTAAGTGATGAAGAAATTCCTGTGAACTGTTCTCCGGAAAGTCGGACATCGACACTTATTGTACCCCTGACAATCGAGCATCTTTGCTCCGACGAGTTGTTTAGAATGTTGATCTCAGACTACCTCGAGTACCTTTATCCACTCTATCCCATTGTACATCGACCACTATTTCAGACAGATTTCGAAAACAAACGATACCAGTCAGACCCAAGCTTCTACCGACTGTGCATTTCCCTCTCCGCCCTCACGGTTTCTTCTTCGCCAAAGAATTTGCGAGATTACGGGTTTCAGCCTGAAGAGACAGTTACCAGCATAGTAGAAAAGGCCCATCGCTTGGTTGTCTTTAGCAAGATGTCGCAGAACCCAGCAATCGGCATATTTCCTGACATGTACGATATGCTATGCTCATATATACTGAGCTTGGCTTTTCATTGCTCAGGTAATACTTACCAGGGATGGGTGCATGCCTCTGAGGCGGTCCTGTGCATGAGAAAGCTAAGCTTGTTCAGACAAGCATTTCATACTGATATGGACCACATAGACTCCGAAATATGCAAGCGAGCATTTTGGTTAATATTTATCATAATGGCGTATGTTACACCTTCTGTGGGGTTCTCATATGCGCTTTATTTTCAGCTCACTAATTCCAGTAGACACGACAGACTTGCGTATCCCGTATCCCATACCGGCATCAGTTATAATCCGGTCTGCATTGATTGGGATTTCCTTGTGTTACAGGAGGTTGATGACGCGAAACAGGGCGACATGGAACAAAGCGAAGAACCCAACGTCACGCCACTGATATCTGGCGTCATTGCATTGGTGAAACTATACCTCTGCGCAGCTGCACTAGGACTAGATAAGCTACCTGGGAACCCGCGCTATGGTCCATTCTCAGCCTCGTCGTCATCAGAGACGTCAAAAAGCCCTGACGCCCAACGGCTTTCTCTTGAACAAGGACTCGACATTGTACACGCCGTGCGAGATGTGATCAACCAACTACCAGAGGAGTTTAGAATGTTCAATCAAGATGGAAACCCCAATGAAGGTCCTTTATCGTCTGCCATCTCGCGGGCGAAACTACATATTACGAGCCTTTTTATTCAAAGCATCATCCTTGCGACATTATCAGCCAATAACCCATCGTTTGATGAGCATGACAATCGAGCCGAGGGTTCCACAGCATCTAAGGATCCTCGCCTCTCTGAGGAAAGCCAGAATGCTGAGCATCATCTGTTCAATCTTCGCAAGGACATCGCTCAGCAATGCTTTCACATTATTACCGTCACACCCGTCTCTGCTCTGAAAGCGAATGGCATCGCCGTGGTAGGTATCCCATAGCAGCTGCAGTGGATGGACTCCTATCCGCTAGCTTAATGGAAGAGGGTGATAAAGAATATAGACATATGCTAAGTGCTTTATAGGTTTCAAAGCTTCGGGAGATCACAGCTACTTTATTGAGCTGCAAAGTGGATTCTTCATGTCCTGCTGATGAAGAAGATCAAGTCCAGTCTTATGTCAAACGTCTTATTAGTACTTTAGTCGAGATTGACACTGTGAAGAATATTTCTGAGGAGTAAAGGGTTTATTTTAATATAATTAATAAGAGTTCCTAGTAAAAGAATATATACAAGAGGGAGAATAGTAATCGAAGTTTGATCGTCTTGGTAAAAGGTCTCAGCGTAGTAAAATGGTATAAAAAGACTGCAATTGGCAAAGTGATCACCATAAAACAATGAATGCTTTCATTCTATATACCTCTATTGTTATGTATCTATGATATGATATGAAAAAGACAAGAAATGAAAGCAAATAGAAGCAAATATTGGCTGGGTTTTAATGGTATAGAGAAGGATTCCAGAACCTGTGCGTGATCTTTTAATCTTCCTTTGAGCTTCTTTCGATCAACATCCTGCACAGCGACATTATCCTCGATGGCCAAAACAGCCGCTGCTCCCGCACTCTGTCCCATGATCATATAGACAGGCTCCATACGGATCGCAGACAGAGCAATATGCGTGGCGCTCATTGTCACAGGATTGACAAAGTTGGTGGCGTCCTCCCTTCTGGGAACGATTGATCCGTACGGGACGCTGAATGGTCCAGGGTTGGGAACGTGAATGAGACCTTCATCGTGTATCCGATCGTTGATAACAACTCGTTCGACCTGATGGACGTCAAGGGTGTAGTATCCAACTGCAACGACAGTGTCGTTGTCATATGGTTTCGGGTGCTGAATGTCGGCTTGTGTCATTGTATACACGCCGTCCATCCGCCGAGCCTCGCGAATGTATATCTCATATGGCCAGTTTCCATTGTCAGTCCATTCATCCTTCGCATAGCCCCAGGCACTCGTGTTCTTGCGAATAAAGTCTGGTACATCTTTGTGGTTCGCCAATGTCCAAAGAAGTCCTTGCGCCCAGATCTTGTGCCTTTTCGCAGCAGCCTCCCGCTCCTCGTACGAATACTCAGCATAATTAGATGTCTTGTTGTAACTTCCACCTATCAGATCAGTACTGATTTGGCCAGCTGCGTTGGTATCGGTTTTAAGATTCGGCATTAGTTGCGTGGTGAAGAACGGCCCCAGATAACCAGTCTTGATATATCGGATCAAGATCTTGTAGTGAGATTCATTGTAGCCATCTGGCTTGAAGAATTCCACCTTGTTGTCATCCTCTGTCGTTAAAGACAATCGGTAGTTGAAGGCTTGAAGCCGATGATCTTTCTTGCCACGCGACTCTAAAGCTGCGAACTTGCTGATCACGCGACCAACCCCAGGGAGCACACCGCTATCAGGATCATCAGGGTCGTTGTACGGGTCGATGGCAGCCAGTCTTCTGGGCTCGTTGAAGTGAATACCAGCCGCCCACTCATCATACTGCTGCTTGTCTTCGCGTCCCACACGATATGATATGCCTGCTGTCTCCATGAGGTCGCCTTCGTATCCAGCATCAATAAACATCTTTCCGGAGAAAGTTGACCCGGACCGCGTTTTGAAGGATTTGATGACGGTCCCATCCTTCTTCACGCCGCTGCTAGTACGAAGGATGGACTCGTTACGAAAGACCGAAATTCCCTCATCCTTGATCCATTTCTCCAAGATCTCCTCTGCTACTTTGGGCTCAAACGTCCATTGAACCTTGTCGCCAATGGCTGGTCCAGGCTGTGCCTCGATATGTTTTGCGAGATAGTCATTTCGTGTCTCACGCGTCCATGCGTCGTCGTTGTCGTAATAGTCGTACACTTTGCCGTAAAACTCCCTGGCAATCCCACCAATGGTATTTCCATCCTTTGAGTCCGTCCAGCCCAACCCCGAAGTAGTAAGACCGCCGATTCGTGATGTCGGAAAGACTAACGTGGCGGTTCTGTTCATACGAACCGTTTGAATGGCAGCTGCCAGCGCGGCAACCGTGTTGCCATAGATGATCACGTCAGATTCATGAGAAGTTGCTGATAAGACGCCAACAGTGAAACAAGCAATGAAGTAAAGACAGACGATATGTACAGGCGCCATACTTGTGAGAGTTGCCTGGCTGCTTTACGCAGCTTAGGCAGTAGAATTGTCAAAACACGTAAAATAAGGAGTGAAGGAAGCTAGTTAGTAAACAAAATTGCGAAAGATTTAGGCGCATTTTGACTTTGGGATGATGCATTTGCTGACGTGCTTCTTATTTTACTTAAGTGGGGCGGAAAACCGCGGGCGGCGATTCCTTGATTAAGGAGTGAGGATCACAATCTACCAATCGGCTGAGTCCCATCAGCACAATGTTCCACTGATTGGCTCTCCAATCTCTTCCCAATCTCACACCGGCTGTCTGCCAAGATAAGGCTGTCGTTATCTCTCCCAATCCTACCCAAGCAGTCGGTAGTTGTGATAAGGCATGATTACCACTGCTACCCTGGAGGCACACTCAGCATCTATGTTCCGAAGTCGTTTCTATGGACTTATATCTCATAGCGTCCTTATCGTGAGCTAATAGTCACCTCCCAATTCCCCACTAATATCTCGATAATCACAACAAATCTGTTGACAGATCGGGCCAAGATCCTCAACTTTAGGGACATCCTGTCCAATTCAAAAACAACACAAAAAGCTGAAACCCGTTTCCCAACAGAAACACATTCTAGCCTAACTCCTGACAGTATATTCTATAGTCATTATTAAATGTTGTTTAAAACAACTGATATCATGCGTTTTCCCTGTGTTATAGTGCTGAAACAAGGGCTTGTTGTTACCGCTGGGTGCCAAATATCGTTTTCATCCTGACTTGACTCATATGCCAGACTTCCAGGATGCTATCGGATTGACTATTATGCCAACTTGCGTTTGTAGGAATGACACTCTATCCGAATGAGTTGGTACCTGGAACTTGGCAGAGTGACGGGGCATGTATCTCTGCTCTGACCAAGTGAAGCCGCAGAATAACTATCTTATGGCAACTAATGAAAATGGTAGGTGTTTCCTTGCTTGTTATAAGACTCAAAAGAAACGGTCTTGCCAAAAGATAGCTAGCCAATGATAATTACACAAGACTTAACATACTATGAAAACCGCAAGATATATTCTTATTAGCATAACGTTCCCACTACTTTCTCGGCCGAACGGACCTTGTAACCCTTGCTCAATATGCCAGATAAGTGTAGTCATAGGTTTTATCTCAACATAGGGAATGTTGGAAGGCTATTACTCTTGAATGATGAAAGGAAAGATCATAGACATAGAGATGAATGAATGATCTTATACTAATAACAAATGCATATATACAAGGAGTGTCAACTAGGAAAACCGTCCCGGGTTCTGAGTCGGTCGGATGAAAAACTTAGGTTCTATTTGACTCGTAGTTTCCTTGTGATCTACCCATCCGGCTCCCGTAAACCATTTCAATAACCGAACTCAGCGGACTCTTTCTCACTGAAGCAATAGTTAAACGATGTTTCATACGCAGAATTCCGTCACTTAACTTACGTTATTACCGACATCACCGCGGCACTTTTCAATGGCGCTGCAGCCCCGGTTATAGGGGTTGGCTTCAGCACCAGGACGGCAGTTTGCAGCCGAGGCGCCCTTGACTGAGCAAGGGACATGGTCGCGGTTGAGGGCACCATATGAGATCACACCGCCCTGATCGGCTGCAGGAGCTGCAGTAACGAGGGTGATGAGGGATAATGCGATGATAGAGAACTTCATGTTGCTTAAGAAGAGTGGATAGATGGAGGCGTGCTGTATAGTGGTGAGATAAAGAGGCTACTGAGTGAAAGAGAGAAGAATGGGGTTTGAACCATAAGTTAAGGGATGAGTGGGGAGTATATATACCGTAAAGTCTGCTAGCAAGACAAGAAAACACTGGCAAATGAATGTAACTGGTCTATCTTTACGAGGACTTACAAACCTTGATGCTTGAAAGTTCTGGCTAAGAGCATCATGAGATTCAGATAGGCACTACGCCTGTCGTACGACTTCGGCCAGAACCCAAAAGGGTTGGAGGATTTAGCTCGAGTGGACTAATCAAAGTACGGCTTGTTAGGATCCCCTTCATATGCCACGCTTGCGAGATGAGAGGGGACTTGAATAAACGGGAGCCCAAGTCGAGAGACAACTGCTTTCGCTGTTAGGTTTACCAAATCCATCCAGGCGAATGTGTTGCTTATTCTGTTGCTGTTTCACCTTGTACGTCCTCGAACGTTGTTTAAACTGAAAGTCTACCTAAGTTTCCTTGATGATAATGAGTATATGGGACAGTCTCTCATGGAAGTCTGGTGTCCTATAAAGGAGAGGTTTCCTTCTTGCTCTCACCCCCCTGGGAGGCTCTGTTCACTTATACCCAAGGTTGCATAATCGGCCCGTTATTTTAGTCGCTTGACTGCGATAACCCTTGGTAACTGATCTTATTGGAGACCTAGGTTGTTGATGTATGGAAACTTTCACCAACCCTCGTACCGGACCCCTGCAAGGTCTCGAGCATCTCCTAACCGGGAACTCGGGAGGTCCTCAGGGACCTTTGTAAAGTCAACGACTAGGAACTGTCTGGGGGAATAGTTTCCGCCCCATGAAACTCAACTGCCGAGAAACGCTCGGATGGGGGCTATATTACAAGCCCACACGGGATCCCAGTATCTCCATGGAATATCGTGCCCGCTTCCATGTCCACCAATCGATGATATGTGAAAGAGACTGGTGTCGTTGGACACCAACAAATCAATAACGTTCCTTACATAAGGACAACTGAAAGTAGTTTTAGCTGGGACTATGTAACATTAACTAATGACTGAGGGCTCTACGGCGCGATGGTAGGTTGCTGGCTAGTGAAGCCTTACAGGCCGAGGTGAAACCACTTTGAGGTGGCAGGTGCCATTAGCCGTAAATATGCATAACTATGAAGCATCAGGTACGGAAATCGGCACAGTGGTGGACCCAAGGTCTTGGGGCCCTGGACGTGAGCCTCTAACCTCAGAAGTGAGGATGAATTCTGTGCAGTTAGTCCCGGGAGTATTACCCATTTAAGGCTACAGCGCTATGTCATTTTAGCGGCGCCAATCCCTCACCAATTTCACTAAAACGATTGATATGATAGGATTGATGATGAACCCAGCCGAGTTCTTTGATCCAAATACTTTGGGTGTAAGAAAACGAAGGTACAAGCCTTGAGCTTCGGATAATAAAGTCTTATCAGGCATCTACAAGAAGACTTGCACTAGTTGTTGGTGAATTAAAGCATCGAGTCTATCATCCTGAGATGTCACTTGTCATCACAATAAGTAGGTCCGCAAGAACAAGCCAACAGCAACATGAAACCACGCCATTTTTGTAGGTGAGTCGCCATGATCCAACCGTGGCTTGGGCTTCGAGGATAGGATACCGAAGGTGCCCCGTGCTGCGGCTGACCTGTGGGGTTACCGAGCGGGATGCAGGGTTTCATTACGGAGGTCCGCCCGCTCATCCGACAGACTACAACCAGAACAGACTCGTGCAGAAAACGCCCTCGTTTAGCCTCGTTAACCTCAGCATAAACGACTACGGCAATGGCTTCGGTAAGGGGCGTATCATAGCCACAGCCAACGATTGGGTAGCTTATCAATACCCCGAATATGGATGTTTATCTTCTGCAGTCTATACGAGGCATTAGGGCTTGTTCAATTATCAATATTGCTGATCTTCAGAAGCTTCGGTGTTCCTGGATGCCGGCTATGGCGGATGGCTTCCTGAAACTTGTTGGTATTGGTCTCTCATGGCTGGCGTCGCCTCAATGTCTGAAAGTAATATGTACAGGAAAATCTGAGTCTTGTTACTGCGTCTGAGCGTTCATAGCGGCCACCTTGGGTTCTTGGTGAGATGAATGGAAGATGCTTGAGAGATTTGCGATTTCACAGACGCCTCAAAGCACGCCGGAGATCAACCCTAAAAGCGTTCTACCAGTCATCAGTTCCTCAGTTCCAGATCTTCTACGACATAACTGCTGCGCCAGGAGGTAGGGAAACATTCCAGTACTGGTTAGTCCTTGATGCATTGGGGGCTATAAAGAGTAACTGTTGCTTCCTTTACATAGGGTCTTTGGATAAGAGCTTGCGTGAGATGGCAATGCTACGACGGCTCTAGTCGACAAGAATATCTCCTCAAGCGGCATCTTCGAAACAGCGTTGTGTAACGTTGCCTTGACAATATCATTCAGAATTTATTTGTGGGAGTTCCTCGATACACACGCCGTCTCTTGGAAGGCACACCATCAGTATTGCTAATTTACAGGCTCGGACTATTGACAGCTGGAATATTCAGTTTCTTCTGCTTGAATTTCACCGCTAGTTGAGAGGTCCAGGACATATGCTGTTTAGCCTCTGAGGCATCCATCTGCACAAAGCTCAAAATGCGGAGACTTGCTTGTGAACACAAGAGATACGGGGACTTACTTGGTTTCACAAGACGTTTCCCAGTGTAAAAGCTTACCGCACCAAAGAAAGAGTCCAGTAAACCTTGAATCGTGAGGTGGAAGACCCTGGCCACATGTTTGAACAAAGAATAAGCCATTGACAGTTGTTCACGGAGAGTGTATACGAGTTTGAGCCCGCATCTAGACCCGCTTTGCTACAATAATCCTTCAGCCAGCTTTCCCTTGGTCTCCTTGGTGACCGTTCAAAAGGAAGTTGAGCCCGAGATCTCCAAAGTATAGGTCATCATTGGCAATGCAGGAGATATGAATGTATTCCTAGCAAGGGTTAATCGTGTAAACAATCTGCAATTGACTTGACCTAGCATAACATGGATAAACTGCTATACTCCTCTTGAGCTTTATTAAAGGAATGGAACTCAAGTGCTTATATGATGATGAACTTGAGTCTCCAATGTGCAAAGAGTTAGGACTCATGCAGTTCGTAAGGATCACAAATATAAGCATCATTCTGAGATCGCAGTTTAAGCATATCACGTGCTATTTTCCCTGGTCTGGTGGTCTAGTGGTATGATTCTCGCTTAGGGAAAACCCTACAGCTCAGCTTGCGAGAGGTCCCGGGTTCAATCCCCGGCCAGACCCTTTCTTTTGCTATACGTATATCCTATCTATAGCTCTGAGATATCCTTCCTTCTTTTTGCATTTACACACTGCTTCAAAGCCTTTGCAAAACAATATCACGGTAAGACAGACTAATGAGACGGAAACTTCGATTTATAGCCTAGGTAGCTTATAGTTATCGTTTTAGTGTAACCACGTAAAGTCACGCCAATCTTCCCTTTGTTAAGCTCTCACTGCGTTCGTAGCCTAAAGCTTAGCCTTGTAGGCGGCAGTCACCCCCATAGTTGTCTTCCAGTACTTGCTAATACCACCGTCCTCTCCGGTAAAAGGATCAGCGGCAGGGTTCTTGATGCCCCATACTGCTTTGAAGTCGTCTGCACTATCACCTCCCTCGTCCCATGTCCATGAAAACCCTCTCGGATAAGCCCCCATCATACAGAATCCCTCCAATGGTACCTCTGCAACAGCAATTCTCGGGTTTTCGGCAGCAATACCACGAGCGTCTCCCGTCATACAACCAAAAGATGCCGTGTCAGCCAATGGATCATATGATTTGTGTGCAACACCTGCTGGGATGACAAAAACATCCCCCACATTGACCTCGAGCTCCAGTCCACCGTCTTCATAGGCCGTTCCATAAGTATGCTCTTGTGGATCATCGCTCAAGTCTGCAACGCCCCAGCGGATGCGGCCAGGACCTGAGACAACTATCATAACTTCGTGGGACTGGGAATGATAATGGGATCGCTGATGTTGGCCATATCTAACGACCCATTGTACGTCCCAGCCATTGCCGCAAAAAGTATCGAATGCTTTGGTACGATCGACTTGACCGTCTTTGACAAAAGCGTTCTTGTAATGGAGTAGTGGTTTGGGTGAATTGGGGATCAGCTTGGTTGGCTTCAAGTGGTATAGAATGGGTTCTGGTAACGTCTCCATATTGATAGTGGATAAATAGTACACTCCAAGTCTTTGTAAGATGTGAAATAGAGCAGACGAATAGAATTGAAGCTCAATGGGACGTAAGTCGTAGCACTTGTCGTTCAAACACTCAACAGCACGATTGTGTGAGATGATGGTTACAAAATGCTCCTTTCTTATCCACTCCTACTTATATCTTCCAGATGTCAAGCGGGGAGAGATTCCGTTCTACAATTTTTCTATGGGATAACTGCGGCCTATAAGGTTAAGCTTTAGGCTGCAGTGACATATATCACACCAGTTTGTGTGTCAGTGGTTCACAAGGCTAACGGTTAGTCATTCCGAGAATTGCGGGGAGATGGCGCTCGGAGTTGCTAACCGCTGATAATCGGAAACCCTAACCGTGATATCCTTAACCTAATGAAGAACAGAATACGCGACATTTGCATCTAGAACCGCGGGGTAATGCGCCGAGCCTATCTCCTTTCGTATCTGCCGGCGATTATGTGGCATGAATGCTATGATAAGGAGCAGCCAGATACCAACGCACGGAGGGTCCTTGACTCGGCAACTGGGGCCTTCTGTTGCTTCGCCATGGTTTGGCCCCGTGATAAAATCAAACTGCCATGACAGATAAGCTCTGCTCGCCCATATAAACCGTCAAGCCGCAAGTCTTATCCTTGACCCAAATCATCTGATCTATCCTCCGCAACTCACAATGCCTAACGCTCTTGGTGACAGTGGCGGCAAATTGCCGAGCTTCCTTTCCAACGGCAACTTTGCCAGCAATACTTCATTTCCAACCAAGGAAGGACACCATAATACCAGTGGGAAAGAAACTTCACGGCCAGCGGTGAAGGAAGTCCCTAAACCCTGGGTCTCGCAGCGATGTACAGATCAGGCCCGGCCTCTCAAGGTCATCTACGTTGGTGCCGGAATTTCCGGCATCTGCGGTGCCATTGAGTTTAGAAAGCAAGTCCCAAATCTAGAGCTTGTCATCTACGAGAAGAACCCTGAGCTTGGAGGAACATGGTATGAGAATAGGTAAGCTCGAGCAATTTGAACGGTCGAAGGTTAAAACTGACATGATCTTCTTTAGATATCCTGGTTGTGCCTGTGGTGAGCATCTAATACCAAGAGCTTATGTGCAATGTTGTATTAACGAACTTTAGATGTCCCCGCACACGCATACCAGTTGACCTCCGAGTCTTCCCCACGATGGACTTCCTTCTTTGCCTCTGCGCCTGAGATCCTCCAGTACTGGAAAGATGTTGCCACAAAATATGACATCAGGAAGCACATGAGATTCCAGCAGAAGTGCACTGGTGCTAGGTGGAGCGAGACCACCAATAAGTGGTTTGTCCAGCTCAAAGACTTGACGACAGGTCTCGAGTATGAAGACTCGGCCGATGTGCTTGTTACAGGCGAAGGCGTTTTGAATGAGTGGAGATGGCCTGATATCAATGGTATCAATTCTTTCCAGGGCCAGCTCCTTCATAGTGCGAATTGGGATGCCAACGTTGATCTCAAGGTAAGAAATCACGCTCAAGCAGGCTCTGAAGAACCTTTCACTGACCACAAACCATTGAACAGGACAAGTCTGTCGCTGTTATTGGAAACGGCAGCAGTGGGCTTCAGATTGTCCCCGCAATATTGCCCGATGTCAAGCACATGGATCACTACATACGCGGTAAATCCTGGATTGTTGGCCTCTTCGGAGATCCAGAGACCAGACAGCGCATCAAAGAAGCAGGCGGCAACTTCCAGTATTCGCCAGACGAGATTCAAAGCTGGGAGACAGATCGAGAAGCATATTTGAAGTACAGACGCTCCATCGAGCACAACATTAACAAGAACTTTGGTGTTCTCTTCAGCGGGACAGCACAACAGAGCAATCTTCGGCTTCTAGCTCAAGAATCTATGACACAAAGGCTCAAGGAGAGGCCTGACATCTACGAGCACCTTCAACCTGACTTCTCGCCTTATTGCAAGCGCATGTCACCCGGACCAGGATACCTTGAGGCGCTTGCATCGCCAAAGGTCGATACCATCACCTCCGGCATCACCAAAATTGACGAGACAGGAATATTCACTTCAGATGGTCAACATCGTCCAGTTGATGTGATCATTTGCGCGACTGGCTTCCAAACGTCACCCGCAAGCCGAAGCTTTCCCATATACGGTGTCGGAGGGGTGAACCTACGACAGCGCTTCCAAAAACGCCCAGAGACATATCTGAGCGTCTGCACAGATGGCTTCCCCAACTTCTTCCAATCAATGGGCCCAAATTCTATGCCCGGTGCCGGAAGTCTTCTACTTGTGATCGAGAAGACAAATACCTACATCGCTAAGATCCTAGCTCGAATGGCATACGACAATATCGCGCGCATCGAGCCAAAGCAAAATATGGTTCAGGCATTTACTGACTACTGTGACAATTTCTTTAAACAGACTGTCTTTGCAGAGGAGTGCAATTCTTGGTACAAGACATACGAGACTGGTGCTTCTCGACAGGAGCAGAAGCGCGGACGGATCACGGCCCTATGGCCGGGCAGCAGTTTGCACTGCGTGCGGACTTTGAGTCGTCCGCGATGGGAAGATTTTGAGTACAAGTATTGTGATGATAATGAGTTTGGCTGGTTTGGGAATGGATGGACGCTGGCCGAGAAATTTGTTACTGATGAGTTGGAGTCCTTGACATGGTATCTGAATGATACCAATGTCATGGAGAAGATAGTGACACAAGATACTTAGACGAGAAATATGTTATTGAATTCTCACGAAGTCAAGAACAATACCGCACATTACGTTAAATCCTCAAGTTATGGTGATTCTTCTACACGTATATTATATTGGCCTAAACTCAGAAGCGTCTTCCATTCAGGTAACTAAGTTTGTAAAACTTTTCTAAGACTTAGGCATATCTTAGGGTATTTCATAAGTTTGGGATTCAGTAGCTCAAGCTTAGGTTAATATTGAACACGTTTAAAGATAAGAATAAATTGATAACATTAAACTATACCTATTGTATATAAGAAGATTATCAGATATAAAACGACATAGTGAAAGCAAGCTAAACTGTGTATAGTGCTCTATGTTAATGCGAACCTTGCAAAAAGGCAGAACTATTTCTTTTTGTCCTTTCTCCTCCTAGGGACACGAGCCAACCAGTATATAGCAACTGCGGCTGCACAGTTGAAGACCACATAAACCCAAAGTAGCCCAAAGTCTCTCCAGCGATTGTCGAAGCTAACGTTGATCCCCTTCAAGAACGTATTGGTATCTGCCATAGGACAGTATTGGCACTGAGCGTTGCTGCCCGCACTATCACCAACAAGATACCCGCCCATATTGGACATGTAATCCGACAGAAACTCCTCACATGTGCCATTCGCAGGCTTGAACTCCAAGATCTCGTTGTCGGCACAAGCAACAGGTGCGTTGGCGAGAGTTGTGCCGAGGAAACCCTCTACCACGTAAGTGAAAGGATTGACGCGGTACATGAAGATCCAGAAACCGGGCAGAGCATCAGGGCCAGCAAGAACACCGCAAAATGCGAACATCATGATGAAGAGCAGGTTCATGACGCCGCCTGCAGTATCAGCGTTGGGAAGTCCGGCGATGATCATGTGGGCGAAGGACGAAGCCAGGAGGAAGAACATCCAGACGTGAAGGAAGATGGTGATTCCACGAGAATGGACCTCGTTCGTATACTCAGCGTTACGGTAGAGGCCGATAGGGAAGTACCAGCAGATGAAGGCAAATATACCGATGAACTAGACGGAATGTTAGAAATGGTCTGTCTAAGGAAGTGGGGATCGGGATGTAGCTTACCGAGTTCCAGACTATCTCGACTGTCAAATTTGCAAACATGAATGACTGCCAAGAGTATGTCTTTGCGGGACGCTCGCGAGCCTCGTAAAGAGTCCTCTGCTCCACAAAGGCTGGCATCATTTGTTCAGCGACCTGCGAAAAGATGGTCAAGAAGATGAATACTCCAAACATCTGGTTCTGAAGACCGCGGACTGTATTCTCGCCATCCATGGCAGAAAGGCCGATGAATAAGGACTAGATAGATGGAGGTCAGCATGTGTGGAAGGATAAACAGTAACGAGGGTTGACTGACTGCGCCGACTGTGAGAATGGACTTGGAGTACATATAGCCCGGGCTTCTCCAGTACTGAACAAAGAGACGTTTGGTGACCTCTGCTAGCTGCGTGGACAGAGGAGAAGCAAACTCGTCATACTCGGAGGGGTCAGCGCCGCCTGATGCAAGCGTCGCCGACGGTTGTGACGCCTTGAGAGATTGGAGCTCCTTCTGCACCTCCCTGTACTCTGGAGACTGCCTCCATGCGGCTGGCCAGTCCACATCAGTATGCGTACCTGGTGCCGCCCCAATGACCTCAAGCATATGCTCCGCTGGGTTGGCCTTAGGTGGCAAAGGGGGACCTCCGTTGCGAGTGAAGTAGTCCATCAAGATCTGTGAATTCTGACCGATTTGACCAAAATAGACAGTCTTTCCTCCCTTCACGAGCAGAAGTAGGCGGTCGAATCGTTGGAAAAGCATAGCAGAGGGCTGATGAATGGTGCACAATATCGCTTGGCCGCTCTTGGTCAATTGCTCCATCAAGTCGCAGATAGACCATGAAGTCTGACTGTCCAGTCCAGAAGTAGGCTCATCAAGGAATAGCAAAAGCTGCGGACGTGCGACAAGCTCAACCGCGATCGTAAGTCTCTTGCGCTGTTCAACATTCAGGCCTTCACCGGGGACACCGATGATGGCATCTGCATAGGCGTCCATCCCGAGAAGCGAAAGGACAGTCTCGACGTAGTCCAGACGTTCTTGCTTAGAGTACTTGGCTGGCTGCCGAAGCATGGCACTAAATCGAAGCGCTTCTCGTACCGTTGAACTGGCCTGGTGCAGATCCTGTTGAGTCACATAGCCCGTCTTCCTCTGGAAGGAAGAGTCGCGAGAGTGACCATTAACAAGCATATCGCCAGAAACAACTCCCATGGTCACTCGACTAGCGAGGACGTCAAGAAGAGTGGTTTTGCCAGCACCCGAAACACCCTATGAATACGTTAGTTAGTATGATAGAAGAAAGGAAAATAGAGTGCAGTGTAAAAGGTACTCACCATGAGAGCTGTCAGGGTTCCGGGCTTGACCCAGCCATCGACATGATCCAAAATCCTGCGCGTCTCACTCTTGATCTTGACGTCGTAGCAGACATCCTTCCAATGGAAGACGGACGTTTGCTTCTCGACCTCGACTTTATCACTTGATAAACCAGAAGCCTCTTGCTTTCCAGCAGGCGTAGGAACACCCGACTCTTCATCGCTGACCCGCTTGCCGGAGACCTTGTGCATGGCCTCACGAAGAAAGACCAGGACTTCACCTTTTGAGCGCTCCGAGGCGACGTACTCGGTGGTCCAGAGATGGAGAGCCATGAAAAACACGGTCCATACGATGATGATGCCGAAGTTCCTCCATCGGTGGCTGTTGACGAACCCAAAGGAGGCCTTCAAGTAATCCTCGCCCTTGACGAATGATTGCCCAGGTACAGATCCAGGCACGTTGCACACGTATTCGCCGTTTCCTAAGTTCTCGTAACCAGGACCATGGGGGACAAAGTCTGAGCAGGGAAACTGTCGACCGACAAATTCGATCAGAAATACACTCTCGAGTCCGTAATAAACAGGGTTCACCCATCGGATCCAGCCGAGCCAGTTCTGCATGTAAGCGGGTGGGATCGCAAATCCTGAATACAAGACCAAGGCCAACAGGATGATGCAGTCGGGCGCCAGAGCCTGCGCAACGGACTTGGTTGCAGAGCCAATGAACCGGAACATCATCGACATACAAAGAGTTATAGAGAATGATGGAAGAAGGAATGCAAAGAACGGGCCTGGTTCACGGCGTAGGTTACACATGAAGTAAAGTGTGCAATTAAGAAGGATCGAGTTGACGACTTTGTACGGAAGATCGGTTGTCATGGCGGACAGGGCCTCGGCACTCGGGTGATAGAAGGCGTATCGAGACTGCTTTTCGACGACTTTCCGCTTCGCATATAGAGTCATGATCTCGAGAATGCTCCCAAATGCGTTGATTAGGACGATGAAGAATAGCAAAATAGTTCGACGGAAGAAGCTCGTGGTGTTGAATGGGAGGTTATAGAAGATGCTCGAGATTATGAGACCCTCAAACAGGTTGCTGATAAGCATCGTGAGAGTGATGCTGGGGTCTCCCATCAACATAGTGAAGCCTCGCCAGAGGTTGATAGTATACTGATGTAGATAGGAAAGGTTGAAGGGGGATCGATCCCTCTGAGCTGCAGCTTGATCGAGTCTCCGTGATTCAGAGAATTTCTGAAGATCCGGCCCGTCAAATGGGTGTTGTTCCATGTAGTAGTCTATCTCGTCGATAAGCCTCGATCGGTGCTGGCTTTGCTGCCAGGCTCGCGCGAATTCGTCCGATGTTCGAGGTGGGTTGGCTCCCTGACGGATGACTCTCTCGGCCGGGTTCGTCATTGAAGTGAGGAAGTCGGCTGTCGTCTGTTGTTCGGGGCAGATGAAACCGAGGTTCTCGAAGTACGCTTGGGCTTCGTCTGTCTTTCCGAAGAAGATTTGACGGCCCTTGTACAGGACGATGACCTTGTCAAATAGCTATGACCAAGTTAGCCGAGAAATTATTCCAACACAAGGGGATACTTACATCATAGGCAGTTTGAGGTGCTTGATAGATTGCAACGCAAGATGCGATACCAAGTGTATCAGCTTGAGTCCGTAAGACGCGACAGAACTCAATAGCGTTGGCACTGTCGAGACCGCGTGTGCTGTTGTCCCAGCACTGAAGAGGGGAGTATCCCAGCGCAGCCTCGGCTATTGTGACTCTCTTGCGTTCGCCACCGCTGATACCCCGGACGTAATCATCACCAACTCGCGTATTCTTGGTATGCAAGATGCCAAACATAGCCATAATCACATCACGAAGATGCTCGGCATATTCTCGAGCGGTGACGCCGTGGGGGAGCTTGTCCTTCGGAGGACATCGGCATCGAGCAGCAAAGTAAAGAGTATCGCCAACAGTCAGATGAGGGAAATGGTGATCGACTTCAGCCGTGTAGATGGCTTCACCTCGGTAGGCTTTCTTCATTTGCTCGGGCCGGATACCCTGGTAGTTCAAGACTGTATCGTTGCCGAAGTAGAAGCCGTGAGTCTCGCCTGCAATGCTGCGCAGTAGGGTTGAGCAGCCCGAGCCTGGAGGACCAAGAACACATAGCATTTCTCCAGCTTCGACGTACCCGTCAATATCACGGAGGATATCAATGCGCTGACCCTTGTTTCCGAATATCTTTCTCGCGAAACTCGAAGCCTTCAGAACGATGTTGGTCAGAGTATTCTGGAAGTCGGTCGCCTGGCCAAAGCCGTACGCATTGAGGTTCTTGAATGCGATACCGGCGGTGCGAGGAGTACTACCATCAGCAGCTTCGGTTCGGGTCTTGAGATACGCCTTTGCCCATTTCTTGGAGTTGCAATGAGAGCTTTGCGGATCAAGAGGACCGCCATCGCTCAAGGGGAATAATGGACCAAGGCCCGATGCAGCAGATTGACTGGTAAATCTGCGTGCCAAGTCATGGATTTCCTCCTCGTACTCAGCCTCATCAGACAGGTCGTTTTCCCGTGGTCTGTCACCCAACGTGACAGAGGACATGGAAGGGGCGTCGCTAGGACGCGGATCGTTTGGAGGATTCATCCGGCCTTGGATCAAGGAAGTTGGATAGTCTTTTCGGAAAAGATACTAGATAAATGGTAGTTAAATAGGAACTGCAAATGAAGTGATTGTGTTAGGATCGTTGATGTCAAGTCAATGGCGGTTGTCTTATAAGTTGCAGTACGAGGCATATTAAAGACATGGACCGAAACAGATTTTTACAAAAAAGAGTCACTAATTCTAAGCATAATCTTAGCTAGCGACGGACACCCGCCGCTCAGACATACCGGCCTTGAGATTCCGTCATGATACACATCAACTTGAAGGCCGGACGGAGCGGAGGACCGAAACAGTGGGGCCTTGCGGTATCTCGGACTGTCCGAGCACCGGGCTACTCCCCCTTTTATGGAAGACAGCGCCACAGACTCATCGCTATCAAACAGATCGACGGTGTAGATCTTGGCATCATCACTTCTTAGGGTTATCCAATACAAATGTGTCAGTTTGCCAAGCCCAAGCCTGGGAACGGGTTTCGCGGGATCCGTGATAGATAGCTGCGGACCGATTGCGCGTGAGCCTAAGATTTAACCGTTTCGTCCTAAGGTTATGGAACAACCCTAAATATCCTAAGGATTTTTGATAATTATATAAATTTAGGTAATTAAGAATAAGTGATTTCTAAATTCAGACCAATTTGAATAAGATTATGTGGCAGGAGTTGCATTTGCTCAGAAATTCGTCTTGAGAATTTCTCTCCCAGTTGACTCTAAGGACAACATGGCTAGAATCTGTAATAATTAACAATGTATCGATGAAAAATGGAAGTGACATCCGTAGGAACCACAGCCTCTGCCAATCTCCAATGTCTTCTCTTGACTATGAAGGTCCACAGCTATTATTGGTTGTTGTCCAGCATCATGAATATCTCTTGGTTCTGCTCAAACCAGTTCCCCAGCTCCATGTTATGGTCAAAGCTACCCTCCACCATATTCCCCGCTTGTCCTGCCGATAACCCCCCGTAATTAATCCCACTTGAAAGCTGTGTTCCATCGTTAAAGCCCTGCATATCTGCCTGCATATTCAGGTGACTAGGCACAGGAACCCCGGCCTCGAAGAACAGCATCTCAAATGGTGTATCGGGTATGCGTCCTGACACATGGACTGGAGGATTATTGGACCTCGAACCCACATACTTGCTCGCGACTTCATACATGAGCTTGAACAGATGAAGCTGCTTTCTGTACACGTTTGGAAGATCTGGAGGTATCATGTCGACTGTTTCGACCACGGCTGCGAGCGGCTCCAAGTGAGTGGGGTCGCAAGTCTCGATGGCATGGCAAAACAATACCATGAATGGCACCAGAGGTACCGCCATGAGGCCCCTGATTCTTGGTTAATTTAAGCACTGTTGCTTGGGTTGGAGGTCTTACCAATGCATGTAAAACTCAAAGATGATCGCTTCGACATTCTTGAGCATTGACAAACAGATCCTGTGTTGCTCAAGGCCATTCTTTGCTGCTTCCAAGCATTCATCGCAAAAGGCTGACGATATCAAAGACGCAGGTTTCACTGCTCTGAACACCAGACAACGCATGGAATAGTATGCTACCTTATCTGTCCTGCGAAATACCTCGCTCTGGGTCTCACCGATGACAGTCCCGATTGACTCAAATAAGTGTTCCTACGAATGTATTAGAGAACCATTGCCCATTCTTATATTGGCCCTTGACTCACTTCTGCCAGGCTCTTTGTTTGGAATAGCTGCTCCATCTCAGCCGCTAATCTCCTGGCATTTGTCTCTCTCTCAACATCTGGCTGAAGCAAAGACTCCGGGCTGTAGAGTATATCATAAACCCTTCCTTGAAGGCTACAAAACCGTGCCCATTTTGCAATGATCGGAGTAGGTCCGTCTTCCCTATCCGCTTCTAAAGCCTCAAAATTAAGAGTGATTTCCCCATCTCTGATCAAGACTGGCCGACTCAATCTCAAAGCGAGCATCTTGTCGCAAAGATGGATGTAGAAGACCAGTTTAGCCCTTCGTTGCTTTGCCTCTCTTGACTCTGGCTTTGGAAGATTTTCCCGGGTGAAACCTAGTGTCTGGCACATTTGTACTGCAGCAGCAAGACTGTTCCAGGACATAGAAATCCGGCAGTTTTCGAGATGATAGCATGACTGGACTTCTGTTAGTGGGATGTTCTTCGGAGGGGTTTCCTGCCGAGATACTTACAGCCATGAACAGGGCGAGTATGTAATCGGGTGTGCAGGGCATGTTGAAGGGAAGGCCAGCTAGGATAGACTCCAGGTTTTGTCGACAGACCGCCGCCTGAGATGCAAACTCATTCTTGAGAACTTGTTCGGTCTCGGCGTTGCCGCATTCGTGCAATAGGCTCACCAAGCCAACATGTGTAACGATGAGGTCAGCAAGGGTAGGCTTGCCAAAGTAAACTGTCATGAGATACTCGACAAATTGGCTGATGCTGTGAAACTCTGCGCGCCAGAATAGCTGTAATCTAGGAGACTCTACGACGATATTAGCATGTTTATAGAGACAGTTGTCGCGCGGATTACCTCTCAGTTTCTGCACAGCCATCATGGACAGGTTAACGGGAGGAAGCTGAAAACCTCCATGTTCTTGAGGAGACAATATTCGTTGCGTATCAACAAGACGGGTCTCGTCAACCGTGACTTCCTTGCCCGCCAAGATCTTCCGCAGTGCGTCTAAGTGACTCTTTATCTCTAGAAGCGTTCGTGATGGCTGATTGCTGTCAACGAATTGTTGCAAGAAATCCGTCGCAAATGTAGCCTGTGTTGTCAAAGTAACATCGCCTTCGAACTCTGAGCCTTTCTCCGGGCCTGTTCTGACATTACACGACGGGGAGCTCGCATGAGATATTGGGGTAACCTGTGAACTGATAGCAGTGTGAGCAGCTGACAAGCCGCCTTGCAACTGCTGAGGGGAAGTAGTGATGTTGTCGACAGCGAGACTTATGCGATCAAGCTTTTGCGAAATGGCATCCAATTTGGATTCACTACAGCTGAGGTAAGCTTGTTTACTTGAACATTTCCCTCACTACTACTCACTAGCCATCAGATACTAGGACCGGCTGACGTTTTGGTCGAGGTTTGAAGCCAGTGGGGAACGAACAACGAGTATTCTTTCGTTGACACGGTCCACAAGGATCTCCACGGTCGCATTTGATCTATGACGGATCAGTGAAGGTGCTGCTGATATATACATGCTCGCCTACCTTTCTTTGTCTACATTGGTCACACTGGCAGTTGTCAGTCACCATCCGAAATTGCAGCACAGCATAGGATGGGTCTCAGCTCACAGAGAGCTTATGCTCGGGAACTCGACGCGTCCCAGATACGGCGTTTTCTTCTCCATCGCTTTCGTTCGGATCCATGTTCATCGTTGTGATTAGGCTCAACGACTTGTTCAAATATCTAGCAAATTTTGCAACACTCAAATTCGCCAGGCTCATGAATATTGGCCTACAAAACGCCGAGGCCGACCCTCATCCTTGATGATGGCATGTGTCTCTTTCGGGTAAAGTCTCGGTTTCTCGGAGACCCGAAAGACCGCAGAGACTGATATTGTGGGACGTGATTGGTTTTCAGGCTGCCAGCTACCCTGGAGATAAAGAAAATCAAGCAAGCAATTACCATTACAATTAATAGAGCTCAGTTATAGAGCGTTATATATGTACTATATTCATATGTAAATATATAACATTCGTTTTTGTATATATCGAAGTTCTTATAAATACATCTTCCAGATACAAGCAAGAGTGTGATGTAGCAAATGTTTAAATGTGTGAGAACTCGGTGTGAGTTTGAAAATGAAAAGATAGTGGGTCAGAAGCTCGATTAAAGATCTGATTTGTGGAAAAAGAGACCTGATCTAACCTGATTCGGAGTAGACCATGATTATTTTGACGTCATCCCTTTTCTCCAAAGTTAACGCGTTGTCTCTTATCGATAGCACGCGACGACAACAGCACATATGAGTCTCTGTACCTTACTTATCACTCATGCAATCTCGGGTTTCTTGAATAGGAAAAACGTTCCTTGCTGTACCATTTGTAGTTCTATCATTGCTTGGCGAACAAAAATCTAACACCGACATACGTCATAATTACTCAATGAAAACCGAACGCTCCAGAACACCCAAAACATCATCCTGCCTCAACAAACCCCGCTCTACCACCACGTCCAGAAACGGGCGCTCTTCAGCCAGAGCCGATCTCACGATGCTTGACACTTTGGCATAGCCAAGGCTCGGAACAAGAGCTGTTGCAAGTGCACTCGCGTCAAGAAGATGCTTCTCTGACGTCTCCTTGTTTGCGATGAGGCCCTCGACGCATCGCTTGGCGAATGTCTTGGAAACGCTCTTGAGAAGCTGTATGCTGTCGAACAGTCGGTCGCAAACCAAAAGCTCATAGTGATTGATCTCCAACATTCCCTGTTGACATGCCATGGAAACAGCAGCATCATTTCCAGTGATGGCCAACGCCACTTGACAAACCGCAATCGGAATGACAGGATTGACCTTACCGGGCATGATGGAAGAGCCTGCCTGTACAGGCGGGAGAGTAATCTCAGCAATACCGCCATTGGGTCCCGAAGAGAGCAGAATCATATCGTTTGCAATCTTCCACAAGCTATTGGCAGTGTTGCGCAGCTCGGCTGAGAGACGTGCACAAGTGTCCATGTTCTGCATGCCGTCAAACGCGTCGCTACATGGCTGCACCGCACCCCCCAGCGACGAGGAAAGATGCTTGAAGACTGCTGCTTTGTATCCAGACTTGGATCCGAATCCAGTGCCAATAGCAGTGCCGCCCATGGGGAGCACAAGAAACGAATCACGGATCGTGCTGAGGTATTGTCGGTGTCTTCGGATAACCGCTTCATGAGCACCAAGAGCCTGACCGTAAGTCATAGGCTGAGCGTCCTGGAGGCAAGTCCTTCCCAGACGGAGAAGGGTGGAGTATTCCTGGCGCTTCACAGCAAATGCATCCGCAAGCCCTTGGAGAGCATCCAAAGCACCCTCCATGGCACGATACACAGCAAGCTTCATAGCTGAGGGTACAGCATCATTCGTAGATTGCCCCATGTTAACGTGATCGTTGGGATGAACAAACGTGTAATCAGAAAGAGCTCGGCCTGAGTTCTTGGCAACGATGTTGGCGATGACTTCATTCACGTTCATGTTGGTAGAAGTACCGCCAGATCCCTCCATCATGTCAACTGCGAAATGCTTGTCATGGACTCCAGTTTTGACCTCTTCGCATGCCTCAGAAATAGCGTTGGCCTGCTCAGATGTGATGATGCCGACTTCATGATTAGCGCGGGCTGCTGCTTGCTTGATTACAGCAAATGCGTAGATGAAGTCTGGCCAGCTGGCGATGGGTCGTCCTGAGAGAGGGAAGTTTTCGATGGCGCGGAATGTGTTGATACCGTAGAGGACATCGTCTGGGAGCTCAAGTTGACCGAGACTATCTTTTTCGAGACGCTTTGTCTCGATGGTGACAGTGACTTTGTGACCGTTGGCCCCTTTGACGAGTAAGCCGTTCGTTGGCTTGGGCTCGCTAGGAACAACCTGACCAATGTAAGCACGTGAAGGTGGCTGCGTTGGGCAGAGATAAGCGGCTTACGGTCGAGATGATTTGAGTGACCGTCATCGTGTCGGCCGCTGGGCTGATAACTCTTTGAGGTTGCTTCAAGTGAAGAAGATGCTGCTAGTATAGTGTTTTGCTTGTGTTGTTCTGTTTTCTCGTGAGATTCGAGAATTCCGTTGCTGAGGGCGCTGACCATCTATATAGAAATGAGTGGTGTTGTTAATGAGGCCCCCAAGGCTGTTGACATAACCCGGTTTTGTCTCCAGTCCACGGTGTGAGGCTTTCAGCGGGATGAACCGGTGAGAACATGACCCAAAGTCGATGGTACCTCAGAAACCCATGGCTTCCCTACAAGAGGATACAGTCGCGGGTACTTGCATACAGCCTTCTGTCTGACATACGGCTGACCAACTGGGTCTGTTCCCTCCCATGCTTCGGCCGCTAAACCATCTCAGCCGATGCTGAAAAAGCTCGCATTAGCGGCCGAAGAAAGAAGAAAGGGACGAGAATTTGGCCCGCGTGACATATGCAGTGAGTGCCATGATACATACAGCCAGGGATCTGCACTCAACGGATTTCCGACGTGGCAGATCCCTACTGAGCCGATAATCAACATTTCCGGTCTGCGGGGGAACATTTTCCTACCCCTCCATTAGCGTTGTTGTCACGTCCCCCTCCTTTTGGCCCAGAGACAACGTATGTGCATTTCTGGGCGCCTTACACCGTCGACAATTGCCGGTTGACCGGTGTGCTGGGTTGTAGAGCAAATCGAGCGATTTGCCACTCGACACTCGTCAGGCATAGCGTCAGATCTGGCAATAGCCGGGTCTCGGCCTGGAAATCTGAGGCCATATCAAGCTCGGGGAGGCAATGCTTTAGATCGCAACCCAAAGGGACAAAAAGACTGGTTCGAGTTTAGGAACTTCTTTGGTGGGCTTACTATAGTACCCTCCGTCAGGCTCCGGACCCTTTCTTCTCCCCGAGGCCAAGCCATGCCATTATCGTCCACGAGCTATCTCGACTCACAGTTGCATTTTGAGGTTACTTGTCAGCCACGTGGTTTGTCAGAACATAAGCATGCAGAAAGGGTAATATCGGCCTTATCTTTATAGATTGTCTATATTACCTTAGCCGAGCTTGCCAGATTAAATATTCTGTTGTGAAACTCAATAGCGTCATTCTACACATACAACCACACCTTCTTCAACACCAAAGATGTAGAGCGACGAATTGATTCTCTTGTCTTTTGCCCATTGAGAGCAATTATTTCAAAATTCCGCCCAATCAACATCGGACCATAAGCTTTTGCAGAACTCTAATAATTGAACCTCAAATTCTGTTGGTCTTTCAATCGGTCTGGTGTCTTCATTGGTTGTGAATATTTGAACCATGATGTCTAAGTCGGCTAGTGCGGCGTTATGATCTCTTGGAACCGGGTTACCCGTTTCAGCCATTTCCTTCAAAATGAGGCGACATTGAGTATAGAGGTGCTCGTCAATAAGCCCAGAGGTTTCGGCAAGCTCGGGAGCGACAGCTTTTGCAGTAGAGATGATGGAGAGGCTACTGAAAGCATGCAAGTCTCAATAACCAAAACGCGCTGATTGAAAGGCTAGCATTCGTATTGTGATCGGATCCGGGTTTGTTAAAGCCCTTAACATGTTTACTGCGATTAAAGAGCTCTATTAGTATCTTGCAGTTGTACCTCGAGGCATCGTGTCCTTCCTTGGCCAGGACATCAATGTGCTTCCGCATTGTCGCAAGTGACCGACAGATTCCATTATCTGGAACTTGACCTCGCCTATTTGTGTCTGAAGTGTCTTAACACTTGGATCGAAAAATTGGACCATTTCTGATTCGGGTATGTCTCGTGAAGAAGGTAGGTTTGCATCGAACTTCTTCGCGGACTGCCGACACAAAATTCCGCCCTGTGTCTAAGCGAGCTGCCGCACTGGCATGCAGCAATGCCCTCGCGACTATCAGCAGTATCTATGGATTCTTCCTGTAACCCAATGCGTCCAGCTGCGATTCATCCTCGCTTTTAGTATAAACACCGCGGTGGCTACTATCGCTATATTTTCCAGTATCACTCTTCACTTCATTTTGAAGCGAGCCTACCGGAAGCTGACACTCAAGGAGACTGAAGAGGGAGCTGCTGGACACCATCTACCAGGATCTGGGTTCCGATACCTTACTTAAAGGCCACTAAGGAATAGTATGAGATCGAGAACTCTAGTATCAAATAATGGGAATACTTGGGTGTATTTAGGATAAGTTAGAACAGGCCAAGTTGGACAGTTATTTAAATCTCTTGCGGCCTAGTACGAGCAAGCAGACGTAACTCTGCACCATGTAACCAGCGAAAGACATTGAGATACTCAAGGCATTACCGTAATCAGATTTAGCACACCCATCCGCCATCAACATTGTATACAGCACCCGTCACAAATGACGCCTCATCGCTGAGTAAAAACGCGATAACTTGAGCAACCTCGACTGGATCAGCTCTTCTCTTCTGCACAGTCCCCGAGAGACTGCGCTTAATGTGTTCTTCATCATCGTGCTCATTCATAGCTGTACTCACGGAACCTAAACATAATAAGTCAGCCAACATTCGGACCTGTAAACCGTACAAGCATACCAGGCGACACGCAGTTGACTCGGATGTGAGCATTCTCTTTCGCAGCCGTACGCGAAAGGCCTATGACAGCTGCCTTGCTTGCGCAGTATGCGACGTGCCCTGGAGCACCGAATTGACCAAACACGCTGGCGGCTGAGACCTGAGTGGCAATCAGTCATTGCCCAAAAAGTGAACCTTCAAGCTTACAATGCTAGCACCGGCGGACATGGCTCTAAGCTCCGCGCGTAGGCAATTGAACACTCCGCGCGTATTAACCGCAAACATCTTATCCCAGACCTCATCGCTGTACTCAGTGAGAGGCACTGGCTCTGCTATGATACCAGCCATGTTCACAGCTCCATGGAGCTCCCCGAAATTGCCAACGGTCGTTTTGATCCAAGAGTCCACTGAGTCACTCTTGCTGACGTCTACCACTTGATAGATATGCTTGTCACCAGACAACGAGGCTTTGGCCTTTTTGAGTGCTTCTTCGTTGATGTCGGCGAGGGAAATCGTAGCTCCTCTCTCAGCAAGGAGCTTTGCAGTGGCTAGACCCATACCAGAGCCAGCGCCGGTCACAGCGATCTGAAGTGTTATTCCTGCCTAATGTTGCACGACGAAAGAGTACTTACCACCTTTCCTTCAAAAGATGTCATCTTAGAAGTTAGAACTTGGTATTATCGACAGTGAAGTTTCTTCTACAGGATGAAAATATTGGAGGAGGCCTTGGGAGAGTTTAAGTCCATAGCAGCCCAGCCACAACCGACATGTCTGTGTGACGTAGATCAATTCAAGACCATTCACGATGAGTTTACCCCGCATCGCAAGGTGATAAGCGGTTCTGGAAGTGGAAAGTTATCCCAAGTGGCGGTTTGCTTCGCAGAACTCATTCTATTGCTGTCCTTGTGCATGGACTGATGGTCGATCACTAACAAAGGAAGTGAGCACATCACATAATCACTTACATGTATGCATGGCGAGACTTTCCGATTCGTGTTGGTGCTATTTTATATTGGCTCCGATTTCACTATTCATCCAAACCCATTTTGTCTATCGGTGCAGTCCCTGCCGATCCATATCTGCTCAATACGTTCTTTCGTTTCCGTAAATATCCTCAACCCGCTTCGCTTTGCAGCGCATTCAAACCATTGTACAAACGACGCTCGTATATCATTATCATCAGTCTCACAGGCTGCAACAAAAGCAGGCCATATCAGTCTCAAAGACCCGTATCCCATACCAGCATCTAGTGCATCAAACTCGAGCAGCCGATCCCGCACACCAAGAACATGTTTCTGAAGCATGCTTGTATCAAGATCATAAATCCTACGATAGAAGTACACAGCAAGTGCGTGCTGCATGGTATCAGCCAGGCTGTTGAGCAGATTGACAGACTGTTGGTGTTCGGGATCAACAGGCGCTTCAACCATCCATATGGACTGGCGAAGAACGTGAAGCTGCTTGATCCATCGCTCAACTGCTTTTGCTCGAGCCATAAACTCCTTCAATGTAAGACCAGAGTTGATTAGTTCATCTTGATTCTGCTCTTTCTCTCGCGCAAGCCGAATGACCAGCGAAAGCATAAAGAGGTGGAGCTCAGGTACGCCAAAGATCTCAGGATAAAGGGTGGCTGACCATATCCCTGGATTCTGAAGATGAAGGTCATTTTCTCCCTCTTCCTGACCCTTGACCTTGTGCATCTCCTGGTCCAGGTTGCTCCACGTAGTGAGTCGGAAAGACAGGCTATCCTGACTATAGGCACTGGCGCCGCTCGCTTCTATGGCTTCTCGAACGCGGTTCCGATGATCCAAGTTCAGTGTGTTTTGTGTAAAAGTGCTCTCGTGGGATAACCTCTCAAACACGTAGCAGTGATGTAGCAGTCTGACTTTGCGAGACTTTCGTCGGTTAAGGCCTTTTGTTCGGATGAACTTCTCCGTTTCTAGAAAAAAGTACTCTGCTTCGTCTCGGTTGCCAGAGAGTATGGCAATCTGGACCATGGTCAAGAGAGCCATGAGTATAGACTTGTACTTGGCAGTCTTGGGAATATCGTATGCTGTCTTGAGCATAAGACAAACATGAAAGTGGGCTTTTTGATAATATGCCGTGCCTTGGTCTAACCACTTGGTGGAGCCATGAATGCCACCCATGCTAAAAGCACTGATAGATAGTGTGCCGTAAAATGCGCATAAACTTGCGTGGTCCATCTTCTCACCAAGTGTCAAGGCGGCTAAACAGCTTTTGACATGAGGTAGGAAGAGGACGTGCCATGGTGTCTTGCTGTGACGATATGGAGTCAAACCCCGAAGCACGATCGTTGCATAGTGTTTTACCAGCAGTACAGCATCCCTCGGTACGTCCGTGTCGACTTGCGACGATACTGAGCCTGAGCTGGGTGAAAGGTGTGATAGGTAAAGTCTTGGAGATCCAAGCTCAATTGTAGAAGACCGTGCAAATGGTGAAGGAGGCTTCTGCGCAGAGGCTGATTCACCTACCCAAGGCACGGCCGTTTCAATGCCCATGGCCACGGGATCCCACCAGTCAGGCAGATCGAAGTTTGCTGGATCCAGCCAGCTGCTTACAGGGAAGCTCTCCAATGCTTTCAGCCAATCTGTACGAGGAATGAGCGCGTTGTGTTCATCCGATATGTGATGCTGAGCATCTCGAGGAGAGGTTCCAGTATCAAAGTCAAGTGTTGAGACGACAATTTCGACGTCGTCGTCGAAGTCAGGGAGTAGCAATTGATCTTCTTCTTCGACAGCGTGGATTTGTGAAACTTCTATCGCGTCCTCTTCTATCTCGTCCAAAGTGCTTAATGGATCTGAGGGCAATTGCTGCGTCAGGCGAAAAGCCCCAAAAGGTCCTCTTGAGATCTGTAGGTCCGTAGACGTCTTTTCGCATTCTTCGTCAATTTGAGAAAGATGCCAACCTGCCAGTTCTGGTGGAACGTCTTGCGCAATCTGTTCGCTCAAACGCTCTCGTTCTTGTTCTGTCAATAATGGTCTTCGAAATCGAGCGACGCCCGTCGATGAGGGGTCATCAAAGTCGAAGAAGATGTCTTTGCTATAGCCGCCGCAATCGAGACCAGAGATGTTACACATAGAACATCCGGGACGTCCTTCGTCGCATTTCACCCGACGACTGCGACACTGCGAAATGTCAGTGGGGACTAGGGAATGATCGATTGAGTGTGAACATACGGTAACGCATCCTCCAAACGAACGAGTCCTCCGCCCCGGGACCCGCTTGACCTTTGCTGTGGACTTGCCGACAAGAGGAGGCATAGTGAAGAGAAGCTGTCTCCTCGACGAGACCTTCTTCTCGGCCGGGAATGCCCACTTGTAAAGGGTCCCAAGATGCAGGCATCGGCACTCCCACGATGGTGGATAAGTGAGATAAGGCTAATCACTTCCCCGCCTCTCGGTTATCGGTACCAATCCCTCTCCTGGGGAAACTTTCCTATCCCAACCAAGGGATGAACAGTCAGCAGAGATAGAAACCCTCCAGTTCGTATCGGTAGTTGACTCCTGCAGGGCGCACTTTGATCTCGTGTCCTTCACATCATCACGTTGATAAGGTTCTCCCCGCACTTTGTAACAGCTCGTTATTTGATCCGAACTCGTGATTGGGCGGGGATGTTCCACTATCGAAGCCACCATCGTACAAGGAAAGTTATATCTGGTGGCAATGCGCGTCGCTTTTCACTGTGTGATAGCATGATAGGAAAGTCGAGCAGACTATCCTGTTCAGGTCATTGGTTGAGCAGAAAATGTGAAGGCAACTCCGACATGACACGATCGAATCATTTATCTCGAGATATATAGATACAGTCCTGACATTGCCACTTTGCATCAAGTTGAAGCAACAAGACAATTCGATCCACCGTCACTCATCGCATTATTCGCACTATCAGCAATGGGTTCCGTACCTCAGTCTACAAGCACTTTCGACGTTCTCATCTTAGGCGCAGGTCTCTCGGGCCTGTGCTCACTCTATCAGCTCAAGAAGCGATTCCCAGAATGGCGCATCAGGGTTCTTGATGCCGCTCCCGATGTTGGAGGCACTTGGTACTGGAACTCTTACCCCGGATGCCGATTCGACTCTGAGTCGCTGTCTTACTGCTTCTCATTCGATAAGGAGCTTCTGGATGAGTGGCACTGGAAAGAGGCCTTTTCGCCTCAGCCAGAGACTCACAAGTACATCAGTCGCTTTGCTGAGAAGCACAATCTCAGGAAGGATGTTCAGCTCAACACGACTGTCACAAAGGCTACGTGGAATGAGGCCGATCACACATGGACCTTTGTAGATGAAGCTGGTAACGAATACGTCTCCACCTTCTTCATCAGCTGTATGGGCTTCCTCTCTGCGCCCACTCTACCCGCGATTGAAGGCATTGAAGACTTCAGCGGCAAACTATTCCACACTTCTCGTTGGCCCAAGGATCTCGACATCAATCGCGACTTTGTGGGCAAGAAGATTGGAGTCATCGGCACAGGCGCGACGGGCATTCAAATCACAACTGCCGTCTCCAAAGTAGATGGCGTGGAATCTCTCAGCGTCTTCCAACGCACAGCCAATTGGTCCGCTCCTCTTCGCAATTCTGAAATCACCGTGGAGCAAATGGCCGAGCACAAGAAGAACTATGACAATATCTTCAAGATTTGTGACACGAGTTCATCTGGTTTCATGCACCACGGTGACCCTCGAAAGTCTCTCGAGGTCTCGGAAGAAGAGCGACTGGAGCTTTGGGAGAAGCTTTACAACACTCCTGGTTTTGGAAAGTGGCTGGGCGTGTTCTCTGACACGTACACCGATCGATACGCCAACAGTCTGTATTCCAACTTTATGGCCGAGAAGATCAGACAACGGGTTAACGACCCTGCTATTGCAGAAAGCCTTATCCCCAAGGACCACGGCTTTGGCACGCGCCGAGTCCCTATGGAGAGTGGATATTTTGAGGCCTTCAATAAGTCAAACGTTCACCTCGTTGATCTGAAAAAGGCGCCAATTGATCGCGTCACACCATCGGGCATCCTGACCTCCGATGGCAAGGAGCACAAGCTTGATGTTCTGATTTGCGCAACAGGCTTCAATGCCATCACCGGCGCCTTCAGTGCCATCGACTGGCATGGCAAGAAAAACAGACCGTTGATCGCAACCAGCGACAGCCCCAAGGGTGACCAAGCAGTCTGGGTTGACCACCGACCCCGAACATTCCTGGGCATCACTGTTCCGTCGATGCCAAACATGTTCATGGTTCTTGGTCCCCATCAGCCATTTGGCAACGCTACACGCAACATTGAGCACGGCGTGCAGGCTGTTTCGGATATGCTGCAGTACTGCAAGGACCACGGTTACACTTCTGTTGAACCAACAGAAGATGCCGTTGAGCAATGGACCGAGCATGTGGTGCAGTGCAGTGAGAGCCAGGTGCTCATGAATGAGATTGACAGTTGGATGACAGGCGTGAACAAGAACGTCAAGGGCAAGAATGTTAGAAGTGTTGCACGATACAGCGGAAGCATTGGAGAGTATAGAAGGCGGTGCGCGGAGGTCAAGAAGTCGGGCTACAAGGGTCTTGTTTTTGCATAGATAGAGGTAATCGAAATTCGTTTTACTTGCAATAGCACTTATTCTTCTTATTGTAGTAGTGTTCAATGGAGACTTTCAGCACCAGTATCATTCATAACAGGAAATCCACTCATTTTGTGAATATGGGCTATCTGATCAGCGACTATGGCTTGGCAAAACACAGTACAACACTTATGAGAATATTTTGACTACTATTCATGCACCTTCTGATAACTATAGCAAGATACCATAAGTTTATACTTAATGTACTGCTACAGCAGACTTATCTCGAAGCCTGACCTAGCCAACCTACAGTGCCAGTCATGGCTAGAACAGTTCAAACTCTGTCAGCGGGGCTAATTCATCACGAATTCCCGAGATGTCTCCGTTCAAGTCCTTTCTTCGTCACGGATCTGCCTTCCCATTATCATCTCCTCATCAGATTGAGGCCATCCAGCGAAAACGCTATCATGCATCCCCCGCATTTCAAATAGGAAAGTTATATCTGGTGGCTGATCATGGTGGGGCAAGCCCAAGATAGCGAGAACGCTCCACGTCAAACGAGGAAAGCTTCTCCAAGTTAGCTTCGGATATCGGTCGCCGAGTCACGGACCTGTCAGCCATGGGACTGAAGGGATGAAGTATAGATGTATAAGAACAACTCCATATTGAACAAATAGACATTAATTTCAATCATTGTTATCTAAAGCATTTGTAAATTCCCAATCCTTCATCTCTCCAACTCTTATCACAATGGATGTCCCAGGTTACGCTCTCATCACAGGAGGTGCTTCAGGCATCGGCCGAGCATGCGCCAGAGCATTTGCTCGTGATGGTAGCGCTGGTATTGCACTCATTGATCTCAACCTCGAATCCCTGCAAATCGTCAAGTCTGAGATTGAAAAAGAGCAATTGTCACCCAAAAAGGACTTCAAGATTGAGATCTACTCTGCAGATGTCACAGATGAGAATCGAATCAACGAAATTGTCGCGGATGTCGCTCAAAAGTATGGCCGCATCGACTATGTTGTCAATGCAGCTGGTATTGCCATGAAGCATCAAGGCGGTGCTGCATTTGCCCATACCGCCGATTGGAACCGTGTTGTCAGCATCAATCTCACTGGAACATTCTTTGTCCTCAGAGCTACAGCACAAGTCATGCTGAAGCAAGAGCCCATCCGTTCATCTATCAACGGAAGGGAATTACAGCGCGGATCCATCGTCAACTTCTCTTCCATCCAGGGCGTTGTCGGTATTCCACTGTCGACATCCTACACAGCAGCCAAGCATGCCATCATCGGTCTCACACGGTCAGCGTCCGAGGACTACGCAAAGGAGGGACTTCGCATCAACGCCATCTGCCCGGGATACACAGAGACACCGATGACCACAAAGAACCCCGAGGTGCTCAAGGCTATGCAAGAGCGAATCACGACAGCTGTTCCCATGCAGAGGATGGGTGCACCAGAGGAGATTGCTGATGGTGTTTTGTATCTTTCTGGAGGACGAAGTTCTTTTGTTACTGGGTCTGCCTTGGTTGTTGATGGTGGTTATACCCAAAGGTAATCACGAGCTGGAGGATCACTGGATTAGACGAGTGGAGTTTGCGTAAGAAGCTGGAACTTGGGTACTATAAAGAAACAAGTAGGCTGATCCGTCTAACGTCTTAGGTTGAGACGTTGCAGACATCTCAGATAATGACCGATGCTAAAACGTGTTTCTATACCCTTATCTCTCTCCTTATACTACAGTTAGTAACAGCCTTTAAAATACCTAGCCTATAGGTATCTATAGGTACCTATCTTAAAGGGGTAAGTACCTAAAAATACTTATTTTAAATACTTACTTATAGGTAAATACTTAAATAATATAATTATATAAATATAAGTACTTATAAGTAAAATTTAGTAATAAGTTAATACTTAAATAAAAATTTATAATACTTATAATATAAGTAATTAAAGTTATTTATAATAATTAAATATAATAATTACTTTAAATTAGTAATAAGTAAATATTTTATAAACTTTTAACTTTTTATACTTTAATAAATTACTTAAAGAAAAATATAAAATAATAGTAGCTTAGTTATTACTTTACTTTTTAAGTTACTTTTTAAGCTATTTTTTACTTTACTTTTTACCTTACTTTTTACCTTACTTTTTACTTTATTTTTTACTTTATTCCTTACTTTACTTTTTATTTTACTTTTTATTTTACTTTTTATTTTTATTTTTATTTAAACCCTTATCTTTAAGTACTAAAATAGGTTATTTTAATTTTTAATTTTTTTTTAAGGCTTTAAATCTTACTTATTTTTACCTTTACTTTTCTTTTTAAGCTTTAAGTTTTATATATTTTTATTATTATTAAAAGTATTTTAAAAACTATTTACTAAATTATTTAAGCTACTTTATTAATTAGATTTTTATTTTTACTATTTTTAAAATTTAGTATTTTTTATAGTATATACTTAATTTAATATATATTTTTCCTTTTTCTTAGCTTAAACTTTTTTTATATTTACTTAGTTTTATATATACTATTTAACTTATATATTTTAATTAAAAAATAAAAGTAATATAATAGTTTTTAAATTAATTTAAAGCTAAAAGTAATTATTTATAGAGTTTACTATAATATATTAAATATAGTAATATATTTTTATATCTTTTTTTTAAATAGTTTTATAGCTAGTATAAATAAAAAAAAAATTAATACTTAAATTTAAAATTAATTATTATAGCTAATTACTATATTAAATTACTATAAATAATATTACCTTTAAAGACTTACTATAAAAAAGCTTTAGTTATTTTTTTTAAAGTATTAATATAATTAAATATAATATAAGTAATTTAATTTTTACTTATATTATAAAGAAGTTTATAAATAAAATAAATAAATAAAGTATATTAAAAAGTAAGCTAGTTATTTATAATAATTACTTTTTTATAATTTTTTATTTAGTAATTTATAATAATATTAAATAAAGAAATAATAGTATAAATAAAATACTTACTATAAGTAATAATAAGACCTTTTAAGTATAATTTTCCTTTTATTTTTTAAGTACTATATATACTTTTACTAGTAATAGATTTTTAAGGTTATTTACTAGTAATAGACTTTTAAGGTTTTTTATTAATAATAGTTTTTTAAGGCCTTTTATTACTAGTAGTCTTTTAAGCTTTTTACTAAGTAAAGCTTTTACTACTAGCTATATTAAGTAATTTAAAGGTAAAGAATAATAATAAAAAAAAGACTATAAAAAATAATAATTTCTAATAATCTTAATTATAAGCTAAGTATAAATAGTTACTAAGGTTTAATTAAAATAAAGTTTTTATTATTAAATAAGAAATTAAGTAATTAGTTTAATAGTATTAAATATAAGAATAAAAAGTATAAAATTTAATTTAAAAAAGTATAAAAAAGCTAAGATTTTAAGGGGATTTTATTTCTTTATATCTATTAATATAAATATTCTTTTAACCCTACCTATAAGGCTAGACCTTTTACTTTAAGCTACTTATCTTAACTATTATACAGGTCCTTATATAGTTTTAATATATACCTTTATACTTAAAAAACTATATTAAGTAAGTAATTTACTAAGAATAATTATATATATATAATAGGCCTTTTTTTTTAAATATCTTTTTTATAATTAATTAATTAATTAATTAATATTTTAATAAACTAACTAATTTTTTTTTTTTAATTTTAATTTCTTATTACTATTTATTCTTTATATAATTAACTTAGCTAAGCTTAGGGATAAAAGGTATTTACTATAGTATTTTAAATATTATCTTACTAATTAAAGCTTATTAGCTTTATAGGTATAAAAGTAGCTTAAGTCTTTAAAGTTAAAAAATAAAAATATTTAGGTTTTCTTTAAATAAGTAAAGCCTAGGTTTTTAGTTTTTTAATTATTTTATAAAAATAAACCCTTAGGTTTTAAATTATTCTTTTAGTAGTTTTTTTATCTTTACTTATTATCCTATAGTAAGCTATATATAAGGTATTCTTAATAAATATAGGCTTATTAATTATAGTTATAATAATAGCTTAGTTTAGTATTAGGCTTAAGTAAGTTACTAGTTCCTAGCCCTTAGGCTATAAACTTAGCTATATAACTAGCTTAGGGGTATACTTAATACTAGGTAATAAAGGTAGTAAAAAAAAAGAACTAAGGCTTTAATATCTTAATAATAAAGGTAAAAAGAAAAAGAAACTTAAGCTTTAATATTTTAGTAAATTTATAATTAACTTAAAACCTATATAATTCTTTAGTTTTAGTACTAAAATAAAGCTTATAAGTATTAACTACCTTATTAAGGTAATTTTAATAAACTCTTAGCTAGTAATTATATTTTTTAAAGTTTAAAGGTATTAAATAAGTATTTTATTATTTAAGTAAGGAATAGTTTAAAAATACTAAATAAGTTTTTTTATAGCTTAGTAAGGTAAGTTAAGTACTATAAAGGACTTTAAGGCTAGCCTAGTAGTAATTATATAAGCTAGGTAAATTAAAGCCTTTAAAGGTTATTAAGGCTTATATAAAATAGCCTATAAATTTACTATAAGTAGTAAAATATACTATAGTAATTAATAAGGAAAAGGTAAAGGTATTAAAAGAGTAAAAGGTTATAACTGCTAAATAGTAAGGCATAGGGTAGGATTTATAAAATAAAAGTAGGTCTATTAAATAGAGCGAATTTTTCTAAATTTAATAATATATATTATATAATAAAGAAGTTAATAATAAATTAAAAAAAAAGAAGTTCTTAAAGTAAAAAGACTTAAAATATATATAAATATCTTAAAAAGTAAGTATTATAATTCCTAAAAAGAAATAGCCTTAATAGTAATAAATTAACTATTATAAAAACTACTAGAATTTAAAGAAAATTATAATATACTTTTTTTTTAATTTAAAAGGCATTAAGCTTTAGTAGGCTTATAAAGCTTAAATAAAAAAGTAAAGTTTTTCTTAATATATTATAAATTATCTAACTAAAAAGTAAAAATCTAATATATATAATCCTTATTATATAATTATTATATAACTTAAGTTATATAACCCTTTAATTAATATTTTCTTAGTAAGAAATATTTAAAGTTTATAAAAAAAACTTTAATATATAGGACTTACTTAATTTCTTATATTTTACTTAGGTAAGTATATTAATTAAAAGCCTTAATTTTTTTTATTATTTTAGTATATATTTTACCTTAATTAGTTATTTAAATTATAATATATTTCTTAGTTATATAATAAGACCTTTATATAAAGTCAGGTCTTAATAGCCTTCCTTAAAGAAATAACCTTAGTTATTTCTTTAAGTTATAATAAGAAATATAGTTATATCTTTTATAAAAGAAAAATAACTTTTATTTATTATATTTTTATTAAAGGAATTTTTAACCTTTATAAAAGAAAAAATAACTTTTAGTTATATTATATAAGAAAAAATGTATTTATATTTTATTTTTATAAAACTCTTATTATTATAAGTATAAAAACTTTTTTAAAAAATAATATAGTTATTATAAAAAGAAAATACTTTTATTTAAAGAAAAAAGCTTAATATTTATTAAACTAAAAAACTTTTTTATATAGGATTTTTAAGTTAAAAAAAGCTAGTTTTTTATTTTATTAAATTTTATATTTTCTAAACTTTTAGTAAAAAAGTCTACTATATTATCTTTCCCTTTTATAAAAAATATTTTAATATTTCCTTTTTTAACTTTATTTTTAGTAAAATAATAAGCTATATCTATATACTTAGATCTTTTATAATTATTAAAATTTTTAATTAACTATTTAGTAGCTAAGTTATTTATTAAAATAAGGGGTATAGACTTATTATAAGTTATAAATAAATTATTTAATAAATATTTATATAAATAATTTAAAGATTTAGCTTTTTTAGTAGCTTTCCTTAAGGCTATATACTTTACTTTATAGATACTAACTACTATATAGGCTTATTTATTAGTTTTCTAACTAATTAAATTATTATATAAATAAAAGTAAAATCTACTATTAGATTTTTTATTTCTTATATTACTAGCCTAATTAGCATTAGTATAGCTTTTAATAATTAAATTTAAATTATTAAAGTTTATATTATAGTTATATTTTAATTTTAAATTAGGATATTTATTTAAATATTTTTAAATATTATTTAAGGTATTAAAATAGCTTTTATTAGGCTTATTAGTAAATTTAAAGCTAATATTAATTATAAAAGCTATATTAGGCCTAGTTTTTATAGCTAGATATAATAAAAAGCTTATTTCTTTTTAAAATTATAATATATTTTCTTTTAATATAATTTTAGTAAATTTTACTAATTTTTTTATATTTTTTATAAGTATTTTAAAAAATCCTATATTATTTTTATTATATTCTTTTATTTTATTATAAATATATTTAATTTAAGATAAATATATTTTTTTATTTTTTTTATTTATAGTTATATATATACCTAAAAAGTCTTTAACCTTTTTTAAAGCCTAGATAGCTATATCTTTAAAAAGCTTTTTAACTATATTATTTATATTTTTTATATTTAGGCCTATAAAAATTAGGTTATCTATATAATATATAATAGCTATTTTAGCTAATTTATTTATAAAAACCTTACTATTAAAAGGTAATACTTTAAAACTTAAATTTTTAAATAATTTAAAAAGTAATAAATACTAAAGTTTAGGACTTTATTTTAAATTATATAAAGCTTTATTTAATTTTAAAGCTATTTTATTTAAATTTAGTTTTTTATTAAGATTTAATTTTTTATAATTTTCTATAAAACCTTTAAAAATATAATCTTTAAAGCCTATAAAAATAGTTATATAAATTTTTTTATTTATATTAGTATTAGTAAAGGCATTTTTTATATTATATTACTATAAATAATAGTTATTAGCTATAGCTATTATAAATAAAATTTTAATAATTTTAAGCCTAGCTATAGTAATATAGGTTTTAATATAATTTAATAAATATATTTAATTAAATCCCTAAACTATATATTTAAATTTATATTTAATAATATTATTATTATTATTAGTTTTTATTTTATATACTTAGTAGCCTTTTATAGCTATTTTTTTTTTTAAAAAAAATACTATATTTTAAGTTTTTTACCTAATTAATTTTATTATTTTTATTTTTATAAATTTAATTTATTTATAAGCTAAAGCATAGCTTATAGCTTAATTATAGTTATTAGGTTTTATTATATTATTATTTTTTACTATATTTAATATAGTAAAGAATTTTATATAGTTTTTATAAAAATTAGTAAGCTTTTTAGGTATTTTTACTATTATTTTAAGCTTATCTTTATATATTATATTAAGTTAAATATTATTTTTTATAGATTTATTAATTTAAAGTAAGTTATTAAAAGTTATTTTATTATTTATATTCTTTTTTAAAAAACTATTTTTTATAATAGTTATATTTTTAAATATAATAACTTTTTTTTTATTAAAATCCTAAATTTTATAGCTATTAGGTAAATAGCCTATAATAACTTCTTTAAAAGCTTTAGTATTTAATTTAAATATAAAGTTATTATTTTTATAATATACTATAAAGCTAAAGGTTTTTATATTATATAAATCTTTTATATTTAATATAATATTATCCTTAGCTTTTAAGGGACTTAAATTATTTTTTAAAGTAAAATATAAGCTTTTATTATATATATATATAGTAGCTTTTAAGGCTTTACCTTATAGATAAGTAAGTAAATTAGCTATAAATAATAAAGCCCTAATTATAGCTAATATAGTCCTATTTATCCTTTTTATAGTACTATTAGGTTCTTTAGTATAAAAAGGACTAGTATTATAAATAATACCTTTATAAATATAATAAGGTTTTATTTTATATATATATTCTTTAGTATTATTAAAAAAGAATTTTTTTATAGTTATATTATAAGGATTATTTTCTATTTTTACTTTAAATATCTTAAATTTATATTTTATTAAATAAACTTTTAAATATCTAGTTACCTTATTTATAAAGGTAATAAAATAAGTATAGTTATTATAAGTAGGTATTTTAAAAGGTCTTTAAATATTACTAACTATTTTATTTAAATATTTATATTTAGTTTTATTAAATAGTTTATTTATTTTATTAATAGCTTTAGCTTTAAAGTATATTTTACATTCTTTTATTTTCTTTATATCTTTTATTTTATAATAATATTTATAATTATTATTATTATTATTATTTTTAAAAATAATTTTTTATAAAGTCTTAAGGTAAAAATACCCTAGCTTTAAATATAATTTATATATATTTATATAAATATTAGTTTTATTTATTAATAAAGTAATAGGTATTTTATTATTATTATAATTATTTTTATATATTTTTAAAGGTATATTATATAGTTTATTTTTTAAATATCCTATAGCTAAAAGATTATTTTTTTTTAAAAGGTATAAATTATTTTCTTTAATAATAAAAGTTATTTTAAGTAAAGAGAAATAGCTTATAATATTTACTTTTATTTTAAGTATATAATAATAATTATATAAAATAAATTTATTATTATTATTATTAAAATTAACTATTAAATTTCCTTTTCCTTTTACTACTATAAAAGTAGCTTTTTCTTAGTTAATTTTAGTATTTATTAATTTATAATTAATAAGGAAATTTTTATTAAATACTATATACCTAGAGGTATTTATATTTTAAATAAAATTAGTAATATTTTCTTTATAGTTATAAATAGGACTTTTTACTTTATATTTTAATAGATTTCCTTTTAAATCTTTAAATAAAAAGTTTATTAAAGTTTTTATTTTATTTTTATTAGTATTTTACTTTTTTAAGAATAAAATAAAGTTATATACCTTTAGGGAGCTATATTTAAAAATATATTTAAAATCTAAATTTATTTTAAATAGAAATTCTTTTTTTTTTTTTTTTTTTTCCCTTTTTTTTTTAGCTACTTTAGCTATAAGAAGTTTTTTTATATTTTTATTTTTTATTTCCCTTTTAAGCTTAGAATTATTCTTTTTAAGATTTTTATAGGTTTTTATAACCTTATTATTATCCTTAACTTTAAAATTCTTAAAAGCCTTATTAAAGTATAGAAAATAGCAGTCTTTATTTAAATATTTTATAATTTTATAATAAAAGTATTTATTAGCTATTTTCTTCTTTTTCTAAGGTTTTTTACCTTTATAAGTATTTTTATTAAATAAATATACTTTAAAATCTTTACTATATAGCCTTTTAGACTTATTTATAAGGCTAGAAGTTAGATTTTTTATAGTATAAAAATTAAAGTTTTTTCTTAAAGCCTAAAAGATATTAATTATATAAAAAAAGTAATTATTATTTAAATTATTTAAAATCCAGGTTATAATTACTTTTCTAGGTATAATAATATTTTTAAATTTTAATTTATTTATTACTTTTTTTACCTTATTTAAATATTCTTTTATAGTAAAAAAATTACTTAAATTAAAGTTAAAAAATTCTTTTATAATTAAGAATTTAAAAGTAAATTTAAAAAAATTATATATATTTTTTAAAGAATTCTAAGCCTTTTTAGTAATAATATAGTATTTTATTTATAATAAAAAGCTATCTTTTAGATATAATTTTATATTAGTTAAAGCTTTTTTACTTTTATTAATAAAACTATTATTTACTAAAATAGTAAAAAATAGTTTTTCCTTAGCTAAAAAAGCTTAAAGTCTTAAAGCTTAAGTTATATAGTTATTACTTTTTTTTAAGAAAGTAATATTATATTTAATTATTTTTTAAATATATATTAGCTTTTAAGAAATATATAAAAAATAAAAAAATATTATTATACTTAAGAATTATTTATATTTATTTAAACTAAGTCCTTTTAAAGATATTAATTATAGTTATATATAAAAAAGGGTTATATTATACCTTTTCTTTTATAATAAATAGTTTCTTTTAAGTATTATTCTTAGATTTTTAAATCTAGTATATTATTAGTTATAGGTTATAAAAAGAGGTTTTTCTTTTATAATTTACCTTAAAGAAAAGAAAATTCTTTAATTTTAATAAAGTATTTTTTAAACTATTTAGCTTTATAATATATATTTTAAATAATAAAAAAGCTTATAAAGACTGGCTTTTTTATATTTAAATTTAAAATAAGTAATTTATTTTTAAAATAAAAGTTATAAAAAAGTAAAGCTATATTTTTAGATTTTTTTAAAATAAAATAAACCTTAATAGGTATAGTTAAAAAAAAATAATCCTAGGTAGAAATATATAAAAAAATAGTAAAAGTTTTTTTATTTTTTAAATATTTTTTTTTTATAATAATAAGTATACTACTAGGCTTATAACCTATTAAGGCTTATATAAAATAGCCTATAAATTTACTATAAGTAGTAAAATATATTATAGTAACTAATAAAAAGAAAGTAAAAGTATTAAAAAAGTAAAAGGTTATAACTACTAAATAGTAAGGCATAGGGTAGGATTTATAAAATAAAAGTAAGTTTATTAAATAAAATAAATTTTTCTAAATTTAATAATATATATTATATAATAAAGAAGTTAATAATAAACTAAAAAAAAAGGAGTTTTTAAAGTAAAAAGACCTAGAATATATATAAATATCTTAAAAAGTAAGTATTATAATTCCTAAAAAGAAATAGCCTTAATAGTAATAAATTAATTATTATAAAAACTGCTAAAATTTAAAGAAAATTATAATATACTTTTTTTTTAATTTAAAAAGTACTAGGCTTTAGTAAGCTTATAAAGCTTAAATAAAAAAGTAAGGTTTTTTTTAATATATTATAAATTATTTAATTAAAAAGTAAAAATTTAATATATATAATTCTTATTATATAATTATTATATAACCTAAGTTATATAATTCTTTAATTAATATTTCCTTAGTAAAAAATATTTAAAGTTTATAAAAAAAACTTTAATATATAGGACTTACTTAATTTTTTATATTTTACTTAGGTAAATATACTAATTAAAAGCTTTAATTTTTCTTATTATTTTAGTATATATTTTACCTTAATTAGTTATTTAAATTATAATATATTTCTTAGTTATATAATAAGACTTTTATATAAAGTTAAGTTTTAATAAAAGTAAAGAAGTTAAATATATTAATAATATAAAGCTATAGCTCTAGCTATATATAAGGACTAGTAATAACTTTTATAAAAAAAAATCTAACTAATTAAATAGATTAATTACTTACTAAGGCCTTAATTAATAAAAAAAACTATTAAAATTTAATATAATACTATAAATATTTACTTTAAGTTTTATAAGTTTAATAACTTAAAGGCTTATTACTTAGGTTAGCTTTATTATAAAAATAAATATATAAAACTTTTTTTTTCTTTAAGTAAGTATATTATTATAAAACTTAAATTTAATTTATTAAAGCTTATACTTACTTTAATTAGATTTTATTTTTAAGCCTAGCTTTTTAATATAAATATAGTTATATTTCTTAAGGTAATTAAATAGCTATAACTTATCTAGGTTTTAAGGAATACTTTAAACCTATTTTAAAAGTTTAACTTACTTATATACTTTCCTTTAATATATAGCTTTAGTTAGCTTACTATCTTTTTCTTTTTTTTAGTAAAAGTACTTTTTAATTACTACTTTAAGCTTTTTAAAAATAGCTATTTTAGTTAAGGAGTAAGCTAGATCCTTTTAGTATTTAATAAAGCTAGGTTTTATAACTTTTTAAAAAATTAATACTTAATTACTATATTAAAAGTAAGTATTATATTAAAAAGGCTTTTTTTTACTATTAATATTTAGTATAAAAGGTAATTTAAAGCCTTTTATAGCTATATATATAAGGCTAATATAAGATTATATAGCTAAACTAAGTAATTAAATAAATAGTAATTTATAGCTATTAAAATTAAGCTAATATATTAATAAAAGTATAAAGTAATTAAAGTTATATAAACTATTATATAGTACTAGCTATTTTCTTTAAGCTAAGACTATAGCTTTAATATAAGAAAATTAGCTTTTTTTATAAATATTAAAGATATAAAGTTAACCCTTTACTTAATTTTATAAAATAAAAACCTAGTATTTAGTATTATTAAAGTAAATTATTAAGCTAATAAACCTTTTTTTAGTAATTACTTATTTTTAATTAGTAAAGAAAGTATAAAAGCTAAAGTTTATTTTAACTTTTAATACTTTATTTAAAAGCTTTTTTTTATAGTACTAGCTAATTAATTATTTAGTATTAATTAATATAAAAAGGTTAGTAAAGCTTTTATTACTTATAATAATAAAGGCCTGCTTATAAATATAGTAAATATTAGTTATTTTATATAAAGTTATTATTAAAAGCTATATTAAAGTCTTATTACTAATATATTAATTTTACTTTATTTATTTAAGTAATTAAACTAGTAAGAAATAGTAACTAATTTAAGTTATATTAATCTTACTATTTTTTAACTATACTTTAAAGCTATTTAATACTAATACTTTTTTAGTAATTACTTTATATTACTAAAAAAAGTATATAATATTATATATTAAAAAATTAAATAATTTAAGGTTTTTTTAGTTTTTTTATAAGTAAACTATAATAAGTTATATTATAAAGATTATATTAAAATAAAGGTTATTAGTATTATTATATTTTTTAATATTATAAAAGTCTTTTTTATTATTTTTAATATAGTATTTTTTATAGATAATTAAGTATTATATAAAGTTATTAATAAAGTAATAAAAATAATACTTATTTTTTTTTTTAAGTATAAATAAGGGGGTCTAGTTAGGGATTTTACTATATATATATAAAAACTTACTAATTTAGTAGTTATTATTAAATATTATTATAAGTAATAAGAAATAAATTATAAAGAAAATAAGGCTTTTATTAAACTTAAAAGGTATAAAAATTAACTAATTAAATATTTTTAACCTTAATATAATAAAAGAAATATATATATAAATATAAAATTTATAATAATAAAAGTATAAGTTAGGGCAAGTTAGGAATAGCTTTAAGTATTTTTAAGGTATAAAGGTAAGAAAGTAAGTTAGTTAATAAAGTAAAAAGTATATAATATATTAAATAAAAAAAAAAAAAAAAATTAAAAAAAAAAAAAAAAGCTTTTTATACTTAAAAAAACCCTTTATATAGCTATATTAGTAATTTATTATAACTTATACTTAAAACTTTTATTTTAAACTTAAAATCTTTTTCTTTTTTATTACTTTTTACTTTATTTTTTTTTTTTTAATTTCTTTAACCTTTACTTTAACTTTTTTTATTTAATTAATTTCTTTTTTTACTTTTAACTTTTTTAATATTAATACTTACTATTATATTTACTAAAGCTTTTAATAGCTTTAACTTTTTTAAAAAAAAAAAAAAACTTTTTTAAATCTTATTATAGTTACTAATTATTATATTTATAAGTTTAAGTTTTTTTATAAAGTTAATTATTATTAGTAATTATATAATAGTATTTAAATTAGTATAAAAGGCTTTAAAAATTTTATTTTTTTTATACTTATATATATTATTATCCTTTTTATTATTTATTATATTAACTAATTCCTTAGGTTTTTAATTTCTTTAATATTTAAATTTATATTAGTATAGCTCTTAACTATATATACTATCCTTTATATATTAAGCTTTTATATTTTTTTTTTTTTAATTTTTTAATACTAATTATTAAGTTAATCTTTACCTTTTAAAAAAATATATTTATATATATTAGCTAAAGTAATATTACTTTTATTAAATAGCTTACTAAGTATACTTATTAATAGCTTTAATTTATATATATTTTAGCTAAGTTTACTTATTATTAAGACTAGTTTTTTTCTAAGCTTATTAAAAGTAAACCTTATTTTAAAGCCTTTTTAATTAGTTTTTTTAGCTTTTATAATTTTAAAATATATTAAAATTATATTAATTCTTACCTTTTTATTACTAGCTAAAATAATAAGTATTTTCTTTAGTCTTTTTATTATTATATTTTAATTAAAAGTTTTTAAAGTAATTAATATTTTAATTATATTTAAAATATAAAGGTTAATTATAATTAGTATTTTTTTTTTATTTACTAAGTTAATAATTTTTTATTTAGCCTTTTTAAGGCTTTATTATTAAAAAAAGATAGTATTATTAAAGTAGGCTTTTTTTTATAAGCTAAAAAGACTTACTAAGTTTTTATAAATTAATTAAATTTTTAATTTTTTTAAAAAATTACTAGCTAGTAGCTTATAATACTATAAAATAATAAACTAAATAGTATAGTAATAATTAAAAGTATTAAATTTATAGTTAATTAGTTAGTAAGTAAAAAATAAAGTATTTTTAAATAGTAAAAATTAAGTTTATAGTATAAAATTTATAAAACTAAGTAATTAGTTAGTACTTTAGCTTTTAAAATTATATTTTCCTTATAATAAATCTTATTTTATTTAAACTTTTTAAGGTTTATATTTTAAAAATTTATAATTTTAATATTATATTTAAAAAATCTAAAATATATTTAATACTTATTTAAAATATTAAAAGTATATTTTTAATATATTTAATATATTATTTAGGTATTTAAGTAATATTTAATTTAAATTTAAAGTTTTTAAAGTATATTTAAGTTAACTTATTTTTTTTTTATTTAAACTTTACCCTTTTTATTTTAGTAAAATATTAATTTTTTAAAGTTATTTTTTTTTTATTTTAAGTAATTTTTTACTTTTAAAGCTTTATTTAGTATTTTATATTTATATTTTTTAAGTATTTCCTTTTTAGTTTTTTTTTAATTTATATTTTTTTTTTAACTTAGGTTTTTTATACTATTTATTTTTTTTTTTTTTTATATAAAGTAATTTCTTTAAAGATTATAGGCTTTTTTTTTTAATAGTATTTTTTTTAAGCCTTTTTTTTTATATTATAGTATTATAAGTTTTCTTTTTTTATATTACTATTTACTTTTTTCTTTTTTACTTAAAGTAAAATACTATAAAATACTTTTAATATTAATAATCTTAAAATTTATATTTTAATTACTTTAAAGCTAAGGCCTTTAAGATTTTTATTAATTAATTTAAAATTAATTAATTAGTTTATAGGTATTTTTTTTACTTTTTAAAAGCCTTTTTAATTATACTTTAAAGTATATTTTTAAACTATAATTTAAATTTAGTATAAGGTTTAATATACTTAAGTCTTTTTTTTTTATTTTTACTATTATTAATTTTATTTTTAAAGTTAAAAATTACTTTAGCTTATAGTATTAATTAAGTTACTTTTAGTTTTAGTTAATTAAATAGTTTAATATTTTTAGTACTAAAAATAAGGCTATATAAAGGTATAGTGCTTTTCTTTTTTTTATTTAACTTTAAGTCCTTTTTATAAGTTTACTACTTATTTTTATTTTTAATAAACTTTTAAAGCTAGTTTTTATAAACTAACTTATTTAAAGGCCTTATTATACCTAGCTTTTAAAGTAAGTAAAAGTTAGCTTTAAAGTAATACTTAATAATATAAAAAGGGCTATTTTATTTTTTAGTTATTTTATACTTAATTAATATATTATTTATTTTTAAAATATTATATTTAAAAATAAAGTTTTTAACTCTTAAAGGCTATTACTATATTTTATACTTAAGCTTTTTATTATATTAAGCTATTACTTATTTTTAGTATTTAATAACCTTTACTTTTACTTTTTTTATATTTACTTTTTTTATTTTAAAAATATAAATTTATACTTTAAGTCTTTTTTTTAATATATAAACCTTATTTTAATAAATTAATTACTATATAAGGTACTTAACCTTTAATAAGTATATAAGCTCTTAGCTATATATTAAATAAAAAAAAAAAAATTTATAAAACTTTTTTAGTATTATTTATTTAGTAAATAAAGTATACTTAAGGTTATTTACCTAAGTATATTTTTCTTTATACTTTAACTTTTTTAAAACTTTTTTAAAAATATAATATTTATATTTATTTAGGCTATTTACCTTAAGGTTATATAGTAAGGTTTTAATAATCTTTATACTATATTACTAAAAAACTTTTAGTAGCTTTTTTTTTATTTTAAGTTTTTTATTTATTATTATAATTATAATTATTTTATAATATAAAATAAGGCTTTTAATAAAATATATTATTACTTTTATTAATAATACTTTTAATAGCTTAACCTTTATTTAACTAGTTAAATTATAATATACTTTAAGTAAATACTTATATTTTTAATTATTTAGTATATACTAAGTATTAAAATAAACCTTAATAAAGAAATTACTTAGTATTATATATTAAACTTTCTTTTTAAAGTATTATAAGTAGTATTTTTAATAAGTTTTATAAAATTTAACTATAGCTATTATATTTTTTTAATAGTTTTTTTAGTAATACCTTTTTTTAATAAAGTTTACTATAATATTATATTCTTTATAGTTACTAGCCTTATAGTATTACCTAATTACTTACTTTTAAATTACTAAGTTTTTTTTAATTAGTATTAACTACTTTTATTACTATTATAGGTACTTTTAAAGTTAATAGCCTTATATAAAAAATACCTTATTTTATTTTTAAAAAGTATAGTATTAAGAATTTATTATTCTTAATAGCCTTTATAATATTAATAAGTATTAAGCTAAGTATTTTAACTTAAGTATATAGTTTTTATTTAAAACCTTAAGGAAACTATTAATTTTAATTATATTAAAGTAAAAGTTAATAAAGTTTTTTATATTTTCTTTAATTTTTATATTTAATTAATTAAATAGTTTTATTAACTTATATAATAATTTATTAATAACTTTATTCTTTAAACCTAGTATATATTTAACCTTAAAGTTAAAAAGTAATAAGTAACTAATTTATTAAAAAATTAATAACCTAGGTATATTATTTACCTTACTATTTAGCTAGTATATTAAAACCTATATATTAATTTTTAAAGTAAACTTAATATTATATATTATTTTCCTAAGCCTTTTAAATATATATAAAGTTACTTAATACTTTCTTTTTATTATATTATATATTAACTTTACCTTATTTTAAAGACTTAATTTAAACTATACTAAATAATATTTCCTTTTAATAACTTATATTAATACTACTCCCTAGCTAGTTAAGCTTATATTAACTATTAAAATAACTTTTTTTACTTTTTTAGTATAATTAAAAGTAATTAAAAAAAGTAATTATATAATCCTAGCTTTTAAAGTATTTATTACCTTTTATTTTAACTAATTTTAATAAAACTTAATATCTTTTTAAAGTAACTTTATAAAAGGCTTAGTAATTTAAGTAAAGTAATAAATTTATTACTTATAGTATTTAATAATCTTAAAAAATAACTATACTTTTTTTATATTAATATACTTTTTTTACTTTATAATTTTAATTACCTTAGTATTATTAAAAGCTTTTTTATATATTTTATAAAAATACTTTACTATAACTATTATTTTTTAGTAAAACTAGCTTTTTTTTTTTATTATAATATAGCTTAATAGTTTAATATTAAAAAAAACCTTATTAATATTAATAAAGTATTTAAGTATATACTTTTTAATTCTTAAGGTTACTTTTTTTTTATTATAAGTAATAGTTAGTTTTTTAATATAAATATTATTAAAAAAGCTTTATAAACTTTAAAGATAAAATCTTTAAAAATATAAATAATATTTTTTATAAATTATATTATTAAGTTTATTATACCTTAAGGTAAATTATATATTTTTAATAGTTTTATTAATATATTAAATATAATTATATTTTAACTTTTTTTATTAAAAAAAAACTAATTATATTTTAAGAAAAAGTTTAGTAATAATATAACTTTATATATAATAAAATTTACTAAAAACTTATTTATATATAGTAAAGATAAGCTATTTTTTATAGTTATTTTATTTATTAAAATTACTAAATTAATTAAATAAAAGTTTTTATTTTTTTTTATAATTAAAAACTATAGATTTTAATAAGTATTATATAATTTCTTTAATACCTTTTAAGTAAGTTATTTCTTTAATAGCTAAATAATTATTACTTTATATTTTTTTAAGATAGGAATATTTTTAGCTTACTATACTTTATAAAGTATAACTTTTAAAACTTATAAAAAAGCTATAATTAGGTCTAGCTATTTATACTTTATAAAGTTTTATATTAATACTACTTTTTAATTATATATTACCTTAAAAAATATATTTAGTTTAGCTTTTATTAATATATTACTTATTTAATTTTTTAATATTAATAGCCTTTTTCCCTTTAGCTTATTACTTTACTTAATCTTAAAAAACTTAAAAATAATTTACTTAAAATACTTTACTATAATATTTAATATATTTTTAATTTTAGCTTATTTTTTTTTCTTTTAAAAGGAATTTTTATTTAAAATTAATTTATTTAAAAGTATATTATTTATAAAGTAAATTTTAACTTTTTTATACTTATATATTATATTAACTTTAATATTTATTATTTCTATACCTATACTTTTTTTTAATTTCTTTTTTATTTAGCTAGCTATATTTATATACTATTTAATTTCTTAAGATATAGCCCTAAAGACTTTTTTATATTACTTTATACTCTTTTTAGTAATTAGCTTAATAACCTTTTTCTTAAACTCTTAGCTTATTACTTTAATTAAAAATAAAATATTATTTTTTTTAAGCTTATTATATTCTTAACTTTTAGCTTAATATAAAAGTTAATATTTATTTTAAATTAATTAATCCTTTAGTTTTAATTTATACTAGCTTTTATTTAACTAATTTTATAGCTAAGGTAATAAACTTTATATTACTTAAGTAATAAATTAATAATATTAATTTATTTTTTAGTAAATAATTAAATATTAAGTAAATTAATTTTATAAAAAGTATTTTAAAAATAAAAAAAACTATAACTTTTTATAAAGTAATAAAAAAATACTATAAAACTTAAGTATTTACTAAGTATACCTTAGCTTTAGCTTATTTTATTATTTTAAGTTTATTTTCTATATAAAATATTATTATAACTTTAGCTTTAATAATTTTTAGCTTATAGTTTTTTATAATCTTTTTTAAAATAATATTTTCTTTAAACTTAGTATTTACTATAGCTTTTATAACCTTTTTATTAAGGTTTTTAAGTTTAATTATAATTTTTAATAGCTTTTACCTTTATATTAATACTTTATTTTTACTTTAGTTATAAAGATTTATATTAAGGTTATTAATTATTATATTCTTTAGGCTTTTATTATAAAAAACTATTTTATTTTAATAAAAGGCTTTAAATACTTTTTATAGGTTAAATAGTTAAGGTATAATATATTAGCTTATAGTTTAAATAACTTTTTTAGTTTTATAAAAAGTACTTTTATTTTTAATAATTATATACTTTTTTCTTTTTAAGTTAGGTTTTTTATAATTTTATAAAAGCTTATTTAACTAATTAATTTATTTTTTATTATTAATTTTAAAATAAATAGTATAAATTTTAGTTATTATATTTATTTATTTTTAGTAATTATTATTATAATTTTACTTAGTAAATTAAATTATATTTATAAAAATTATATTATCTTAGCTTACTTTTATATTTTTTATTATTTAATATAAAATTTTAGTAATACTATTAGCTATATCTTTAAGTTTTTTTATAATTTTTTTACTAAGTTAGGAATTAAGTATTATTATATTTTAAATAGTAATTCCTATCTTTTTAATATAAAAGTTTAACTTAATTTTATAGTAAACTTACTTTTAGTAAGCTTTAAGTTTATTTAATTTTTTAAATTTCTTTTTTTACTTAAAAAGACTAAAACTCCTTAAGTTTCTTAGTAAAGTTCTTTATTTTAAGACTTTAATAGCTTTAACTTTCTTTTTATCTTTAATATATATATACTTTTTTATATTTATATTAATATTAATACTAAAGACTTATACTTTAATAAGTAATAAAAGTATTTTATTTTTTAAATTTATATTTAAACTATTATTAAATATAATAAAATTTATTTAAATTAACTTTAAGGCTTTAAGCTAAGTTTAGTTATATAATTTATTAGTAATATTTATAAGTAAATAAGTATTATCCTTAAGGTAAGTATATAAAAAAGTATATAGTTTAAGGTTTAGCTACTTATTTAAATATTTTTAAATAATATTTATAACCTTACTTTATATATTCTAGCTAACCTTAGTATTATTATAAGCTATTATCTTTTTAGTATTTATAATAAAATAAAACTTAAAGAAGTAAAGGACTTAAATATAAACTAGCTTTTTAATATTAAAATTACCCTTTACTTTATATACTAAGTAAGGTAAAATAGGTATTTTATAGTACTTTATTTAAACTATATTACTTATTATATTATAATTTACTAGGCTATTTTTCTTATTATACTTTAAATTATAATAGCTTTTAAAAAAGTATTTTTTTTTAATATAATACTAGTATAAGTATTATTACCTTTAATTAGTATAGTTTATATTAACTTTTATATTATATTTTTTTTTTAATAAATTATTTTATTTAATAGTTATAAAGTAAGTTTAAATTATAGTATATTATAGTTAGGCTATTATTTAGTTTATAGCCTTTTTATTTATTTACTTATTAATTATATTTTATATTATATTTTAAAAAAAGCCTTTAAGTTTACTTATAGTATTAATATATATTTTCTTTATAAGGTTAGTAAGGTTATTTATAGTAACTTTTATAATTATTTTTTATTTTTTTTTAAAAATAAGCTTAAAAATTATTTTTATAAATTTAACTTTAGTAACTTATAAAAATACTAAAATATTTTTAATATCTTTAAAATAATAATAATTCTTAGCCTTAAAGATTTTATTATTAGCTATTTATTTAATTATATAAGTAAAATTACTATAAAGTATAGCTTTTATTTTATTTTAGCTTTTTTTAAATTAAAGTAAAACCTTATTAAAGACCTTTTAATATATAATATTTAGTATATTTTTAAACTAGTTTATTATATCTTTATAGTTAGGTTTTATTTTTTTAAACTTAAACTAGTAATATATTAACTATTTAATTATTTAAAGGTAGTTATTTAAAAGCTACTTTAAGTTTAGCTTTTTAAGCTTAGTCTTAAGGCTATTAAAAGTAGTATTATCCTTAGCTATAAATATTTTCTTAAGGTTCCTTTTTACCTTTTCCTAACTATAGCCTTTATAGACTTAATATATATTATTAATAAAAAAAAGGACTATAAAAGCCTTTAAAGTTATTATATACTTTTTTTTAAGTATATTAAAGTTATTTATATAGTATTTAAAGTAATAAAAGTAATTAATAATATTTTTATTATTAAACTTCTTAATATATAAGGTAATATTACTAACTATAATATATAGTTTATAATAATCTTTAATAGCTATAATAATAACTTAAAGCTAAGTAATAATTATAATAAAAGCTATTATAACTAGCTAAGATTTTACTTTTATAAAAAAAGTATTTATTTTATTAAATTAAAAAAAAGTATTAGTAAAGTTTATTATAGTAAATATTAAGTAATTAATTAATTTACTTTATTTTAATATAGTTATTTTATTTTTTTATACTTTATATAATTTTCTAAAAGTATTTTTTATATTTATTTTCTATAAAACTATTATACTAGTTATTATTATAATTACTAGGTTTTTTATAAAGACTTAAAATATTACTAATATAAAAATATCTTATAGTAATACCTTAAAGACCTATTTAATTAATTAGTTTTAAGGAATATTATATTAAAATTCTAAGGTATTACTAATATTAGCTATCTTAACTATCTTAAGGAAAAGTTTTTTTTAAGTCTTAGCCTTAAGATAAGGATTTTAATTAATTTTATTTTTAACTAAGTAAGTAATTTAAAAGTATAGTATAGTATTATTATAGTATTACTAAGTTAAGATTACTTATATTAAGTTATTAAAATAAAAGTTATTAAAATTATAGTTATTAAAAGGTAATACTTTTTTAATATAAAAAGTAAGTATAAGGTAATCTTAGCTTAGTAACTATAATATTACTTTTTATATTTAAAAGGTATTTAGTTTTATTACTTTTAGCTTAATAACTAAGGGATTTATTACTATTTACTATTTTTATAAGTAAATTATTATTATTATTATTATTATAACTTTTTACTTTTTATTTTTTTATTTTAATATTTTCCCTTTTAATAGTATTTATAGCTTTTAAGTAATATAAAAAAGCCTTTTAATTTAAATAATTAATTAGTTTTAAAGTCCCTTTAGCTAGTAACTATTAATAAAGTAAATTATCTAGGTTTTAAGGACTAATTTAAAGGTAAAAAATAATAATAAAAAAAAAACTATAAAAAATAATAATTTCTAATAGTTTTAATTATAAGTTAAGTATAAATAGCTACTAAGGTTTAATTAAAATAAGGTCTTTATTATTAAATAGGAAATTAAGTAATTAGTTTAATAGTATTAAATATAAAGATAAAAAGTATAAAATTTAATTTAAAAAAGTATAAAAAAGCTAAGGTCTTAAGGGAATTCTATCCCTTTATATTTATTAATATAAATATCCTTTTAACCCTACTTATAAGGCTAAACCTCTTACTTTAAGCTACTTATTTTAATTATTATACTACTAATAATATATAAAAAAAAAGTTATTTATATAAATACTTTATTAGTAACCTATTAATAACTATTTTCTATTATTTTTTAATTATAAATATCTTTTACTTATTTTTAAAACTTATAACCTTTACTATTATTTATAAATTAATTACTATTATTTATATTATTAAGCCTGCTTTAGTCTTTTTATAACTTAAATTTTATTAACTTTTATCTTTATATACCTTTAAAAAGACCTAAACTAAGTAAGACTTATTATATTAATTTATAGTAATTATTATAAATTAAAAGCTAAATTAAAAAACTTAATTTTTAAATTATTAGTATTAAGTAATTAGCTAGAAACTAGTAATACTTTTTTTATAAATAGTAAATATTTAATTTATTATATTTTAAAATATTTAAATATACTTTTTATATTAATTACTATAAATAATTACTATAAATATATTATATTAATATTACTTTTAAAAGTAATATAAAAAAAGTATAATATTACCTATAAGTACTTATAAGTACTTTTTAATACTTATATATATTATAAGTAATATAAAACCTTTTTAAAATACTTATAAGTATTTATATATAATATTATTTACTTAATTATATATTTAAGTAAATAGGTATTAAGCTATTATTAAGTATTTATAGGAATTTTAAACCCTAGTTAGTAAGTATACTTTTAATTATTAAAGCTAAATTAAGCTAAGTTCTATAGACCTTATTATATTTTAATAAAATAATATAACTTTTTATTTTAAGAAAGTATTAGCTATATAGTATTTTTTATTATTATCTTAAAGTAATTTTTATATTTTATCCATTTTCTATATTTTCCTTACAAGAGTGTAAATAAAACCAGGATAACAACATGTTAGTTAGCGGGTTTAGCTTAGTTAGGAAAGCGTTAGACTGAAGTTAAACTTCAATCCTTACCAAAATTAAGTAATATCTAAAGGTCGTGTGTTCGATCCACACAAACCGCATCGATTTTCTTTTTGCACTCTTGTCCCATAACCGTACCACAAATTTGCATCAGCACTGCTTTACGACGCTATTAGCAACTCAGCTTCAAAGCGCGATATTAGGCCAGTCAATGCTGACATTTCAGTTCAAGGTCAGAAGCGACCTTGAAGTGCCTAATTTTAGAACCAAGATTATCAGATCCCTGTTTCCTGTCCCCAAAAGCTTAGGGTCTCTACTCTAAGTAACAAAAGTCTTTAGGCAAGCTTAGTATGAATTTAGACGATCCTTAGATTAGCTATTTCTAATACTTAGGGTCAAGGTCGCCCCTCTAGTCTATTTTCTCGTCTCCCCAGGCCTGCTCAACACAGCCTCTATTAGGCAGCATTCTTACCTGTCTCCCAATCTTGCCCTCAACATCACATCGAATCTACATTGCTTATCCTTAAATTCAGCTCAAACGCTCAGATTGAAACGTTAAAATGACAGAGAATGTCGACCACGGCCCCAAGACCATGTCCGTCAATGGCGAAGTATCTGCAACGATCTACAAACCTCTGGACAATAGTCAACAAGAAATCCAACTTCTCACGCTTCTCCCGCCTCGAGATGGAAACACAGATATTCATTACACCCTTTCACACGCCGTACTTAACGCCTCATCTGAGAATCCAATGTATGAGGCCCTATCGTATGTTTGGGGCGAGCCCGATTTTTCGGAGCCGATAATTCTCAATGACCATACTTTCTATATCACACCGAGTTTGAAGTACATTCTGTCGTGTTTAAGGCAAAGAGATGACCAACCGCGAGTTATTTGGGTTGATGCGATCTGCATCAATCAGTCAGATGTCGAGGAGCGGGGTCACCAAGTCGCTCTCATGCGCGAAATCTACTCAAACTGCCACCGAGATATCGCATGGCTAGATCCGATGATCGGCAACAACGATGTCAAGGCTCGTGAGCTCTACAGTCATCCTGATCTTGAAGTGGAAGAAGAATGGGTGCAAAACGGCATGGCCTTTATGCGCGAAATTGCGGAGAAGAACCCACAGACTCTGAAAGAACTCCAAGACCGGGCCCGAGAAGGTTATCGTCTCCTCACGGGCTCTCAGTCTATGCTAAGTGCTGTCTTTGATCAACCGACTCTCTGGGGGCGGTTGTGGGTCATGCAGGAGCTCTCTTTGGCTCCGCGATTGACGCTTATGTCTAGAGATGCAGAGCTGAGCTGGGATGTCCTGAAGAACCTCTTCAAAGACGAGCCATACTTCGACGCGTTCCACATGGGCAGTGAGAGTAGTCATTCTCCATCATACTACAAGGATTTCAGTGAAGTTTTCGTCCCCATCAAGCTGATCGAGGACCAACGTCGCCTCATGTCGCAAGGCAAAGGCAAGGGTTCCAAGCTTATGGATGTGTTGGTCCGATTTCGTGAGATGGAGTCGACAAATCCGCGTGACAAGATATTCGGGCTTTTAGGCCTAGTGACGGAGGATCACGGTATCAAGGTCGATTATATGACGTCAGTGCCAGAATTGTATCAGCAGGCCACAGTCGCCCTGATCAATCTCGCGGGAAACTTGGATATTCTTTGCCAAAATCCTTTTGAACGCCCAGAGGGGCCCACAGCGCTACGGTGCGTCGATCGGACAGAGGAACAGCAGAATAAGCTGCTATCTTGGGTGGCTGAGTACGATGGCAAGCGTCGGCAATGTGTACCGATGCTCTTTGCCCAGCGCGACATATTCAACGCTGGAATCAAGAGCTGCGAGACCCCATGCCGACTTGTCGGCCCCGAAAAAGATATCCTGGTCACGAAAGGCACCATCCTTGGAACAGTCGCACCCATTCTCCAGGACGACAAAAACAAAAACCTTGGGGCTTTCGATGTCATGAATCTGTACCTCGGCAGGGAAGCCCTTGAGCAACCCCAAGAACATCTGTATGCCCCGAAGTTCGGCGGTAAAGAGACAACAACAGCAGGTGAGACTGCCATCCGCGCATTCTGGCGGACGATGGTGAAAGATTGCACGCTACCCCCAAGAATGCGTCGTTTGAGACAAACCGAGATTGAGCGGCTGGATGTCGAGAACCAAGGGGAGTTGAGGGATGGTAGGAGCTCGCTCCAGACATACCGTCTACACTTTGGCAACAAATACTCGAGATCTGTATTCAGTTACCAGCCCGCCGACGACCAAGATCTCGCCAAACTTGACATCGAGGGTCAAATCTCACATCATTACAGCTCTAGTGGCTTCATGTTCGCGGTCACGGATAACGGGCTCTTTCTAGCAACGCGCTTTGCTGCGAAGGAGGGTGATGTCGTGGCTGTCCTCGACGGTGGAAAGGTACCTTTGGCGCTACGCAAGGTTGAATCTAGAGATGGTGTTGAAGGGGACTTGTATATGGTCGTTGGCTCGACCTACGTGCATGGCTTCATGGACGGTGAGGCAGAGGTTGGTGTGACCGAAGGTTGGTTGGAGAAGCGGGAGATTCTGATCGTGTGATTCTTCAAGGCAAATAAGGGTTTCAGTCATCACAAATTAGGACTCGGGAGAGCTCTTCTCATACGAATTATGGTGATATTTGCTTGGGGCAATCTGAAGTTAGTCCATCTTGGGTCCCATAGTTGGCTGCAAAAAGAAAAGTACCCGACAGACAGATAGCATCTGTCCCACCTTAGAATCAACTCTTCCCATGAGATGAATGTCTAATCGCAACACCTGAATCACTATTCACTGTCCTCCTCGCCCATCAGACCCTTCAAGAACGTTCAAAATTGCCTGAAAGTCACAATCATCCTAGAAGTGGGACTTCAAAGCGGCCTCGTGGTTCGCTTGCGCCTGTTCCAGTCTGCTCTTGGCAGCATATGCTTCTTTCTGAGCTCGCTCAAGCTTGAGTGCACATATAGCGCGAGCATCAAAGGTCTCCTTGACATTCCCCATCGCTAATACGACTTGACTTGGTCGATACAGTCTCCCATAAGCTTGGTTAAAAGCCTCTTCTGCTTCAAGCTTTCGACGACGGGCCTGTACCCTTTCTGCTTGGCTGACTGGCATTGAGCCCTTGCCATGCAACAGTTCTAGCAGCGCTTTCTCAGCTCCATTTTTGGCCGCAAGGGCGGTGTCAAGTTCGTCGGTCATCTTGCGGTGAACGACTTGGATCTGATAAGGGCTCACAGCCCCAAGTACCTTCTCGAAGACTACTCGCTGACTCTTCGATAGGGGCAAGTTCAACGTCTCGTCTTCGTTGTCTTCCAGGAGCCGTTTTGTACCTTGTGGCGGATCTCGTGATTCATCCTCTGTGGACGCTATCGTATCGTGAAGTGGAGAAAGGAGTCGCTGCTTAGCTGACGAATCAAGGGCAGAAGAACTCAATCGAGAAGCGGAGTTGTTTGTCTCGGGGGCTTCCACTTCAGAGTCATCACCTGTCGTGGAACCTGTATAGCCATCAGCGGATGCTCTACATGTCATGGGATCTCGTGAACTTGGGCCTGGCGGCCTCAGTCAGTCTGGCGGGTGTAACTTACCCGAAGACGAACTGCAATCATTGCCTATCTCCGCCGTCGGCAACCTCAAGTTCTTGCTTGCGCAGCTCACCATTTTCCTGGTAAGGCGCCTAGATTGTGAATGCTTATGCTGTGCGTTGCATCCTTCTTTCCTGGTGGCCAAGTCTTGGTCGACAACACTCCTGAGGCATCCGCCAGTCTCCCAGAGAGAAGACAGCGGAATGTTTCTGGTCAGGGCCTTCTCAGTGATGCTCTTCAGGCCTCGGACAACACTCCGGCAAGGTTTGGAAGTCTTCAGCAGATGGGCAGGGAACCAGTCTGGCCCTTGCCACTCTTTGTTCAGCCACTCTATGTTGGCCTCATGGAACCTAAGACTGGCTTCTTTTTTCATCTCAGATCTCGGTTCCCTGATCTGCGCCGTGGGCATGTTGATCTCGAGATCTTGTTTGGGTGAAGCCATGTTTAGCTTGTGCGATCGATGTTCCTTGAGGACGACACTTGGTGTCGGAATGGTACGTGCCTGGCCAAATAAATGTTAGTAGAACTCGAGACAAGCATCTGGGAGACTCACCGACGGCGCTTCGATAGACGAGATGTTTGTCGAATCTGGCGGGCTGCTGTAAAGGCATAGAGAATGCCGTCAAAGAGAAAGCCAAGAGAATCTTTCTGGTGTTGTTTTGAGAAGAACCACAGACGCGAGCTTTGTGCGCGTGATTCAGGAAGGTGACCAGTGACGCGTTAGGCGGGTATTAGCAGGCAGTGCCTGCCAGGTGTTGACTCTTAGGTAAGTTACTGCATCGCGCGCCTGCCTGACACTGGAGGTTCCCGGAGGTGCCTGGCTCAGCTACTCACCTCAGGCTTTTGGGTACCTGCAATGCCCAGATCAAAATTATCATCATTTAGGTAATGGAAAGATAAGACGGATGACTTGGGCTCGTCTCTACCCGTAATGTTTACCCCCTTGGCTCATCAGTCGAGAGCTATAATTACATGCCGGTTCCCCCATGGAGTCGTGGCAGCGATCGCATACATTTCATGTGACAGTGAGGTGCAGATCCGTAGGGCTGACCGCATAACAAATGGAAGCCAGTAAATCTCGATGCCCTCGGCTCAAAAAGTCCAAGACCTTCTGTCAGATCTCACTGCCCGGTACACACAGTTGAGGCAGCGCTGAGAATTCCATTTTTCGGGTGCTCAATCTGTAGATCCGTAACGCGACGGACATTATCAGCCACTCGCCTTAACCCAATCCTCATAATAATTATCTGCACTTGGAGTGAGGTGAAGGTTGAGGACAATCTTAAAAGTTAAGCATGATTCCCTACCGTCGATCTTCCGAACTGCAGTTTATGAGTTTACCAGGCCATTATATAATTCATAATGGACTCAGCATCTCTCCTGTTCTATTTCCTCTCACTCACCATCACCATCACCTTATCGTCATGTCTGATCTATTTTGGAACTTTGTGTGTCTTTACTTACGCCTCTTTGCACTTATCTCACTATAGCAATGGCATATAATCAACACCAGCACACGCAAGGCCAATTTCAAGGCTGGGCTCGGTATAAAATTACCATAAGTTTACGTCTCAGTACCATTGGAACTTGGCGATAGTATTAAAAAAAGTACTCACCCTAGAGCTATAAGATATATATATAATTATAAAGTAGATACAGAGCTGCTATCCTATAATAACTAGCTAATTTATATTAAAGTAAGTAAATAAATAAGGTTTAAGAGACCTTATAAAAGTTAAGTTAAATTAGTTAAGTTAAGGCTAATTTATATTAGCTTTATATTAAATAAGGAAAACTAAGCTAAGATATATATAGTTAGGTAAATTTAATTTATAAATTTCTTAATATACCTTTTAAATAATTTTTAATTAATTATAATTAAGTATTAAATAAGTAATTACTTAGGAATTATTATTTTAACTTTTTTAATTTAAAACTTAATTTTATATAATTAATAAATAAAAAGTTATATTTATTATATAAAGAAAACTATAATATATATAAAAATAAAAGAAATTACTATAAATTACTTTATAAAGTAAATTTTAAACTTAAAGTACTTAGGCTATAATTACTATTTATTATACTTTTTTATAATTTTTTTTTTTTTTTTTTCTTTTATATATTATAATATAATTATAATAATTAGTTTTACTTATTAGCTTTATACCTTACCCTTTTTTTTTAATTAAAATTATTATTAGCTTTAACTATTTATTTTTATATATTAATACTTTAATTTAATTTTTTTTTACTTATTATATTATAAGCCTTAATTATATACTTAAAAATACTTATTTTTATACTTTTTATATTTTTTATACTTTTATAGCTTATAAAATAAGTTTTATTATTTTATATATTTTTTTTTACTTTTATTTAATTAAATAAACTTTTAATATTTTACTTTTTACTTTAAAATACTAAAGCTATTTATTAAGTATATATTACTATAACTTATATAGTAAAGGCAATTTTAAGTTATTTTCTTATTAGTAATAATAATAATAATAATAATAATAATAAAAATATTATAACTTTTTCTTTTAATTTCTTTAAAAAGTCTTTTTTTTAAAAAAAAAAAAGATTAAATCCTTTAATAATAATTAAATTACTATAATTCCTATACTTTACTATAAAATTTTTTTTTATATTAAAGTATTTCTTACTTTAAATAATATTTTAAATATTCCTTACTATATATTAAAGGCTTTAACTTTTAAGTTATATAATAGTAATAGTATTTACTATACTATAAAAAACCTTTTTTTTAATTAAAAGTTTACTAAATATCTTTACTTTCCTTATAAAGAATATATACTAAGCTTTTTTATAAAAAAAAGCTTTTTAAAGTAGTACTTAACTTACTATAAATTTAATAAGTATAAAAAATATTAAATCTTTAAGTATTTTTATAAGTAAATATATATTTATTTTTTTATTACTTTTTTTACTTTAATTAGTTAATTAATATATAGTTATAATAAAGCTTTTTTAATAGTTAATTATATAGTTAATTTTACTATTAAGGTTAAGCTTAAAAAAAAAACCCTTAGTAATAAAAAAATAAAGTACTTTAAAACTATATATATTTTAATTTAATTATACCTTTATAGCTAACCTTTTATTATAATAAAAACTTTACTATATTAAGTATATAATTAAAAAATTAATTAATATTTTATATATTAAAGCTAAATATCTTAAAAGCCTTTATTACTTTACTTTTTTAGCTTTTTTATATATAAAATATATTTTTAGTTTTATACTTTAATTTCCTTACTTTACTTTTTAAAAATTATATAAATAAATAAGCTTAGCTATTTCTTAGCCTAGCCTTTTTACTATAAACTTTACTTAAATTAAGCTTAAGTATAAAAAGGCTTATAAAGCTATAAAAAGATAGGCTTTTATATTTTAAGTTAAAAATTAAATTATTATTTTAAATAGTAATAAAAAAGAAAATAAAAAGTTAATTACTTTAAGTTATTAATTAGGTATAACTTTATATAGTTACTTTATATTAAGCTAATTTAGTAATTTACTTTAAAAGTCTTAAATAAATATAAATATTTAAGCTATTTACTATTAATAAGTAAATTTAATTAAATAAAATTAATTATAACTTTAATATAATTATACTTTTAAACTATTTTTTTTTTATTAATAATTTATTATAATATATTTAGTAGTAATTAAAAGTATTTAAATTACTATTTTATAAGTACTTTAATAAGCTTATTAGTAGGTATTTTATTAATTTTAAAGTATATTATATTAAATAACTTCTTTTTAAACTCTTACTTAAGCTATATATTATATATATTTATATATTATAAATAAGTAATAATTTTTATATTACTTATTACTAAATAAATTATTTACTAATTATTATAGTAAATATTTTATAAAGTCTTAAGGTTAAATTAAAAGTCTTTAAAAAAGTATTTTATTTTTATTATTTTTTTAATAGCCTATTTAAAAGTAAAAAGTTTAGCTTTTATAGTTAAAGTTATTACTATTACTTACCTTAAGGCTTTTTAAATAATTAATTCTTTAAATAAACTAATTAAATATCTTTATAATAACTTTTTTATTTTTAAATTATTAATAAAAAAGGTATTTAATATAATTATTATTACTTAAGTTTTATTATACTTTTTATATTTAATATAATAAAAGTATATAAAATATAAATAGTAAATAACTTAATTTACTATAAAATAATACTATTTACTTAAGTTAGTAAGGAATTTTAAAAAGTAGCTTATAATATATATTATATTAGGCCTAATTATAATTATAATATATAAAAATAAACTTATTTTTTTTTTAATAAAGCTTTATCTTTTCCTTTATTACTTAATCTTTATATTTTTTATATTTTAATAATAAAATTAAAATTACTAAAAAGGTATTTTTTACTACTTAATTAAATTTTATTATAACTTTTTTAATATAAAAGTTATAATATAAACTTATTATTTATTTAGTTTAGTTATAAATAATTTAAATATTAAAAAATTACTTTACTTTATTTTATTAAGTAAGTTTAAAGTAATTTTATATACTAGTAATTAAATACTATACTATAAGTAAGTTATTTTAATAATAAAAAATTAAAATATTATTAATAAAAAAAACTAAATATATATTTTTTTCTTTTAAGTAAAAAAGGTAAGGTTTTTTTATACTTAGCTTAAAACCTAGCTTTTTTAATTTTATTATAAAGGTCTTAAACTAAAGCTTAAGTAAGTTATAAAAGCTATATAAAGTATATTATAATAAAAGTACTTTTTTTATAATATTAAACCCTAGGGAAAATTTATATATAATTAGTTTATTATTTTTACCTTTTAATATATTAATAAAAGTATTTTTAATATTAATTTATATAATTTTAAGGTTAAACTTAACTACTAAAGCTATTATAATTTTAAAAGACTTTATAGTAAAAGTTATTATATATATACTTTTTAAAGTATTTTTTTAAAAATTACTATATATTATAATATATACCTTATACTTAATTAAGTAATCTTTTTTATTAAACTTATATATAAAAACCTATTTAACTAGTAGTAGCTTTTTAATTATTTTTAATTATAATATTTTTTTTTATATATATATTATATATAATAAGCTTACTTTAAAATATATAGCTTTATAAAAACCTACTTTATATAAGTATTTTAATATATAGTTTTATAATCTTAGTAATACTTTTAAATTATTTTTATAAATCCTTTTTTCCTAACCTAGGCTAATACTAATACTTAAGTTTAGTAGGTTTAAATTAGTAAATTTACCCTTTATATAAGTTTTTTTATTTATTACTTTTAATATTATAAAAAATACTATAATAAGTTTATTTTATTTTTTATAATTTATTTTATATTAATTAAGCTTTAAAAGGAAATTAAAAAAACTAAATAACTTACTTTTAGTTACTTTTTTTAAGTTTTATTTATTTAAATATTATATTTATATACTTAATTTTATTAGCTATATAGCTTTATTATAAGCTTTTATAGTAAAATACTTTTATTATTTACTAAGTATTAAGTTACTAGTTTTTTTAAAAGTTACTTATAAGGAGGTTTTTTATTATTATATATATTTTATATATATTTTACTATATATTTTATTTAATATCTAGCTATATCTTAGCTTTTATTTAAATAAAGTTAATAGTATTATTATATAGGACCTTACTATAGCTTAAAGTTTTATAAAAAGGCTAATTATAAAACTAAAGTTTTTTAAGGACTTAGTATTTTTAAGGTTATTTTTATTTTTAAAGTTTAAATTATTAAATTTATTATTACTAGTCTTTTTAAGGATATTTTTATTATAATTTTAGTTTATATTAAAAAACTCTTTTTAAGTATTATTACTTTAACTTATATTTACTATAATTATTAAAAGGATTTTTTTAGTTTTTTTTTAATTTTTATTACTTAATACTAAACTTAACTTAATTAAAGTTAATTTATAAATATTACTTATATTAAAGGTTTATTTTAATATATTTACTAGTAAGTTATTATACTTTTATAAAGCCTTAAGTAATACTAAACTATAAGTACTAGGAAAGTTAATTTTTAATAAGGGTTTACTTTAAAAAGGTCCTTATAATATACTTAAAAAAGCTATATTAATATCTTTAGGCTATATACTAAGCTTTAAAGTTTTACTTAGTATTTAAAGTTTAATTAGTAAATAATTAATTTATAAATTACTATTAAGTATATTATTTCTTATATTACTTATATTTAATATACTTATTAATACTTTTTACTTAGTAATTAATTTATTTAAATATATTACCTTTACTTTTAAGTTTAAACCTATTAAAATAAATTAAATTAAAAATAGTATTTTATTAATACTTTAGTTTATAGTTTAATACTTTAAAATTTAATTATTTAAAATATTAATTTCCTATATAAACTTACTATTAAATACTAGTTTATAAAAAGTCCTTTTATTAAATTAAATATTTTATATAATAATTACTTTTCCTAGCTAAGGTACTTATATTTAGTAAAGGTTTTTAACTATATAGCTTACTAAGTAACTAATATATACTTTAAAGCTTATTTTAAATACTTTTTATTATTACTATTACTTTTATTTACCTTTTAGGGAATAAGCTTAGTACTTATATATATAAATACTAAACTAGTTAGGTTATAAGTCTATATTATACTTATAAATTTATAATAATATATTATTTTAAAACTATAAGTTAAGTATTTTTAGTAAGGATATACTTAAAAACCCCTTTTTTAAGCTTTTATTTAGTAAGTAAATAGCTACCTAAGTAAACTTAAACTATAAGTTTTTTAATAAGTATACTTTATTTAGTATTATATTTAACTTTTTTATTACTTTTTTATTTACTTATTTACTTACTTTATTTAGTTTATATATATTTATTAAAAATATTTTAATTTTAATAC